>JAKELK010000034.1:0-523908 GCA_021525775.1 Lactarius deliciosus | reverse complement strand
TGCTCCGCGCCTCTGTCGCCTCTCTGGTTGCTCTCATCATATACTGTTGCTCATCCGGTGGTACCAGGCAACATGGAACAGCCATGACCATGTCGACGGAGTCAGTGACTCGGTGTCTTAGACGGCGTTCATGGTGTGGATCATGATCCAGCACTTGTTTCCATGTCTTTCTCATGGTGGTTGCCCCGTGAGCTGCCCGTCTCCGCGTCATGACCCCATCGGAGTAGGTGTCCTTCCACTCCCTGGTAGTCGTCTCTGTGCTGAAATGGAGAACTACGAGGCCAGGATAGATGGCGTCGAAGAGAATGTTGGGGGGGAGGGATTGAGGACTCTCAGAATGAAGAACTCGAAACAAGTTCAGAAGGAAAATGTTCACCATTCCGATTAGGATGTGCCGTATACTGGTGGCGCAGTGTCATCGATGTCGGTCGTGTCCATGGCGAAATTCGGCGTCTGCTTTTCAGTCACGATGCATCAAGCTCTGATTAAGTTTTATACGAGGGACACCCACCACCAAGAAGGCAAGTTGTCCCAATACACACGAACGGACGTGTTTAAGAAAATCCCATTTCGGACACCGTCAATGTTTTCTATAAAGTTGTTTTTCGGTTGTCTCGTCTCGCGGCGACGAGTAAAGGTCGGGAATATACTGCTGGTTGCGACGGTGAGTAGGACAGATCGGGAGTAAAGAAAGTAGCATACACCATCAACCCTGTCATGCTATGGGCCACAAGGTGCATGGCATCACAGAATATCGCGCCAACCCCAGTCCCAGACACAAACCAAGGTATCAATTTCATCATTCCTCGTCATCCCTAAATTCTAACATCGTTCATGTATTCTAAGGGATGCCGTTCTTCTTTTTCTCAGTAAGTTACTGCAGGATTTCCAGATAAAATACAGCAGTCTGAGTGACTAGAATGGCCCAACTTAATTAAGGCTGCTCAGTTACAATATCTACGATATAGGAATAAAATCGATTACATGGCACCGTAAATCCAGCTTTCTAAGGAACCGACTTCAAAAGATATGTAGCATACAAAGTACGGGATGCAGGGAGTAACAAAACCAGTATTCAAGGTCGACCGAGCGCCACTGGGACCCTACTCGAAGACGTAAGAAATAGAGAAAACAAATTATAGGCCGGAATGCTGTGTGTCAAAAAGAAGAGAAGTCCAGGAATCCTTCTTCTTGGTCAGTTCGCGGATAATCATGGCCTCCACGATCGTCCTCTTACCATCCTCAGGAACCCAACTGCTATCCGCAACCTCCAGCCTACTGAATGCAGTGAGGAGGGGCTCGTCTCCTTCCTGCAAGACATCGTCATGCACGTGCTGGACGTGGTAAAGCTCAGGAGCAATGTGTCCGCCGTGAGTCCTAATCATCGGGCTCTTCGAAACCGTAACGGTACCCGATTGACTTCGACCAATAGGTAATTCCTCTCCGCTGGCGAGACCGTGAGCTAAGTGGTGAGGTTCATCTAGAGTGAGCAAGGGGAAGAGGGAATCGTCGTCGTGCAACCGTCTCGTGGTCACCAAGGGAGGTTTCGACTAGAACTAATGGGTGGCAGTGGGGAAGGCGGTGGGGAAGATGACGGTACTTGTAGATCAGTAGTTGATGGGCTAGAAGAGTCGACTGAAGACGTAGTCATAGATGTAGCCGAGACGAACGAGCGCGGTGATGAATCTGACTCCGCTAGGAACCTTGACAGGTCCTTGACGGCCTTGTCTTTACTTCCGTTCTGCTTATGGGCCGGTGAACGGAAGCCTGCCGCCACAAATGTATGTTCCGAGATGGCGACTTCGATTTCCTTTGCTATGACGACGCGTGCATCAATCTCAGCTGCCATAGCGCGGAGCGTCTTGAGCGTCGCGCGGAGGTCGCTGGGCGAGAGGCCGACGAGAGCACCGGAATCCGCGACGCCCAGTTCGTATATGGCCTGGCCGCCGCCTTCGAGGAGACGCCACTTCATTGGGTGACGAGGCGGACGAAGCGGGCGGGGGAGGGGTTGATGAGATGGAGCTTGTACTCGACGTTCCCCTGTTGCGTGCACAAGTTACAGATACACTCTTGAGTATATACTATCTGGGACGCACCTCCTCTACTTCCGCGACGAGTTTGGGGAGTAAGAGTTCCTCTTGATGGTAGTACACCTTGTCGAGGCGTGCCGAGGACGATAGGACTCGGTCCCATGGCGAAGGGACTCGAGGAGACTCCGACTCTGACTCTCCAAACATAAACGTTGTAAAAGTTTCGGGTTAATATGTTGCGATTATTTCCTGCCTGAGGAATGAAAGAATCAAACAGATATTCGAGGGATCATTGTAGTGGTGGTCGTTTGAAAGAGGAGTCATTATTGTGCCCGACGGTAGCACTGTAACTGAAGTAGAATGGTTACCCACGATCACGTGTGTCGACTTGGTGTGCCAGTCGCAGGGGCGCTCACACGGTTTCCCGAAACAATGTCCACAACGAGGTTCTCGGGCGTGAGTTTCGCATCCGTCATCTCACGAAATTCCCCATCGTACTCACACCTTCCAGACAACACTGAAGCGCATCCATCGGGAAATTGCAGACCTCAAGAAAGAAGACTTGGGTGGCATATCCGTCGGGCCAATCTCTGCTGACAAGCCCTTCCTTTGGAAGGCGCGTATCCCTGGACCCGAAGGTAGTGTTTACGAAGGGGGCGTATTCAGCGTCGAGATTACCCTCGGACATGATTACCCGTGCGATCCTTCTACCTTGCTTTGCCTTTCTGAAATCTGAGACCTCTGCCCCAGGTTTTCCGCCCCGAAGGTTTTATTTCTGACTCGGTTCGTTCGGCGCTTCTTGCCCCCCACAAGTGGCACACCCGCTCACACGTGTGTCTTCCTAGGATATATCATATGAACATCTCAGAGAAAGGAAATGTCTGCATTGATATACTGAAAAACAACTGGTCCCCCGCGCTATCTATCTTCAAAGTAGTGCTCTCACTCAGCTCCCTTCTCACTGACCCCAATCCCTGTGCGTCTTCTCTCTCTCGCACGTTCATTCTTGTTCACGTCACACCGCTTTCCAGCCGATCCATTAGGTATGAATCATTTCGCCCACCTTTACTGTCAGCTTGTTTAATTCGTTTGCAGTCCCCTCAATTGCAACCGAGTTTCTTCGGAAACGGCCCGCACACGACCAGACTGCGCGTCATTGGACCGAACTGTACGCCAAACCTACGCCGCCACCATCGCCGCCTTCCACCGTGTCCTCAAATGCACCCTCCTCGGTCGCCGGTACTACTACGTCTGGTGCCACAACCCGTGCTTCTGCGAAGGGCAAAGGTCGAGCAAGTGCGCAGTCTGCGGGTCCTGAGGAGCAAGCAACAACTGACGTCGATTTAACGGGTGACGGGATCGAAGCTGTGTCCCGTCCAAAACGGGGGACCAAGAGACGCAAAGAAGCGCATGCGTCAGATAGCGTGATAGACCTGTCGGAGGATGTAGAAGCGAGTTCAACGCGGGGTGGAAAGCGAAGACACGTTGAGATGTTAGGCGATGTTATTGTTATCGAGGATTGAGGTCTTGTACCGTCGTGCGTGCTCGTCGCTTGTATTATTTCGAGTTGGCGTGGAACTCTTCTGTCACTGACACAGGTGGCGCTTAGGCGTAAATTGTATGCTGTGTGAACTAGCAACGAGGAGTTGCGGACATGATGTGACGCCAACTACAAGCACCATCCAACTGCATCACCAAACTCACGAAGGGGGCGACCGTCTGCGAGGTTAAGAGCAAAGCCAAGGCATTCACGCTCACGATCGCGCATCCCGCGCATTCCATGAGCTTTACCTAAGAAATACCACGCCTCGGGGACATCCCAACCTGGGCCCTGGGTAAGATCAGATAACATTCCCGCGACCAAATCGATGTTGTCCACGTCCGAGGTCCCTTCCTTGGCGAGTGTAAGATAAGAGTGACTCAGATGGACGGTTGCGGGGATGCTGTCCGGGAAGATGAAGAGCGCCTTGTTGAACGCCTGCACCGCCCGATCCTTGTTCCCAAGCGCAGTGTGGTACAGTCCCAACTGTAATCCAATGTTCAATACCCAGCTGAGGCTGGACGGACGACGGATTTTTTTCCTCACCTGTATCCATACGTTTGGATTCTCTTCGTCCCTGACTTCTGCCTCCTGTATCGCCCCACGCGCTTGCTCCAGTTTCCCAGATCGCCTGAAAGTCGCAGCGCTCATCAACCATAATTCGCTGAGGAGCCTGCGTTCTTTCCTTGAGCGCTCTCTTTTCTCACGAGGAGTCACGGAAGGCGGAGGCGGTGACTCGGGGCGGACAAGCTCGTTGGTCGACGCGTAAGGACTATGCCGCCGGGAGTGGATTGAAGATGCTTGGTAAGATGTCTGGTCCATCCCCATAGCCTTGAACAGCTCGGCTGTGCCGAAATGACCCCAGATTAGAGCTGCTGTCTGAAGTAGGGATGAAAGAAAATCCTCACTGGGCGTCGATGTCGTTCGTCGCAAGTTGAGACCTTGCTTGCCTACACCATGCCCGATCTTACGTCCTATTGTCGAGATTCGTCGCTGCTCCTTGTGTACCCGGTTCTTCAGCATCTTCTGCACTTTCTTTCCCGCAGACTTGTCCTTTTCTTTTTCCTTCTCCGTGTCGTCGATAGAGAGCCTGGACTTTCCGTTTTGTGTAGGAGTGCCATTCTCGTCCTGGACATCTGTCGCGGATGCAACGGAGATCGGCATGTGCTTGGGACCATAGACACTATTGGCATCGGGAGGGAGGGACGTAACGGTTTGTGGGTCAAACGTGTCTGACTTTACTTCTAGTGAGCGCTGGCTAGTTTCAATCGATGTACGTTCTGCGAGAGGCCATTAGCCCACGACGCGGGAGCACAAGGTAAGCTCACGGCTCTGATCTCTCTCAGGACCTCTCTTCGCGAACCACTGAAACACCTCGGGCCATTTCTCTTCAGTTACCTCAGGGCCTTCAATGAGCTCTGTCAAGGCGAGCTGAGTCATTCGAAGTTGGAGTGCGTGCTCGAAACGTTCTGTAATCGTCGGCGGCGGATGATCTGGTAAGGGTCGGAGAAGTTCTGCCGGTGACGGAAGTGTATGCGCCTGCCCATCGAGAATACTCTCGCGTTCATGCTGCCGCTCCGTCGAAGTCGATCCTGCCTCAGAGAATAGCGATGGCTCTGGTTGCGTGGGCGTTGAATTATCGGTAGATGAAGTGCCGGTCGAACTATCTCTCTGCCTGCTTATCGTGCTGGTGTCCAGATTATCACTGGTCAGAGGTGGGGTCTGCTCGGCCGCCCACGATTGGTCGTCTAGTGTCGCACCTACTTCCAGAACCTCCCGTGCGCCGCGCCAATCCTCGAAGGCAGCGAGCAGAAGCCCCAAAAGGTGCCAGTAACGGACATTGTCTGGTTCGAGCTCTACAGCCGTGCGTGCATTTTCGACTGCGCGTGCAAGATCACGCCCGGGGATAGGCCTGTACAATGCGAGTGCGAGGTGAAAGTGAGCAGAAGACGTAGGGTGGGCTTGTATTGAGCTCTCGAGAAGGGAAAGTGCAGTCGTGAGCCGTGGCGTTCGATTTAGATGGTCCTGCTCTTTATCCAATGTGAGCGACAGAAGATTGTGGGATGGGGTCGAGGGGTACCTTTGATTGCCATAACCGTATTCCAAATACCCTCCGCCAACTCTACGAGCGCTCTCAACGTCTTGTCGTCTGGGTCAAGTCGCTCCTTTGCTTTTTCGAGGATCGTGCCGGCCTCTCGCGCCTCGTCCATCCCACGGTTACCCGATGTCGGTTCTGCCATGAGAGCAAGTCGGCAAAGCATCCGAGAGCCCCACACGAGTGTAGTAACCCATGTCGCGTCTGAATCCATACATTTTCCGGTAATCTTTGCCTTCCCAACAGTCAGGACATAAAGTCGTAATGCACGTGTCGCGAGCACGGCATCCCCGCAGGCTTCGGAAATGCGCATCGTATGTCGGAACACGCGGGCGGCGTTGAAAGTCAGGCGTGTCGCCCACCAGAGGATCTGGATAGACATGGGTTAACTAGCAACTTGCATAGCCTCGACGAAAAACGCACATCCATGACCCAGGCCGCGTCTCCGCTCTTAGATCCGCCTGCCTCCCATACTGCGACGCATAAATCCGTCAACTCCTCTACCTTGACATTGCGTTCTCCCGCCTTTGGGAAATGCGTACTGGCATTCAGGATGTCACGGTAGTCCTGAATTGCGCGCCGCGCGACCAATGAAGCAGTGACCCGGACATCTAGAGTTCCCGGGCGAAAGTGTGCGTAGAAAGACGGAGGGGGACGTCCTGGGAGACGTGCACGTAAGACGAGAGCGCGGATAAATAACTCGGTAACTGTGGATCGATGCGCGGAACGGAATGTTGGGGGCCAGTGTGCGCTGCAGGTTTGATATTGTGAAAACAACATCCACAAGACAGCTTCTTGAGTGCTGTTTAAGCTACAGATTCGTGCTGCGGTAATGACTGCGCGCCTAAGGAGGCGTTCTATCCACCTCCATAGTTCACGATATCTCGAAAATGATGGAGTGTCAATATGACCGGGACCAGAGCTCGATGCGTGCAGCGGATTTGGTGGGAAGGACCGTGAGATGTTGCCCTCAATGGCCGGAAGTGCCTGGGTGGCAATTAAGTAGACCGACAGAATCCTGGACGTATCTGCAGGCGTCAGCTTTTCAAGCGACATGCCTATTACATGGTGTGAGAACACTCGAACGAACAATGGTGAAAAAACACAGATTACCCTGTAAGCACACGCTACGCACGATTTCGATAGCGGCCCAGGCTTTGCCGTCAGAAATGTCGGTAATTATTGAGGTAGAGTCGCTGGACACAAAACTACCTATGAATGATACCGAGGATGTGTTGTCGGAAACCGAAACCGAAGGAGCTTGAAGGGAAGACGTGTTTGAGCGAAGTGAGTCCGCGAGATTCAGGCGGCTCTGCGCATTGGCAAGATCGCGGACTTGATTAAGGTAAGAAAGACACTGAGCCGGATCTTTGAGGGCATACGCGTAGTAAGCGAGAGCAAGTTTCAGGGACTGAGATGGTTGAGAACGTCAACGGCAGGAGAGGGAATGGCTAAAACGCACATCGGAATTGGTGTTTTCAGCTTCGAGGCCCCTGAGAATTTTGTAACCCACTTCTGCTTCAACGGCGTGCTCATCAGCCACCACACTTTCTGTTCCGAGGATAAGGAATTCCTCATGGTGATAGCCAATCCCGTCTAGTTCACGGTCAGAGGGTCCCCCGGCGACGAGCAGAGCAAGGGCCTGTGTTTGATTGGCAATTTCTGCAACATCGGTGTATCCGTGGCAGTGTTTATTGAATTTGTGAAGGAGATCGGTCCAGGAAATGGGAACGCCTCTGAATGCTCTGGCAGGCTGAGGTGATCCCCAAGAACCTGCAGTGAGCGCTATCCGTAACTGAGACCAGTAGTGCCTGTTTTTTGTGTGCGCCATGGCACGAGGTTGAATTGACCCTCATTATTGATACACAACTGAGTTATATGTTCAAAATTATTATTGCCGACAACCCCTTATGGGCAGAGGCGAGCGAGCGAGGACGACGAGAACGAGTCAGAGTAATTGATTGTGACCGGTCTACATTCACACCAGCGGCTGTTAGCCCGAACTGGCAATTTTCTCAAAAAACGAAATGGACACGAAGAATACTCGAAGAATGATATCCGACCAATGACGCCCAAATCTAAGGAGCGATACCTTCTGAACGGATTAATGCAATTGTCCTCCGGGTATGTATACAAGTACATCGTGGTCAAAGTAAGATAGAGCGCGCGTTCCCTGTATAACGCCTCACATGACACTGCAGCAAGAGTTTTGCTGCACAGGAATGATATTAGCCATAAGCTCAACGGAGGAGAAAAAGGACAGCAGGACTTGCCTTCTTAGCAGTCTTGTAGAACATCTTGCTTTGCGCAGAAAGCGCAGTCGATCGCTCCACTAGATTGTCCAGCTTCTCGCCACGTTGCAGAACTGACTCGATTGTCTTATGCTGCGGCCATCACTGATGAGACGAGTGTGAGGAAATCATTTCGAAAGGATATGCGCACCAGAACGATCTTAGTCTCGTCAAGTTCTTGCTGCACGCGCATGATGTTGTCCGCGTGCCGCGGATCTTGGTACTTCTGGAGGTAGGTGTTGATATCTGGGAACGAGATCGCAGATGGATTGGAGAAGGAAGACTGGGGGACTTTGGCCGTAAAATCATCGAGGAGCTTGGTGAGGAGCGAGAAGGCGGGTCGAACGGGATACTCGTGGTCGGTGATAATAACGCCTAGAGTATAATGGTCGAAACACGGTACACGACGCCACAAAAAGTGAAGGCCAACTAACCTGCGAGTTGCTCTGCGCCTCCCCTGTTGTATACGTGTGCAGTATAGTTGTTCTCTTGAACACTCTGACGTGCACCCTGGGGGGTGCGTTCTGCGACAGTCTTTGTAAAAAAGGACATGAATTCGCCGACGGAACCTTTTTGATAGAAAGAAAACGAGGAGAGGTCGGACGCAGAACATAGGTTTGCACTGGGACCCGAAGGGGGCGCAAGGATGACGGCGAGAGAATAGATCTTCATGGTTGTAAACGACCTTGTTCTCTGTCTCTGTCCCTTTAAAGACACGGGCCTCGGCGGGCCGGCTCAACTGTTTGTTGCTTCTCAACTTTGAACGGTCGGGATGTCTGCACAGGCGGACACCTCATTTCAATCTCTCGGAACGCCAGATCTTTCTCTCGGTTCTCTTATATCTGGGATTTCGACCCCTGCAAAGTCATTTAGGGTATCCTCGGCTTCGTCTCAGACAACTGCCCCCTCATCCGCCCCGATATCTACACCGTCACCACCCCATACACTTGTACGACGGAAAGGCGACGAGGCCACTCCAGTTGCACTAAGGCGACATATTTCTAGTCGTGAAGATGATGACGAGCAAGGATCCGATCCACTAAATGCCTCCCGGAAGGAGGACAGCTGGGAGGGAGACCTCGGTACACCCTTGAACACCAGGGGGAAGCGTTCCAAGTCGAATGCCCCTAATGCAAAGGGGAACAACCTCACCCTTCGAGATCAGGAGAAGGTTCGCAACTTCACTCGTCTCTGACGCGCACCCTTTGACCCTATTCTAGCACATCGACAACCTCAAGAAGGAGAACTTCAACATAAAACTCAAGGTTCATTTCCTCGAAGAGCGTCTCGCTCAACTAGCTCCCGACCAAGTAGAGGCAGCGCTCAAGCAGAACATCAACCTGAAGATTGAGGTTCAACAACGCGGAATGGAACTCAAGAAGGTCCGGAAGCTCGTCCTAGAGCTCGAGAATGAACTGCAACGACTACAACGTGGGGACGTAGCACGGACGTCACGTGAGCGTGAGCTCGAGGCTCTCCTCGAGAAGCGTGAACATGAACTACGTCGTCGTCTTAGCAGCGAGCCAGGAGATGACAGTGCCGCTCTGCGTGAGGCAGAGGAGCGCAACGCCGAGCTAGAGGAAGAACTCGAGAATGTCCGCCACCTGCTCGAGGAGAACATGGATGAACTCGAACGGCTCAAGGATATTGTTGAGCAACGCGAGGATGACTCTCATGGCGGTGGTGGCGGCCGGCGGATCGCCGCACTTCAAGAGGAAATTGGTGACCTTAAGGCCGCACTGGAGGAGCACGCAGATGCTCTCGCTCAACGCGAGGACGACAGGGAAGAGCTCTTGGATCAGAATGAGGCACTGCGCCTGCAAATCGAAGACTTGGAGCGTCGCCGAGAAGCAGAAGGCATTGAACGTAGTGAAAGCCGCGCCATGATCCTGGAAGAGCGCGAGTCGCGCGAGGCGATCGAAGACGACCTCAATGTGCTACGCGATAAACTCGCTGCAGCGAGCATTGAGCTCCAGCAGAAAGACGACGAGCTGGGTTTCAAGAGCCAGGAGATCAGCGAGCTCGTCAGCGAGCACCGTTCTATTCTTGATGACGTCGAAGGCGAGTGGAAGGGCGAGGTCGACGAGGCGAAGACACAGATCGAGGAGCTACGTGACGTGCGTCGTATCTACGCATTCTCCGCAGCGTCGCACTGATTTGCTTGCAGGCCCTCGCGGAGCGCGATGCCGAGTCAGAGGAACTCCGCATGCAAGTCACTGAGCTAGAATTGAACACCAATACTCTTCACGACAAATTCGAAGCCGCACTTGCTCATCTTGAACAAGAAGCCGAGGAGAAGGACGAGGAGATTGCTCTCGCGAATCGCGAAATTGAGCAACTGGGGCACCGTATCTACGAACTCGAGGAAGATGCTGAAGAACTGAAACGAATCAATGATCGCGCACGAGAGGACGAGATGGTTGAGCGTGAGCGGCTGGAAGCTCTCACGGCAGCTCTGAAAGAAGTCCGCGCCATCGTTGTTGTCCCGGTGTACTGCTTGACGTCTTGACAGAAAGTAGCACACCTCAAGGGCGAGTTACAAGAGGCCACTCAACTTTACGAGGAAAGCAATCAAGATATTCGCGCGCATCGAGCTCGTCAGGAAGAGCTCGCACGACACGTCGAAGACCTCGTTGGGGAAGTGCAGATGGAACGCGAGGCTCGTGAACGCGCCGAGGCCGAACTGGACAAGGCACATCGCGATTTCGAGTCGGATATGCGCCGGTCGCGTCGCACTTTCGAAGCGCACGAAGCCTCTGCGCAGACCGCGCAAGCGGATCTCGCCCGTGTGCATGCCCTTCTTAGCCAGCGCGAAGCAGACCTTTCCGCTCTTCAGGCCGCGTTGAGCCACACAGGAGACGGCTAGCCAAGACGCAAGGCGAACACGCGACCACAGCCCGGTTCTCACTCCAGCTCGAGGCCGACCGGCTCAAGCGCGATCTCGAACGGCTCGAGGACGAGCTCACTCGAGCCCGTAAAGATCTTCACGAGCGAGAGACACGTATGCGCGAACGCGACGGCGTCATCGACACGTTGCACGCTGAGAATCGCGAGCTCTCGGCGCAGCTGGCCTCCCAGACTCAAGCGCGGTTGAATGCCACGGACAAGCTTGACCTGGTTCAGTCGAGCTTGAGCACGGTGGAAGCGGATGCTGCCTCCTTGCGTGCACGCGCTCAGGAACTCGAGCAGCGACTTTCGAAGGACCAAAGATCTCTGCTCACAGCGGAGAATCAATACAGGGATCAATTGACTGAGCGCAATACGCTCCTACTCACTATCTACCAATACATGGACAAGATCCTCGGTGTTGACAAGACGCCTGTACGTTCGCCGTTGAGACACGTCTGACGTTTATCCTAACTGCGACTGCAGAAGAAAGGTGGCCAGGCCGAAACTAAGCCCTACACAAACTTTGGCATCTTCCACGACAACCTCATCTCCCGATTGAAGTCGTTGAATCAGATTCAGCTCGACTTTGAGAAGCGCGTCAAGGAAGCCGAGGCTCGATATACCGAGAAGCTGAACGAGATACGCAAGTCTTTGGACCACCGATGGCGGCAGCTAGACAAGTTCGAGACTAGCGTTAAACAATGCTCGGACACGAAGACCACCATACGCCGCAAGCTCAGTGCGAAAGAAGGCGAATTGGAATCGGCCAAGGTAAAATTTCTGTGGTCCGTTGAATACAGGATGATTTCTGACATGCTGCTCAGTCAACTTTGTCGGATCTAACTGCACAACTGGCCATATTGAAGCGGCCGACGCCTGGGGACTCGAACGAGGTCAAGGCACTCATGATCCGCGCGAACAATGCGGAACGTCGCCTGGCCAATGCGCAGAACCAACTGGCCGCCGCAGAGGAGAAGATGGCCTCCATGAACCAGAAAACCACGGTGGCAGATGGCAAGTGGGAGGCGCGGGTGAAGGAATACGAGAATCGTCTACGCGCGGCCGAAGAGAAAGTCAAGCGAGAAAGGCAGGGCTACAAGGAGCGAGTACTGGAGCTCGAAAATCAGATTAGGCATGCGTCCGAACTCAATGTGCCTGGATGTCAGCGCTGACTCGTATGTTTCGGTTCAGATCGCTGCAGAGACAAAGAGAACTTGCCGACAAGCGTAACCAGCAATTGGCCGACATTGAGGCCAAGGCGCCACAGAAGTCTGCGTCGCCTGCACGGTAGCCTGCCACTTCCTCACCACCTGTCTATTCGCTGCACAACTGCCTAATGTGAAGTTGCTTTCGCTCTGATGTCTTCATTTCTATCAATGTAGCTTTTAACACTATAAGATACCAATACTTAATAACACCACCAAATGACCATAACAGAGTCAGTCCATGTAAATCCAAGCCACGTGCTGCCATCTCTGGGCGCCGCCCTTGCGGGTGGCCCCGTCCTGCCAAGGAGCTTCTTTTGACCGACGGGAAAGATAGCAACCCCGAGATCCGATGGTGGCACTGACCTGATGCACAAGGATCGCGATGACAAGTCCTGATGCCAGTATGAGATCAGGGGAACTGAATGACTGCCCGCCCGTTCCACGGAAGTCAACAAGAGCGATTCACTTACGTGCCTGTGCCAGTGGCTGAAATCATAGTCGTACTACGTTAGTTCAATGGACAACTTGAAAGTAGTGTCGCGGAGCGAAAGTTGGAGTCAAAAACTCAAACCAATTCCAGAAAAAGGCGAGTCACGTCAAGGACTCAGTCTGCCAGTGCGAGGTGCGAGGCAAGGTGCGCGGCCTAGGCCTACTTCAGGATGTTCCAGCAACTACCAGATGCCTCACTTTGAACCAATGTGCTGCATCTTATAAATTATCTTATTTTCTTTAGTCTTATCAAATGTGTTCTCTTTCAAATGCATAATAGGAAACGTCGTCCATAGAATTGATACGCGCGATGACACAAAAGTCGGTAAAAGAAGAAGCAAATCCTGCACAACTCTGATGGGGTATAACGAGGGATGCACACAATGACGTGCCGCGGTCGAAGATCGGATTTACGTTTGACTACGAAGTTCGCGCTCTTCGCGAAGAATATCGATTACCTCGGGGAACCTCGGCGTGATCTTGCACGAGAAGGGTAGGGGAAGACTATTGCAAGCGTATCTTAGCATTCGGCGTAATCGCGCATTCGTGGACGAATCAACTCACTGGAGCATCCCGCTGTCGACATAATCGTCCACGTCAACCGGGATGTCGTTTCCGCACTCAGTCTTTGGCTGGAACGACCTCCGAGGCCCACAGCATTACCGCAAACGCAATGAACATCGTATCGTTTGCCACATGTCTCCCGACGCATATCCGCTTCCCGAAGCCGTAGACGACGTGGCCTTCGTCTTGGGTGTCTGGCGGACTCGGCGCGAGAGTTCCGTCTGGTTTGAGGTGACGAGACGGGTTGAACTGGGTCGCGTCGTCGCCATAGATGGCGGGGTCTTGGTCGCACAACCCGACATTCACGAGACACATCGCTCCCTTGGGAATGAACATGCCTTCGTACCAGTCGTCCTCGAGGGAACAATGGGGAATCCCAACGGGCAGGACGGATCTCCATCGGAGGACCTCCTTGACCATGGCGCGCAAGTAGGGCAAGCTAGGAAGATCGGAGAAGGACGGGATTCGGTTTCGACCCACAACGGTGTCCAGCTCCGCCTGGGCTCGCCGTTGGGTTTCGGGGAAAGCGACCATGGCGAGCATCCACCAATACATCGAGCTGGTCGTGGTCTCGGCACCGGCACCGCTGGTGCAGGGATCCGTACTCAGCCACGGAGCAAGAAATTGTTTTGCTTGCGAAAAGTGACTCACTACATTGTGCTAGCGAGCCATGCCATCTCCCGCCCGTCGAGGCCACTGCGGCTTTGATTCTTGATAAATGTAGCGCTTAAGCTTGGACGATCGATGCCCTTGGCCTGCCAATGGGACATATATATTCAATGCTGATGAGTCAGAGTGAAGGTTTCTCAAACTCACCAACTTGGTACGGACTGTGTCGACGAGACTTTCAAACATTTCGGAGTCACGGCGGAACCACTCCTCCGCCGTGCGTTTCCATTTCGCGAATCTGGAAAGCGCAGCTCATCAGCAGGCGCTTCGAGAGGCAATGGAATTGAGACGGTGGGTGCTTACTTGCTTGGGACGTGTTTCATCCATGGAAGGAGTTCAACCCAATGCGACCCTGGCAATGTTGATTGTGCGACGCGTGTGACGTGGTCGTTGATACGCCGCACGTATTCATCGTCCACGGAGTGGATAACGGGAGTATCATATACCACAGTCATGATCATAGAAGCTGTAAAGCGCCGCATGTGTTTTTTCCCATTGTTCTGGACTCTCTAGAATTCCATCGGCGAGCAAGACGGCTTCCATCGTTTGTATGCTGTTGAATGCCTTGGCGGCCTTTTTGTGCAAACCTTCGTGAGCCGCTCTGCGCATTCGTCGCCAGCTAATAGCGGTCTCGTTCAGAGGGACTGAAAGCGGAGAGCGGAAGGGACCTCTCACAGTACTCCATACTGGAGGAAGCTGACTTCCAACCCACCAGTTAATATTTCTGATGCCACGATGAAACGGGGTCTATCAGAATAGACTCGGGAACGCCGTCCGAGTAGGTCGGCTGCAGCCTTCTGTGAATTCAGTACGATGATCGATCTTCCTAAAACGCTCAGATAGACGACGTCCCCTGTTGCCATACGAACTTAGAGACCAGGTGATAAAAATGAACTAGGCCTACCGTAGGTTGCTTTGCATTCGCGAGACGTCAGCCACCTCTTGTCTTGAAGTTGCCTGATATTTCCGACTATTGGGAGGCCGCGAGGGCCTGGGGGGAGCTTACGCCAAGGGCTACGGGAGTAGCGGATACAGCACAGAACCCCAAGGATTAAAAGAAGTAAGATAGGCATCCCTCCATGGATGAGGGCGCCATCCTGTCTAGCAGTCGGAAAGAAGCGAGAGAATGGGGTTGACATGATGGCACTGTGCGGGAGGTCACAAAAAATGGAGACCATTTCTTATAGCTCATTTTTTGATGCACGAACTGAACGCTAAAATCATAGCACTCGCGTGTTCTAACTTCACGACCTCCGACAAGGTCAGCATCCGGGGCGGGGTTCCCACCAGGAATTCTACGCACTGTCAATGTGCCTCGTTCGGAGCACATGAGCCCACTTGGAAGCGGAGCCGAGAGCGCCTCGCGCCACATCAACTCGGAAAGTCAAGAGACCGGCCGAGAAGTAGGAAACGCCGGAGGGGTGAGCATAAGCACGGTGACAGGGGCCGGCATGGCCAGACACTAGGTCCATTGATCCAATCGGACAAGATAAGTATTCTATACGATTGATGCTAACAAACGTCCAGTGAGGGTAAGGCGGAAGATCGTGACGCGAGTAGTTTAGATCACTGTTTCTTCTTCTCGTCATCAGATACTTGTGCCTGCCTTGCTAACTCCTCTGCGGCTCTACGTCTCTCGCGTCTCTCTCGCCCGCGGGTGACGAGGGGCTTGGGCTCGAGGTCAGCAAACAGGTACTTGCAGACTTGTTCGATCACCCAACAGCCAATGAAGTCAATAATCATCGAAGCGGTGAGACGGACTTTGAACTGTTAGGAGTTAGCTCAGATCAAGTAACGGTAGACGGACAACGAACCGCATTATCCATTTCAACCACCTGTAGCCAACGATTAAGTTCGGGCATAAAATCTGTCGCCCCTGAGAAAGCAACAGCGCTAGCTCCAACCAGCCCCCAGTATAGCGCACTGTTCTCCCGAATACCTTCGCGGAAGGGCCGCCCCTGCGAAATAAGGTGATGAGAGCCGCCAGGATTAAACAAAGCTGGACTGACCTGGAAATTAATAGCGAATGTCGACACCTGCTGAGAGAGCCCGAGTAAGAACACAGCTGTGTTTAGCAAGTTCGCCTCGAACTTGGCCTCCAGGTCTATGGGACCACGGCTGATCGAAAATTGTCAGCAACGCGCGGCGCGTGACAACGATAACATACTCTTCCAGTCCATGCGCAAGTTCCGTGATATAAACCATAGATCCGATGTGAAGTGCAAATTGCAATAGTACGGATAGAAGGACATAGAAATTGAAAATGTTGCCCAGAGGCCGTTCGCGAGATAGCTTCTCCACCGGCTACAACGTCAAGTTTAGAACGCGTGTGAAAGGCCAAAAGAGCCGGTGCAGACCTTCGCTCGGGAAATGCACAAAAAGCACACGGACATCAACATCCCGGTGACTGTGACTTGATAATCGCCGAACTTAATTCCGTCCAGATATTGCACGCTAAGACTGTATGCGGTGATTAGACAATTTAATGCCAAAATCTTGTACATTTGAATAGTGGCAACAAGTGTGCACCGTCCTTGGCGAATGATATGCGTAACTGCCGAAAAATATTCAATATAAAATAATAGAATTGTGGGCTGCGGATAACTCACTCGCAGAGACATTAGACAGCTTCGACGTAAAAGGGGCCGCGCAAGATGCGTCGCCTAATTTGATTTTCGGAACTTCTTCGTCACCTTCCATGTCTGCCAAGGCGTTCGTAATGGTAGCAACGTCAAACTGGAGGAAAGAGAGGTCATAACGTTAGCCTACAGGACGAGGCGTCGACGGACCTTTTCCAAAGGATTCCTTCTTCGTGCCTCGACTTGATCTGCTGCTGCTCTTTGCTGGGCCGCAACGGCGTCTGGAACTAAGTGTGCAATAGCCGGTGGAACTGGAGGTGGTGGCTGGTTGAACCGGGAAGATATCTTAAGCTGGCTCTCGTAAACTTTTTTGATGCGATCCAGACGCTCGCGCTCCGCAATTTTCTGGAGGTCCTCGGGTGTCCCGTCTAGAAGAGCCACGCCGATGTGCGCCTGCTTGAGTGCACCAACATCATTTGTACCGTCGCCAGCCATCAAGGTTGTGTAGCCAAGCCCACGTAGTGAGGTCACAATAAACTCCTTCTGCAACGGTGCCACCCGGGCGTACACCCACGTATGCTGTACAAGTTGCTTCCAACTCGGCTGCGACGCGAACTGCTTGAGGGCTACTCCCGTGATGCAGATGTCGTAGTTGTCTAATAACGATTGGTCCAATGGTTCTGTCGGGTCAACGGGAATTATTTTGGTTTCGTCGACACTTCGCCATTCAAGGTCTCCCAGAAAATTAGCTTTCAATAAAGCCGGGGAGACAACGTCTCACTTACCCGCTTCGTGTGCCGGATTTTCTTTCAGATCTAAGATTAACGCCTCCCGGTCGACAATCTCAACGTCGCGGGCAACGTGAAGAGCAGTGAGAGGGTTGTCTCCAGTAATCATGATGCACTACCAGTTCATGTGAGTGTCTCTTTCTCTAAAATGGCAATTACAACAACGAACCCGGTGCGATGAATCGGCCAACATCTTGAGTGCCTCCACTGCATCCGGCTTGAGCGGGGAGTGAAAAATCAGGAACCCGGCAAATTTGAGGTGACTTTCGACTTCGTCCCGATTCAGCTTCTTGATCTAATGGAGTTGTCAGCATTTATCCCAAAAACATTGCCTTAATACGTGCCCTGTCCATTGAGATAGATTCGTATTCCTTCATGCCAAGAGCGAGTACGCGGCTTCCGCGACGCGTGTACCACTTATACGTTTCATCATAATCAGAGGGAACGTGGGCCAGCATGGTTTTTAGTGTCTCTGGAGCCCCCTTGACTGCGACCAAACCACGGCCACCAGGAAGGGTAGAAATCGTGGACATCCTTTTCAGTGCAGAAGAAAATTGGAAGCGACGGCGAATCAAGAGTACTGTGCGATGGGGGGCTGAAGGGGAGACAGGCGATACACCGTCTCCATTGCCTATCTGCCACTCAAGAGACTCAAGGGTGGTCTTCTCCATTGGGTCGCCAACAACAGTGCCATCGTCTAATCGAACCAGGGCGTGCGCGCCTGCTAGGCACAATGTCGTTTCGCGGGAAGTTGCTTTTACGTCCACAAGTTTCAAACGATCGGATGGGCTGACAAGTGAATGAGAAGAGGCGTGTTAGAATAGACGAAGGCACTCACTCGACACCGGCGATACCCTCGACGACAAGATTCTCTGCAGTGATCGTGCCCGTCTTGTCAAAACAGCAGACATCGACGCGTCCTGCAAAAGGAATCCGGAAAGGTTCTGTACAGAATATTGCTGAAAGGAGGTTGAGGCACCATTTCGATACGCAATCTGCGAGGGCCTTACCGAATTTTGACAAAGCAACCAGGGAAGCGTTTACAGCTAGAGACAACTCCATGGGTAGTTCCGGTGGCACCACGCTCGTAACGATCAATACGCAGTCGAGCAACAATTTTGACTTTTTCAGATTCCTCTCAATACCTAAGGTGTCAATTCACTCAGTAAAAGAGATCACGGATATATAAGGGAAGTCCTTACCCTTGACCCAGACGTACCAGCTCGCCGCGATTGCAAATATGAGCAAGAACCCAATAAAAAGGAAGGACTCGAGATTATTCGCAGATACTCGCTCGGTGGAGAAAACCATTGTGCGAACAAGTTGCCCTTGAGCGGTACCAAACCCAGTGCGCAAAACAACGCCGAGGCATCCACCATCAGGAGTATTCCCTAGGGTAGCGGCGCATGGAGATGAGAACGAACAGCAGTACACTGAAATATACACACCACCATTGCTGCCTTGAAGGAGTTTTGTTCCACTAAATAACACGGTGCCCTTATGCTGACCATCCGCATCTAGCTTATCGCTTGCATCTAAAAGTTCTATCGACTCCTTTAGTAGCGGAGTCGACTCGCCAGAGAGCATCGCCTCATTCACGATGCAAGTTCCTTGAATTAAGAGCACGTCTGCCGGAACATTGGTTTCTGACTGATGGCTGCGAGCTGCATTATGTCAGTGAAGGTCACAGGCACACTTGAAAACAGAGTAAATACCAAGAGAAACAACGTCTCCGGGAAGTAACTCATCAGATTGCAAAACAGACCACTTGGAATCCCTTAGCACCTGAATAGGAAACGGAGCGACAGACATAGTGCGGAACTCGGTTAGTGTCCTAAGGCGCTATTAAAGGGAGGAAGATGAGACGCTGGTGAGTGCTACAGTCACAGGATTACACACCTGCCACACGACAGTGCACTCAAAAACGACGAGCATGAAAAGCGTGAAGAGACTATAGTACCAATACTCATCGAGCATCCACAGTGCAACGCAGAAGATCTGAAAGACGAAGAACGGTGCTGTAGCGTGCTCAGCAAACAGCGAACCGAACGACGGAATCGGGATGTTGAATTCATTCTTCCCATACATTGACTGGAGTGCTGGAAGATGATCGGCACTCAAGCCAACAGGATTGCAATAGGTAGACAGAGGAGGGTGCGTTGACGATGGGTATGGGAGGAGACCGAAAGTAATTGGTTCAACGGAATGCACGGAGTAGGTATCCTGTTGATAGCTAAACGAGTATGTTGCATGGTCAGATGGGACACGTTTGAGAAGAGGTACGATCTCTCCCTGCCCACGGTGAGGAGCAGGGGTGATGCGAATGCAGTCCGCCTCTGTGAGCGAGCGCGCCTGAATCCGATGTCAGCATGATCCGAAGAGAAACGTGGTGGACACGCGCCTTGCGAGTTGTAATCCACGCCTTTGCCCTTGCATTCCAACGTGTCACCAAAAAACTCAAGGAATGACTCGCGCCGAGTAAGACACAGGCGAGGAAGGTCCATTCTTCGCTCTTCAACCACTGGTCATACTTGATGTAGTATGCATAGGCCAGTAGAGGGTAGAACGGAAGAAATGGGACAGCATATATGTGGCGCCAACGAGGTATAGAGACACGCAGGTCTGTACCGGAAATCTCTGACGAGACGGTCTTCACGGAGACCCTACACGTCATTGAGAATCTATACCGGGGTTTTTTCACGACGAGAAAAACTCACATGATGATTTGGAGAGCTGAGAGGGCTGGGCCCGTCGGTTCTGGTTGACCTGGGGTGTTCGCACTCGAGCAAGATGAATAAGAAAACTCGGAGTGTTGGCAGGTGAGGTGTTAATGATTATGTAATAACCAAGATAAACACTTCCTGCTTCCTGTCTTCTTTGACCTTCGAGGGCTGGAAAAGTCGTCCCCAAAAGCATGATGTTCTTTCCCATGCACCACAGATTTCTCTCTCTGCTTCATTCATGTCGCGTGTGTCCTCTCCCGTTTCTCAGCTCTCTCCAACTTCTCAGCTCAACACAACGCGCGATGCTGGCCCCCCATTCCATGACATCTGGCCCAGCCTTACTGTAATCTTACGGTCATCAGATAATGTCGACTTTTTCGTCCTCAAGCCTGTCCTCGCTAAAGTGTCCGTTGTGTTCAAAGACATGTTCGAATTACCCGATACTGCTCCTGAGGTCCCACCTGTCGATGGCAATAGTCAAGCCCGCGGTCTTCCTCTCATCGAGTTAACAGAGGATTCGGGCACGCTTCACATCGTCCTCCGCCTCTGCTATCCCGTTGAAAACCCCGATCTGAGTAATATTGAAGATATCCGTCGGTTCCTAGAAGCGCGCCGCAAGTATATGATCGAAGCCTTCGATGAAACAATCAAGGATGCGCTTTTTCGAGCTGCAGAGTCACGACCGTTTTCCGTTTTTGCGCTCGCCAGCCGATATGGGCTCAGGGATGTTGCGAATGAGGCGGCAAAGCAGATGCTCAGCCTCCCACTAACGGACCTGTCAGACAAGTCAGCTCTGAAGGATATCACAGGGCCACAATACCATCGCTTGTTGCAGTATCGCCGTGAATGCATTCGTCGGGCAACTACTGAGCCACAATTGATGTGGTTCAACTCCCTGTCATCGTCGTTCCCGCCCGCGCCAACGACGTCACCATCGTGCCGCGCCCAATTTCACTTCTACTTTGTATCAGCCCATCCTCGAAGTCTCTGGGTCCCGCATTGGTGGACTAGTTACCTCCGCAGAGCACTGCTGCTGCTCGAAGACCGCCCGCGTGGCAGCACTGTCACTTCGGCCGAACTACTTGAACGCTTCAATGAGGAGACGGTGTTTTGTCCGGATTGTCAAGAAGAAGGGAAGGCCGCTTTGAAGAAATTCAGTGCTGCATTGGCTCAGGAGGTGGAGAAGGTCATTGCCCAGGCAGGTGTCTCAAGTTACGTGAGGTATGCTTTGCCCGCTGATATGTTGTCGATAGGTGCAGAAGCCCTATTGTGAGGCATGAAATCTGCGGTCCCTGCTAGAGGGTATCACAGTGACAATGTAACAACGCTGCATCTATCAGTTCTCGTCATGATACATCATGGGGAAGGGTTCATATCAAGCACATTGCGGTATTATGGCTATATCACACTTTCCCCCAACTTTAGCCTTACGCGCTGGCTGCACTTCCAACTAACTTATACAGGACCCGGTAACACGCAGAGTACCTGCCAAGCCCAAAGTCGAAAGGCAGGCTGTTATTACTACGTGTACAAGAACGTTTTCTTGGTTTACACACCGTGGAGATATTCTTAGGAAGTGATTGACGCCTGTGGAGTACATATTTCACTTTCCATCATACTACGGCAGTTGGCCATGTGCCTGAGATCCAGATTACTCACCCTGATTGTCAAAGTGCAGCAAGCAAGGCCGAACAAGCTCCGGTTAGCAAGGAGATCCGGATCAGGACAGTCGGCATAATGGGCATCGAGCCTGAATTCGAGTATTCCCGACTTGTAATGTTTGCATAAGCGTTCACACCATCTCATTCCCGTTCCCCGGCATGACCACACGGGACCCACTGTATGGCGCTTTGCTTCCGAACGTTCAAAGTCACATAATTCAATGTAGCAGTATACAGTTAGGTGTAGGCGTAGGAGAAAACTGGTACAAACAATAGAAAGGTGTTGGGTATTTCGTAAGAGATCAATGTCACATGTCCGTTATGGCGATATACAACTCATGTCTTTCGTGGCGAATTGGAGGTCGACCCACGGTCCAGCTGTGAAGACGGCCTTTCCAAGCGAGCGCGCAACCTTTCGACTTGACGCTCCAGACTGATCAAGGGTAAGTTACATTCAATAGCTGACATACCCATAAATAAGAAGACGTACTTCAGAGATTTCTGCCTGAGATCCGTGACCTCACGTTCTGCGCGACGTTTATCCCGTTGTAGGTCGCTCTCGTCCTTTTGCTAACGTTCCAACATCAATTTTCGGAAACTCAAACCTTCTCGCGAGGGTGCTCACCATAACGTTCATCTGCGCTCGCATGGCTTCGACCTTCGCCTCGTATAGATGTATCTCTTCCTCCAGCCTCGCTTTCTGTCGCTCACTTTCCTGATGTAGCTTGGAATCTCGATCATTCGAAAGGGAAGCGCGGCGGTGTTCCTTCGTCACCTGACCCAGTTGGTTCGTTAGTTCCTCCACTTGAGATTCGAGGCGGCGAATAGGTGGCGACTGAGGAAGACCGTGGGTTTCTCGAGTACGACTTAGTCTCTAGGTCAACGATGCGCAGATTTACCTCCTTGATCTGCTTCTCGAGATTGGCCTGTCCCATCAAATCAAAAATTAGATCGACCGTTGGCGACTTTTTGCGTGAGTGCGACCTACGTTGAGCTTGTCCAGCTCGGAGTTCTCAACTCGCACTTTGCCGAGTTCTATTTGGCAGTCTTGCGCATGAAGTTCTGCCTTCTTCATGCGCTCGTACGCCATCTCCACTCTGTCAGCTCTTTCTTCTAACGCGCGCTCTAAATCCTGATTCTTCAGGTGCAGAGTCTGGAGTTCGCGGTCCGAGTTCATCCTGGTGGGATCGACTGCATCCATCTTGATGGTCTCGAGCTCCGCTTGTAGCCCGCGCCTCGCCTTCTGCAACAGAGCACGATCCGCTTCGGCGTCGTTAAGCACGCTACGAAGCTCGCGCACTTGCGAGTGCAACGCGACGATTTGTGATTGCTGTTCAGCCTGGGCGGCCACTGACGAATCATAGGCCTTCGAAACGTCGGTGATCTTCGTCTCCAGCCGTTCGCGCTCCTTCTTCCAGCCCGCACCGTTATAGACTTCGTCGTCGTAGCGCAGTGAGAGTTCGTCGTGGTCTGAGCGCGCTTTACGCAACTCTTCACGAAGTTTGCTGATACCCTCTCGTTGGCTTTGTAATTCTGTTAACCATCAAATAAGCTCAATGCAAGCCGGCGCGTGAGATGGACGAAGCCCTGACCTTCGCTCAGTTGCGCAAGCTCGGCTGTACGCGTAGTGGTCTGTTAGTTTCGTGGCCTGGGTATATAATAAAATTGACACTGTACCTTGGTACTTTTTGCGAGTCTGATCCGCAGTGAAATCACGTTCAGCCAACTCCTTCTGGTATTGCTTGCGCTCGTCGTCCATCTCTCCCGAGATCCTCTGCCGAAGGACACCCATGTCCGAAGATTCGCGACTCTCGTCCTCAAGCCTGGTTTCGAGCTCCTGGATTTTTGCCTCAGCAAACTGCAACCTATTCACCGCAGCGTCCCTTTCGGCGACAAGCGCTTTCTGGGCTGTGCTCGCATCCGCAATCGACTTTCGTGCTGGGGAGTGCATTCAACAAAATGACTGTTTTTAAGGGAACATTGGCAACCCACAATGGGCTTCTGCACGAGAAACCTTGAGTTTCTCGATCTCGGCAGCTTTAAGCTTCGCGCGGTATGCGTCGGCCTTGGCTCGGAAAGCCTCCACGGCCTCACGTAGCTCTGACTCTGCAGCAGAAGAAGATATCGAGGAGACCTGTAGTTCACTCAAGTGCGCCAGTACCTCGCGTCTTTGATCTGTAAAGGAAAAGAGACATAGGTCACGTTGGCGCATTCAAATAGCGAGGAGACGTACTGGCTTCTTCGTTCTTCGCCGCGATCTCGGCTTGGAGACGGTCCTTCACATCTGCGAGTTCGCGTTGTAGTTGCGCCTTGATCTGGCTAAGTTCCTGAATTAGGCGGCGGCTTTCTTCGACTTCTGCCCGGATGCTCGACTCGGATCGGGGCCGTACGGCGCCATTCGCGACAAGAGATGCTCGCTTTGCGGGCTGAACATTCGCCAACGTCCGTACACCCGGTTTCCCGCGATTCTGTGGCAACAACTCCTGGCTCGCCTGCTCAGCAGACAGCAACTCGCGGAGAATAGCGTCTCGGAACTCGTCCTTGGGGCCATCTGACAGGATCATTCGTCGAATTTCGGCATGCTGCTGGTCAATGCGGTCCTGTATCCGCGTCACTGTATCCGAGGTCATCTGCGCTTCTTCCAGTTGCGTTTCCAACTGGGTGACGCGCGCTTGGTATTGGCGTTGTATCTTCGCCAGCGACTCGCTCCCGTCAGCCTCGTCAGCCAGGCGCGCAAGCTCAGCTTCCAACTCGTCCTTGGATCGTTGCATGGAGAGGAACTGTTGTGTGACTTCCGCGACCTGGGCCTGCGTTGCTTGGAGGTCCTCCTGCAGTCGACGGACGTTAGCCTCTGAGACCTGTCGATTCTTGCGCTCGAGCTCAGCCTCGAGTACGGCTTTCTTCGCCAGGGCCTCCTGGGCACGGGCCGCCTTCTCCTTCGAACGATGCTCCGTATGCTCCTTCGCTGTCGCACGGGCAAGGTCTTCGGCCTCGCCGGTTAGCCTCGCCTTCGCCTTCTCAAGAGATCGGATGTAGGTGGCTTGGCTCTCGAGCTCCTTTTGTGCGTCGACAAGTTGGCGATCGGTGACGCGTTTCGCCTCTTCCAAAACATGCACATGCTCGACGATCGTCTTGTCCTGGCGAGATTCCAGTTGCTTCACTTCCCATTCACGGTTTTTCAGATCTGTGAGAAGTTTGTCTATCTCGCGGTCGAAGTTAGCGTTCTTGTCTTGCAGTCGAGCGAGCTCTGCCTTTTGCTTCGAAGCGACTTTCTCCAGTTGAACGTACTTGGCTGTCTCTGCATGGAGTTGTTGTTTTAACGCGTCTACTTGACGGTCTTGTGCGTTCTTTTCCCGTTCAAGTTGTAGCGTTGCGTCTTCGAAATCCTGGTATTTGCTCTGCGCAGCGTGGAGTTGACGTTCTAAACTCTACAGAGAGCAGCCCTTGAGTATAATGGCATCTGCTTAGAGAAGTACACGATATTACCTCTTTCGCTTTCTGAAGCTCAGCTAACTGTCCGTCCAAGTCAATCCGGCGAGTCCGGAGCTCCTGCAACTCCGACTCTTGAGACCTCTTGATTTTCGATGCCTCAGCCAGGGACGCCTCGGTTTGCTTGAGCTTCTGATCGTTAGCTTGCAAGCGATCTGATAGAGAACGATGGCTTTGCAACAACGAAGTGTGTTCCCGCACAGAGGTCTCTAAATCGACTTTGAGCTTGTTCTCGACCTCTATGGCTGTTCGACGTGCGTCGCCGAGCTCCTGTTGGAGCTGACTGGCTTGTAGTCGAAGATCCCGCAGTTCTGCATCCTTCTGTTTCTCGACCTCGTTCCGACGGCTTTCTTCGCTCGTCTTGGCTGCAATCAACGACCGAAGTTTGTCCAATTCATCCTGAAGCTTCTCTTGCACGACAGTGTGGCGGGCCTCGCTATCTCGTTGGGAGGCTATCTCGGCGGTGAGGGCGTCGATCCGTCCTCGACACTCGATAATCTCCTTAGAGAGACGGCCCCGATCTGACTTGGACACCTCCAGTTCAGTAGCAAGCCGGGTAATATCGGCGTCCTTTTGCTTGATCATATCGGAGTAATCGGACGCGGTGCGTGAGAGCTCGGCGAGCTGGGTTCTGGCCTGACGGACGTCGTGTTCGAGCGTGTTCGTACGATCTTTTGCGAGTTCACTACACGATCGAGAAAATATGATATGAGAGTGGCGACGACGTTCGTGAAAAAAACGCACTGCGCTTGGACCTCAGAGCTGAGCTTCCCATCTAGTTCGGAGATGGCAGTTTCCATTCGCTCCTTGACTCGAGAAAGGTCCTCCTCGCGCTGTGATAGCTGTCGCCGTAGCTCGGTTGCCTCCCTTTCCAATTCACCGTGTTCACGACGAAGTTCTTCTTGATCCTGGTCAGTAGAAGCCAGTCGTTTCAACAGCTCCTCTTCTCGACTCGCCCATTCCTGTTGTTCACTCTCAAGATGGACGAGATGCTCAGCCGCTTGGTCAAATGCTTGGCGAAGGGCCTCGTGCTTGTCTTCGCTCTCTTTCTGTATCTTGAGGGCGCGATCTAGCTGCGAGTCGAGAGTATCAAGGTCGCCTTGAAGCGTAGCTACCTCCTCTTCGAGTTCAAGTTCCCGCCGCTTACTCCGCTCTAGCAACGAGTCCTTGTCGATTGCAAGGTTGCGCTCGGCCGCCAAGGCATCCTCGGCCTTTCGCTTTTCAGCTTCGAGGCGCATCTTAAGGCCTTCCAAGGCTTCCTTCTCCTTCGCGTCCCGCTCGGCGCGTTCCTTGATCAGGAGAAGCTCAGCTTCCTTCTTGTGGAGCTCGGCATCACTGCGCGTGGCGGCGAGTAACGGGCGAACCTACATGAATTAGGTGTGAAGCGCCATCAAAAGGGGAGAAGGGGGTAGAAAAAACCTTCGTATACAGTTGCCACCAGGGCCACTCACGGAGCTCGGCGTAGATGCGTGCGTTCTTTTGAATGGTACGGATTGCGACTGCGCGATTGAGAATCTTTTTCATTTGTCGTCGAGCGGAGAACATCCGGGCGCGCGCCTGCAGCCTCGAAAAGATGTCGTACAAAGTCGCATCCCGGCGTTCCTCTAGTTCGGCGAGCACGCCTGCCTTGAAGAAGATCTTGGAGGTGCCAATGCGGAAGAGCGACTTGTCGAGGTCAAGCGCATCGACCATGCGAAGGGATGCCTTGCGCCCGTCCATGTACCCACGTGGGATGATACCCGGGGTGAGTATCTCGTAGCGCTGACGGAATTCGATGAAGGGCAATCTATTCGGGTAACCGAGGCGCGCAATGCGAATGCCTTCGAGGACGCCATTGCAACGCAACTGATCGAGGACGAGAGGAACATCTACGCGGCCCGGTTTCTTGTTTGCGTTGGGAACGATGCAATCGCACGAAATGGGGCTGAGTGGCATACAGTTGAGCCATCAGACTTTGCAGTTGTTCCTTGTGCCTCTGGCCAACGGTGCGGAACGCGCCTTTCTTTATTGTTCGTTTTTTTCCGATAGTGTGTGCATTTGGAGCGCCAGTTGAGATGGCGAAAGTAGGTGGTGGGTCGGCGAATTCGGAAAAGAGGGAAGCGACATACGGCTCCGATGAGGCGGTAAGTACGCGGATAAGATTATCGTTCAGCGGGTCCTTGTTCTTCTCGAGCCACCCGTCGGTATGGTACTCGACTTTCCCTGCGTAATGGTGCACGAGAAAGCCCTGATCGAACCTCGAAGGCTCGTACTTGTCACGACCGGGATGAGGCTCTTCGCCATGCAGGATCGCCACTCCAGAGCTGATGTAGTTTGCTTGTGAAGGTAAGATCTGTTGCACGAGGCATGATGCACTCCTCGTCCAGCAAGCTAAGCACACCAATGACACTGCCGCTGCCCTCGATGAGATCAATGGTCGGCTGCAAGTCGAGTCCAAAGTTGACGTAGTCCCATTCGATCCCCTCTCGGGCATACTCTTCTTGTTCTAACACAAACATGTGGTGGTTGAAGAATTGTTGGAGTTTCTCGTTTGTGTAGTTGATCAAGAGCTGCTCGTAGGCATTAACTTCGAATATCTCGAAACCTGCAATGTCAAGCACGCCAATAAAGGTCGACTTGGATGTCGGTCGGTCTAGCGCCCGGTTGATACGGTCGACAAGGGCGCCGAAGGACTTTTCGTACAGTGTCTTTGACAACGAACCGAGCTCGTCCAACGCCTGTTGCTTTGTACGGGCCTGCGTGACCCATTCCCGTCCCGCGAGGACGCGCGGGCGTAGCACTGCCCGCGTGAATTCAGCCACAGGTATACCCAAAATATGGCAAGCACGCTCCGCTTGGGAAGGGTCAGGCATTAGTGCAGTCATCCGCACGAGTAGCGGCGATCGCGATGTTCCCAAGGTGGAGAACGGCAGCTACGATGCGGAAGAGGTCAAGCTGCTCCGCGGCCGAGAAGCCAACCACTTCAAGCGCATTCTACAAGAAACATCAACATCTTCAGACTTGGAACACCCCTGCCAAGCTAATGACTTGCCTTGAGCAGGCTCCACTCCTCTAGATCGTCGATGCCGTCGACTTCTCTTCGGCTCTTGTTGAGGCACTCAGTAATTGGATGCATTGCCCTCAAGTAGTAGTGTTTCTGAGTCGAGAAAGAGTCTGATTCGTCTGATTTCGTTCAAGATGCGGGTAGACTCACCCTTCAGTGCACTACCACCTTCCAGCAGCTGATAGAATACATGGAAATTTCGCTCCGCAGCAGCACGCACAATGACCCTACTTTTCTCAAGGAGATACCAGTCAATGTTCGCGCCAGCGATGCTCCCGTCTGGAGCAAAGCTTATGCGCACGAATTTGCCGAAACGACTCGAGTTATTGTTTCTCTGCGTTTGCGCATTGCCGAATGCTTCGAGAATAGGGTTGGCCTGGAGGATTTGGCGTTCCAGCAGACCAAGTCGGCCCTTTGAGCTCGTCTGCGTGCCCGTGTTGGTGACAGACATGGACTGATGAGGTTTATGTCCTAAGAATGGAATTCCTTCCCGGCAGGCCAGTAGATGGCATGATGGCGCCGAAAGAGGATGATGATGAAAGCGACTGGGTGTGGGAATGAGAAGGGGATGGGGTATGGGAATGCGCATCCGCGGCGATTGCAGCGAGGTATTGAATGACCTTTTTGGTGCTTTCTGTTTTTCCGGCTCCAGACTCGCCTGTGATTAGGATGCTTTGGTTTTCGCGTTCTTCTCCCATGTTTACCCAGGCACGCTCTGCAATTGCAAAGATATGTGGGGGGCTCTCGTCACGCCGTCGAGAACGGTACTGCTGTATTATGGAGTCAGAGTATAGTGGAAGGCTCTGGTAAGGATTGATGGCGACGAGGAATAAACCAGAGTAGGTCTGTGACACTGTCAGAATCAGAGGGGATAGGGTAGTGGATATTGGACGCACATATATTGCACCAGATCCATATCTTAGACGCAAATTATGCACGACACTGGCCTCATTCAAGAAAGTCAAGTCTGCAATGTCCTCGACCCGATCGAACTTTGGAGGATTCATCTTGGAAAGCGCGTACAATGGCAGCCTGCGGATCTGTTCACAGGAATGATAAATAAAATAGGCGGATTGCATTACAAGACGTACGTCTCCACCTGCGGCCATTACCACCTCGCCTACCTCATCTTCTTCCTTTGCGACCCATCCTGCAAGGTATCCATCCCTTTCATCGGGGACCCAGACCCATTTCTTCTCATTGAACTCTGCCTGAAGAGCGGCAACACGCGCAGCTTCCGCGTTTTGAGACATTCGTGGTGTAGACATGATAGGAAGCGTTTATCGCTAATGTGAGGGAAGCTTAGAGGGACTGCCACTGGAACCCAAGGGCGAAAACACGTCGCGGGATTGCGTCAGTATACCGAAACGAGGGTAACGAAGAGGTGGTGGTGACTAGTTCGCGAGCGAGGTTACCCTACATTCACGAATTCACGTCGAAACTAAGAGCGCGCTAGGTGACCAGAGCTCTGCTCACATGGTCAGGTGCTCTCTGATCCGCACTAATTACGCGCCTTGTTGGAAACACCCCTTATCGGTTGCAAAATATTTCCACATAATAATTTGTGGGGACGCTGCAATCATGTAACTACTATCAAGTTTCTATGGGATCTGGTACCAGATGACATCGACGATAGCCGCATGGGCTTGCGCATGGGAGACAAACTTGCCGTCCTTCGATGTGATAAGGTCAAGGGTTAGGGTCAGATTCTAATTCTAGCATGAGGACCAAGTATCGGGTCTATCAGCGGTACCAGTACAACCCTAGTCGAACAGTCGGTATAGAACATGGTGATGCAGTGATCATCTCACCCAGTGATTTGGTTTCCAAGAATGGCCGGTCCGGAGCATACAGCTACCTGGCATTCCCCGGAAGCTACTATACAGCTATTCAGCCACCACCGCTGTCGAGTTCCCACGTTCAAACATCCACTCGTCAAGACACCACACGCCCACTCCACGCCATGGTATCTCCCATTGTCACGCTCTGCACCTCCCAGTGTCTTACGCGTACTTTCTAGCCCAAGGAGATTCGCGATATCAAGCAATTTATCGACATCGCACGGCGGAAGGACGCCCGCTGTGCGTCGCTTATGTCTTTCTTACTCGCACTCTACCCTAACGGCCATATTCGCAGCGGCGCGCATCAAAAAGATTGCGCCTGCAACCCCCGGGGGAAAAGAGCGCACAAAGTTTAAGATTAGATGCTCGCGGTACCTTTACACCCTCGCGATCGACGATCCAGAGAAAGCAGAAAAACTCAAGCAGAGTCTTCCACCTGGTGAGACTCTTTTTGCACCGATTGCGCATATTCTGATATGACCGGTGTACCAAAGGACTTAACATTGAGGAGGTGAAGAAGCAACCCAAGAAGAAGTAGACCCTTCTTGTTGTACTCTATGGTGGTCTCAGTGCCGAGTTTGACGATGGGAGCCGTTCACGTCAGACGCTAATCAGAAAACGATGCACATGCGCATAAGCTATGATTCCCTCATATTTCATCCAGACGAACGCATGTATTTTTCCAATATGACATCACACGCCGCCAACAACCCACACCCACCAAGCAGTCCTGTCGTTAGAACCCGCAGAAGTCTGCTCGGAAACCCCCCTCGTAGGCCCCGTGAGGGCGCACCCCTCTCTCTTACCCCCACTTCGACATCTATCTCGGCAGAGCTTTTACGCTCGAGATGTCGGAGTACGGCGTCTAGCAATATGCCACCGTCTAGTTGCGGAAGCGGGAGCACATTGAGGAAAAATAAGGATATCGTTAAGGTCTGAATGTATCTGTCGGTAGGGCTTTAGTTGCGTGATGCGAACAACCATAGTGACGCACTGCATGATCTTGGCAGCAAGATTCGGGAACCAAAGAGGAAGGAACGGTGACCTCGGTCGCCATCGGGTAACATCGACTTTGATCGCAATTAGCACAAAATAGACTGTGCAAGCCAAGAGGATCGTACCACCCTGGTAGATCTCGTCGCGTGCACCTCGCCACAACACAACGCGTGTTGGATTTTTGGGATCGTCAGACTGTACACTAATGCGCAAGAATTCTTCGCCTCCACGGAGACCCACACACATCTGTCCATTCGTGCACGGTCCTTCACAACGCGTAACGACATTGGTTGTGGGTACGAGGAGTTCTGACGCATTAGTACAGCGTGAGGTTTCTTCGTCTGTGAGTGGTACAAGGCACGCATCAGAGCCAGATCCGGGTGGCGGAGCTGTGCAGCAGCCATGCGGGTGACCTATGCGACACAAATCGTCAGCACATAACGTCGAGACCGTGAGAGGGCCTCCCACTGAGGAACCATTTCGTGTCTACACACCAGGCCGGTTCTTTGAAGTCCGGTGGGCGCGGGGTGGTCAGATATTCATGCCATGCGCTCTCTTTGGCGTCGGCGAGCGAAAAGTCATCGAGCGCGGTGAGGAGCGCACCGAGGGGTAGATGGGACGCCAACGGCGAATCAGGCGCGACGGACGCCACCATCAAACCGTCTGCGGAGACGTCCGAATAGCCAGCGAGGAGAAACACGCGTCCAAGTGGGAGCATGAGGGCGAGGCCGAGCAATGCGCTGAGGAGCGGGCCAGCTGCGGCGATACGCGCGCGGGCGTGTGGGGACAGCGCGGCGACGGTATGGGAAGGAAACGCGACGAAAGCCGCGGGCAGTACGAACGTCAAGGACGCGCCGAGACTCTGCAGAGGTACGCCATCGCTGTTGGAGGCCCATCAGCAATGGCGCTGGCCCGGGGAGTAAGACGACGGACAGTGCGGCACAAACTGCGTGCCCTGCTTCGTGTATGGCTTGCGAGAGGAATAGCGCGCCAATTAGCATGGGGAGATGTGAGAACGGGAGAGTGATTCCGGGGATCTACGTCTGTGAGTGGGTATGATATGCTAGAAGGCAATGTGTGATTGGCGCGTACCAACAATTGTACAGGTATGTCCGCAGGTGCACGTGCGGGTGATGTAGGAGGTGCGTAGTCGCTTTGATATGCCCGTTTTACATGGGTATGTATATCCGGAGACGGAGGGGCCAAATCGGCCACAAGTCTTCGTGCAAGGAGCATAAATGTCCAAGATAGCAGCACCAAAGCCACGACCATGCCCAACAGGGAGATCACGATCCCCGCGTCGAACGCCACGCGTAGAACAGTGGGCAAGCGAGCCGTGGTGTTTCGAGTGAGCCAATGAGATAAAACATCATGATGAAAGTTGAATGCGGTGCTCTCTATGCGAAGGTAAACTGTTTTGAGGGTGACGGTTGTTGTGTTTCGCCTCCGGTTGGTCAAAGAAGTCGGCAGAATGCTTCTAGATTTGTTGGGAGGTGTATAGAAACGGTGAATGAAGTGAATGAAAAGCCAAGAGAGGAGAAGCAGAGGCAAGGCAAGCGAGATCATGCGTGGGTGTGACGAGACACCGCAACGACGCGGAACTGTCAGAGCTTGGGACTCAGTTCGCAATCCGGCTATCAAACGAGCCAAGTAACTATATAAACCACACGAGTTGTCGTTTGTTCCCCCCAGGCTGTGCCTCCCTTTCCACCGTCTTTCATTGTACTCATTACCCGACGCCCTTTTATTTTTGTTTTCTCAATCTACTGACTTTACATTTTCGACTTTGCCACTATGGGTTACGTTCCTTCACGAAAGTTCTGTTGCTGCATTCCCGTGCGCCTCGGCGTCTTCATCATGAGCATGTTGGGCCTCGCTGGCGGTTCCATCATTGCTGGTGTCGGGTGGTATACCGCTACACACAGAGGTCCGTGGCAACCTATCCCTCAGAAACACGACCCTCACCGTTCCTCATAGATCAAGCACATTTGACCAGGAACCAGGAAATTTCCGTCGTGATTACTGCGCTTTCATATACGATTCTTGCCATTATCTCTCTCTTTGGGTTCGTCGTCTCTGCGCCCGTGCTCCTTGAGGCTTAACCGGGCATTCAGGTTGATTGGAACCATCACCAAACGCCAGACCTTTGTCTCTCTGTATAACACGATGGTGTGGTATCACTTGGGTTTCAGCATCGCCACCGGCGCATACTTTATATACACGCTATTCCACAAGGTCGGCACCGATGACGTGAACAACTGTGTCAACGGTAGCACTAGCCAAAGCAAGCAAGACGAATGTAAGAAGGCGTTTGACGCCGGCCGTGGAGCTATAATCGGTCTTTACATCTTCTTCTGGTTGATTGAACTCTGTATGTTCCCCCTCCCTGCTTTGCGATCGCGTTCGCTGATGCCTAGTCGATCAGGGGGCTGCGTCATCGTCTCTAAGTACGTTGGCCAGCTGCAGGAAGAAGAGGCAGCGGACATTCCGCCGCCTTCTCGAATGGCCGCGAGTGCACCTCCGATGGCGACGACGTACAACTACGGGGCCCAGTATGCGTTTGCTCAATCAGAGAACGGATTTGGACAGCGCAATGCGAGCAATGTCTGAGTTGATGGATTTGACGGACTGTCGGGTACAGTACACAATGTGATCGATCATTGTATGAAGTACATCATATTGTTGTAATATTAGTATTACGCGTGGGAAGTTTCGCTCTTAGATTATCACTCCAAGGAACAATGGTGGGACCCGTCTTCTTTCACTGCTTGCGCTGACCTGGCGTCAGGTCGTATGCACTGACTGCGGAGGTACTGTAATCGAATACGATGCCGCGGCTGGCAACGGCTTCTGCGTACAATGCGGCACTGTCGTCGAAGAGAACACCATCGTGAATGAGGTCTCCTTCGGCGAGACTGCGGCTGGCGCTGCCATGGTGCAGGGATCCTACGTTGGACAAGGCGCAAGTGAGCCCTCGATTGGCGTTTTTGCATGTGCACTGATGCTAATTATTCGCAGCCCACGCGCGCATGGGGGGTCCTTTCGGAAACAGAGGAAACGCGGAGTCTAGGGAGCAAACTATTGCCAACGGTGAGTCACACATTCGTAAAGCCCAGCGCCTGCTAATCTCTATACATTAGCGAACCGCAAGATCCAGAGCATCGCCTCTAACTTGCGACTCTCCGACGTCGTCTCCCTCGCCGCGACGCGTCTGTACACCCTCGCGGTAGAACACAAATTCACAAAAGGGCGCAAAAGTCTCAACGTAGTAGCAGTCTGTCTCTACGTCGCATGTCGACAAAAAGAAACGCGCAACTATATGCTCATCGATTTCTCCGACCTCCTCCAGGTAGAACCTCACCTTCCACTATGTTTTGGGTTGACTCGTCCTCTCCAGGTCAACGTCTTTGAGCTTGGACACACCTACCTACAGCTTGTGCAGACGCTCAATCTCCGTTTGCCCTTGGTCGATCCGTCCCATTACATCTCTCGTTTCGCAGCGCTGCTAGAGTTTGGCGACGAGACGCACAAAGTCGCGACGGACGCCATTCGGCTCGTCCAACGCTTCGACCGCGACTGGATGACCAAGGGACGCCGGCCCGCGGGCATCTGCGGCGCGTGTCTTCTTCTCGCCGCCCGCATGAACAACTTCCGGCGCTCGGTGGAGGAGATCGTGCAGGTCGTCAAGATCGCGGATACGACGTTGCGCAAGCGCCTGAAGGAGTTCAAAGAGACGCCGAGCGGCGCTCTCACCCTGGCGGACTTCCGTACCGTATGGTTGGAGGAAGAGATGGACCCGCCCGCGTTTATCAAGGGCAAGGACAAAGAGCGCGAGGGCAGAGAACCGGATGCAGAGGAGACATCTGGACAGACGGGAAAGATGCGAAAAAGGCAGAGCAAGGCGGACAAGCGCAAACGCAAACGCCGGCGCATCGGCGAGAGTGACGAAGAGGGAGATGTCGGCGACCACGTCGTCCTCCCCGACAACCAAGCACCTCACCTCGACCCGGCGCTCCTCAACTCGGGCATCCTCGCCGGCACCTCTCAACCCCAGCCTCTCTTCTTACCAGAGCCGGGCGAGGAACTTGAACTCCCCAATTACCAAGGTGGTCCTGCGCTCCTCATGGAGCAGCCCGGCGATTTGATTGCCGTGTCGCCGTCGCGCCTCGCAGACCCTTGCGGTCTGACAGAAGCCGTCGTGTCGCCGCTCGAAGCCGAAGTCAACAACGTCCTCACTGAGGAAGTCGCGGAGTACTTGCTCAACGAGCAAGGCGCGCAGCTCAGCGCCGCACTAGACGAAGTCAACGAACGACGCGTGGCGGGCATCCAGCCAGTGGACGAACTGAGTGGGCTAGATGAAGAGGAACTCGACCAGCTCCTCTTGGGCGAGGAAGAGGTGCGGATAAAGGAGCGGGTGTGGGTCGAGATGAACCGGGAGTACCTCGAGGCGATTGCGGGTAAGTGTGTTTTTGGCACTGCCATTTGGTCTGACTTGTCGTGGAACAGCCAAGGGGGAGCAACGCGAGCCGGGCGCAACGTCGTCCAAGCACAAGAAGGTTTATTCTATTTTGCGTATCCTTTCGCACCCCGCGATGACGATTGATTGCAGCGCCGAAAGCCCGCGATGAAGCCTCGCGATGCGTCTACTCCCCACGGAAGCACGGCAGCCGAGTCCGTGCGCACGCTGCTCAAACAGAACGCGCGCTACAGCAAGCGCATCAATTACGACGCGCTCAAGGATCTGTTCACGGACGAGAAGGACGAGGACCTGCTGTACACCCTCGACGAAAAGGACGAGGACCAGAACGTCGTCGTCGAGGAGGGCGGAGGACGCGTCGGCGCGCACGCGCTACCGCGGCGCTTGATTGAAGCCGTCGATCTGCAGCCAGATCTCGACGACGCCGACGACGCCGACAGAAGCGACAAGGGCGACGATTACGGTGGTTGGGAGGACACGTACGAGCAGGAGGTGTAAGTTTTGGGCAGCGGATGTGAGTTATTCCCCCCGTCTTTGGCCGCACACACACACACGATGATATATCTATATGCGTCAAGATTTGGGCCACGGGCTGAACCACGGTTCCAGTGTACGACGAGGTGTTGTAGTATAGGTCCCATGCCAAGAACAAGTGCTCAATAGTGTATCGGGGTTAGTTTTGCGCCCGGCGTAGGGCCAGAAGCCGGGTTCGATCCTGGCTGGTGCACCCTTCCACTCTGTCTAAATTATTTCTTTACCGTATGCTCTTCTCATGCACGGAGTTGTTGTTTCTCGTAGAAGGAAAAATATCCGATGTTGTAACTTATGACCTACTGGGACTGGGTGACTTCAATGACATTTTGGGCTTCGTTTATTGCTTCATGTTTAGCGTGCCTCTCATAATGTGATGACCAAGTGTCTACTCGCTATTACAGCCCTTGCACCTGGAACGACCACGATCGTCTGTGTATCATCGATCACAACCGCGGGCCCGTCTACGGTGTCCCCAACTGCCAAGCTGCCAAGTTCAAAGACTGGCGTATCGTCTACTCGACCGACTTTGTCAAAATAGACCGAATATCGCATGGCCGCGCTGTCGCGCCTCACTTGACTCGTCTGCAATTCCTCGAGCTCGTCAAACACCGACGGTCCAGAGTCATCCGAGGTCGTGCCGACCCCGCGGACCTTGATGTCGTCCACGACGACGCGAGCCTCATCCAACAGGAAACCAAACTCGGCTCTATACGCCCGGTGGAAGGCACCGAGGTAGTCGCCCCCGCTTTCGCTGGCCGCAGGGAGAACCATGAGCGCGGTGTCCGTGCCGTCGAACCGCATGTTGAGCATGCGTTCGATCCGGATGCGCTCTGCGGGAAACCCCTGCTTCTCCAACTCTTTCAGCGCTGCGTCAGCGAGCGCGTCCAAGCGAGAAGAGAGCGCCGGGACGTTCTCTGGGGTATAAAAGGTCGACGCGGGTTCCTGCACCTCGCACACCCTAAAGAAATGCGAGGTTTTTGACGTGCGTGGGTTGGAGCAAGAGTTTGACGTACCGATCTGCCAATGCGAGCCCATAAGCAGATAGGATCGAACTGTACCGGTGGATCAAGACGGTTTTGATGCCTAGCAACGAGGCAATCTCGCAGGCGTGCTGTCCACCTGCACCGCCAAAGCTGGCCAGACTAGGCATTTCCAGGATTAGGCACTCGTCCCACAGGTTATGATAGCAGGCCCTCTCACATGTGTGCAGAAGTCGCATATCCCTTTGCCTCAGTCAATGCGCGTATAGGACGGCACATCGTCTCATTGGCGACCTTGATGAACCTAGTGTCCACATTCAGCGATGATGGTTGCCCAGAACGTCGCGAAATCGCGCACCCATAAACGATCTCGTCCAGACTGAACTCATTGGTGGAATTATCGTTGATCTCTCTCGCAAGCCTTTCGAATTCCCGGCGGGATGCATCTGTGTCCAGAGGCTCTTTCTCGGACTTGCCGAAAATCTTCGGAAAATATTCTGGGATGAGCCGTCCGAGGAGCAGGTTGGCGTCAGTCACCGCTAAAGGGCCACCCTTTCTAATATCGTGTCGTCGGCCCTAGGCTCCAACAGTGGGGACAGTTCACTCACCGGTAGCAGGTTGGACCGGGCTCTGCTCCTGCACTTTCGGGACCAGCTAGGAACAAACCGTTGCGGAAGGTGAGACACGAGCCACCTCCAGCAGCGACGGTGTTGATGTCAAGCTGTGGTGACTGGATCGTGACGCCGGCGGTGGTTGTCTCGTAGACGATCTCGTAGCGGCCCGAGAAGCGTGACACATCCGTAGACGTACCACCTACGTCGAGTCTGATACGCCCTCAGTCAAGCAAGATCACTGGAAAAAAAGAGAACACTGACCCTATGATTGGCGTCTTGCGCTTCTCATCCCAGCTCGTGCGCGCATATCCTACTACCCCGCCAGCTGGCCCGCTCAGAACGGTCTTCAGCCCTGAGAAACCCGAAGCATCCACGAGCCCGCCATCGCTGCTCATGAACTCAACGCGTGGGAGCTGTACAAAACCCGCAAAAAAGCCATCGAGGTATGTGCGTAGAATTGGTGTCAGGTAGGCGTCGGCGGTAGCAGACGCGCCACGCGGGACCATTTTTATCATCGGCAGGAGCTGGGACGAGAGGGATATGTGCTCGAAACCTAGATCCGAAGCCACTTTTCCGATGAGCAGCTCGTGTTCAGGGAAAGTGTATGAGTGTGCGAGCACAACGGCAACCGAACGGTAGCCATCGTCATAGAGTTTCTGCAGATCTTTCTTGACAGAAGCTTCGTCTAGTATTTGAGGATGGGTAAGCGAGGTTGCACTTCATCATGGCAAGAAAAAGGGACCTGGCTGCTTGAGAATTCTCACAGCTTCTCCTGAGATCCCACGAACAACCTTTCCAGGCCCTTCTGCATCTCCTTCTCTGTCCCACCCCATCCCTCTATAGCCTCGTTTGACTGCGCCGTTCTCGTCGAAAAGTACCTTATGTTCTTCCGCACGAGGGTCACTCGTGTAGCCTACTAGCGTGACTCGTTCATCTATTTCCAAGACAGTCGAGTACAGCGGTGGTGGTCGGCGAATGTTGAGATCAAATATCCTTGGGCGAGACTGATTTCCGATCAGCAAAAGATCCTTGAACCCTTTGGTGATGAGAAGAGCGTGCTTGCGGCCCTTCCGTTCGAGGAGTGCGTTTGTGGCGACAGTGGTAGATAAACGGATATAATCTCATTACAATAAAGTCAGTTTCGAGTTTGAAATGTGTCCTATGGGTCAAGAGCTCACCGATCTTGGTGATGTCGAGCTTTTCACCTCTTGGGATCGATTCGCCAGTGACCGCCTCTAGCACGCGTCGTATTCCTTCCGTCGGTGCATCTTCGTAATTGGCAGGGTCTTGCGATACTTGGGACGAATCAGAAAGTCTGTGTGCTCGGACTCTATAGGAACTCACAGAGCTTGACAACGAGCTCCTTCCTCTGCTGTGGGTTATCTGGGTCGGGGTAATTTCTAGAGATAAAGCCATAGTACGAAGCGTGGATTAATGCCGCATTTTAGGACTCACGCGTAGACGTCGCAGAAAGTACCACCTCTGTCCGCAGATATTCTAACCGACATTGATAAGAGATGAGTTGCGATCAATCATAGATCAGCTGCTCCATTTAGGCCCTGTTCGGCGCCTGGTTCCATTTTAGGTTTTGCCGCGTGCAGCCTCTTCGCCCCAGGTGGGGCGTTCAACTGCAAAGCCAGGACCTCCAAACGCTCTCGGGCACAAATTAAATAAATTGTTTTGAATCGTCACGTAGTGTTATAAATCATCATACCATGTGACCAACGGGGCGCGGGAAGCACTTCAAGACCAAACAGGGCTCATGCAGACAAGGTCATTCTTGCAATTAACTTGTGAACGCCAGTGTTTCCATTCCGAGTCGGTTCCGATACTCCTTACCAGCTTATCGCTCTACGATACCGACACCGAGTCACCGACACACCACTGCTCGCGTGAAAAGTGCACACATGTGCACTTGGGTGGTACAGGTGACTTGCTTGGAACTACGCGAACGGCGATGCCGGAAGCTGTACGACGCCATATGAAACCATTGCGTTGTTATAACGGCTCCCCAGTTGTACGGCTTTTCAAAGTCAAATGCAGCTAATGACATCGAGCCAGTATCTCTTGCCTACGTTATACAACAGGGTCCTTGAACTTGGCCCGTGGCATACCACTAGTACAGAACCTAGGAGCGTTTGCGGTCCAAATCCCATCATTCAGCGGCACTGCGTCAAGAGAGATCGTGCCACTCAAGCAGCCTCTCCTGGTTCCAGGGGCTGAGCGTATCCGAACATTCTTGAGTTAGAGTGTCACGCTGTTGCACCCACATCTGGGTCCGCAAAAATACATTTTGAATTGATGACAGGTCGAGAAATCTCCTCTCACGTTCTCTTATTTGGCACCTCGAGTGAGCCCCACAGGAGGCCCGCAACCTCTCACTTACGTCATGGCTCTCTTTGCTCGGGTTAGCACGTTCTTTCTGGCCGAGGAACACAAGCGTTCTCGCCTGCGGGATTGTGGACAACCTACTACTTTCGCTGAAATTCGCGAGGGAAGCGGTCGTTGTAATTGCGGTCACTGGCGGAAGTTATTCCGGTGATCCCAATGCGTCATTCAAGCCGTGGCGTTATTAGGATTACTAGCTCTTGCGGGAGGGCCCAGGGCCCTCCTCGTGTGTACATGCATACTTTTTTTCAAACTTGAGTCAGCTCCTGAAAGGCCGCAACTGATGCTCGCATACATTTTGCCAAGTGGGGACATAAAATTGAGAGGGAGACTTACCTCACAAACTTATTGTGTCGCAGAAACCATCTCGCCCACTCCTCATGCACTGTATATGCACATCAAGCACTCCTGGGACGCTGCCCCGAAGGACTGGGTGGCCATGGGCCCCCGCCTCCTGGCACCACAATTGACCTTTACATTACTGTCAAGCCTCGGCGTGAGAATTAGTCGACACGCTCTACGACTCGGAGGTCAGTCAACCTGGGCATCCAATGTACGTCCACCACCAGGGCCCACTACCAACGCATTTTTTCACGAGTGCCACTGCTCCGATGCAGATATCGTGCACACCTGACCAAGGAGCAGGTGGCTGACCTCGTCGCATCACGTCCAGAGACTCTCGAGCTCGTGAATTCCTAGCTCGAACGCCACGGCATATCCTCCTCGTCCGTTTCCATGACACACGGCGGCAATACACTCACGCTCAAAACTGTGCCCGTGACCCAAGTCAACATTCTCCTCTGCGCATCGTACCAGCTCTACAGGCACATCGAGAGGGGCGAGACCATTGTCCGCACTGTCGGTTATTCACTTCCCGCGCCGCTGCACTGGCACGTGTTGACTGTGGTGCTTACGACGTCCTTCGTCCCCCCCGCGCGCAATGGACACCGCGGAATCGCTCTGACAGGGCGGTGAATTCGACATCGGGAGAGACTGCGACGATGCTATCGAGCCGTGCAAGAGTCGTTTCCGTCACGCCGTCGTTCCTGCGCTGGCTGTACAACACGGAAACCTATACACCTACAATTGAGAGGGAGACTTAGGTAGTGGGAGCTGAGCGAATAAAGTTATATTGTTGCTAGTGGTAAACGTGCTTGCTGCAGGAAACTCGTATTCCAGGGATATGTTCCACAATATTATAAATGGATAACTGTTTAACTACGGTAATATAACAGTTATCTGATACTTAGGTCTATAGCCTTGGATTGTACTTTCCGGGCTGCATCCCAACGCAACGTAGTCCGTTTACAGAGCAGAGGCATGTGCGAGCATTGCCAACTTGAAATTGGAGCCAGGCAGTTGCAGAGGAGGAGCGCGCAATCAACATGTGATGCGGAATTTTGAAGTCCGCTCTTGTGACTAAGCAAAAAACATGGATCGCTTTTATATATTGTATAGATATATCTTTATCCAGAACGTTGAACAAGTCCCTGGTAGTATATCGGATTAGTACACGCGCCTGTCACTATTGCTGGCCGCGCGAGAGCGGGGTTCGACTCCCCGCCAGGGAGCCATCTTTTTAATCAACCCACTATTATCTCAATCTACGACTACAGCTTCCAACTCTTTTTGTACCATCCTTGTTTGTAACAGAACACAATCATCATAGTGATATCCTGGCATGGTTACAAAGATCGCACGGCTGCGAGGTCCGTGACAATTGCTGGGATCCGTTAGATTACGCTATGACTTTCGCGAGAAAATGGTGATGGCCATATTATTCCCCACCCGTTCCCTCGTCCCTTGCTCTGTCTTTCCTTCTCACAATCTTCACGCCTTTGAGCGCCGTATTACTTTTGCGAGGCGGAGCGGTGTGCAGAGCAGCCGGCACAGGCAGTGATGGCGATGGGGGTTCGGGAGGTGCGCGTGGTAACTGGGGCTCGATACCAGGTGGAGGGACCGAAGGTACCGCCGCCTTGACGGTCGGTTGCGAACGCGCAGTCCCAGGCTTCGCTGGTAGCGACGGGTGTGCGGACGCAGCGTGTTGAGCCGCCGTCGCCGGTGTCTGCGCGAGTTGCAGCAGCTTGGCCTCCATCTGCGCGATCTTATCGCCGGTCCTGCGCGTGGTCAAAAAAAAAACAAGGCCATATGGGAATGAAGAAGGACTGCACCTGCTGCGCGTGTGGGATGGGGCGCTTTTCAGCAGGCTGAGCGTCGTCGGGCGCCCCGAGTCCTGCTGTTGGTGCTGTGGCAGCGCGCGACGCGACGCGGGGTGGTGGTGCGCGTCGAGGGGCGCCTGGTGCGCGTACGTGACGGTGATGTGCCGCCCGCGGAGGGCCTTCCCGTTTGCAGCTTCCAGCGCGACGGCCGCGTCCTGCAAAAGCGCGAGGACCAGAGCGTCAGTGGGTCCTGAGCCGCCATCATTTCACTCGTACAATCGGTCCGGAGGAGGGGTGAGCCCCGGGTCTGAGCAGAGCCGTGCGGATGGGTAAGGGAACAAACAAGGCGCGGGCGGCACACAGGTGGAGCCGAACGCCGTGCAGGGGGGGAAGAAAGACCCGGATTGAGCATTTTATTATACACAGGATATTTTGTGGGGGAGGGAGGAGAGGGTGTGCGGGCGGGCAGAACACTCACCCTTTCGCCTGTGTACTCGACAAAAGCGTACCCGCGGGGCTTTCCGCGCAGCGCACCGGTCTTGTGGAAGAGGTAGTCTAGCCGTGCGATTTTGCCAAACTTAGAGAATACTTGTATGAGCGTGTACCTAGGACGATTCAGTGGTTCGACTTGACCTGAGGGTGCACGGACGTACTCATCCACAGTCGGATGGAGATTGCCGACATAAAGACGATTCTTGAGCAACACAGGCGGAGGCGGAGAGGGAGCACGCTGGCTAGATGTCGAGCCCTCGGCGGGTGCTTCGGGTGCAGGGTAAGAAAGGTGGGACGATGTCGATGTAGATGCCATTCGTCAAGTGGTTTCTCAAGTTGCTTGATTGAGGCACTCCGATTTTTGAATACACACTTACAAACAAGGACATATGCGAACTGAGACAACGCTCTTTGGGGTGAGGACTCAAATGCGTCGATTTGGGTCCCCCCGAAGTGGTAAAACAAACTAAAGACGGGACCAATATAAAAGGCCGGGAATACGGATACGGATAGAGGCGAGAATTGCGATGTGTGGGGTGATAATAAAAGCGATGGACCGATGAGGAGCGTGATATGCAGCAGCAACAATGGATCGAAGCGACGACGAATGCAGGAGGGGACAAAATAGGATATATACAACGATGCAGGAGGAGCCACGTGAGTGGCGACATCGGCGGGGTCCAGAGAACCCAGGCACAAAACGACGTGGCATCGAATCCGAACAATATTGTTGGTGGTATGTGTATCGTACAGTCCGCGCGAATGCGGTGCACCAAGGGGACGAGATGAACGGTCCGTCCGGCGGTGCACTCACACATCGACGTAGAGCAATACAGGCTCGCCGACTCCCTCGATCTCCGGAATGACGCACTTGAGGTCAAATGCCTTTGCGAGCACGATTTTGAAGATCTTTTGCACGTTGATGGACGCGGATGTCGAGCAAAAGATGAGAGACGCGTGCATCGCCTTGGCGAAGCGCTTGGCCTGCTTCGTGATCTCCTCCTGCTCGTCGCGCGGAAATGTCGCAAAGGTATCAAACTTGGTGCCGATGAGAAACGGGATCGCGGTCTACGAGGCTCTGGGTTTGCCCCACAGGAAAGCAAGACAAGACAGGGTAAAAATAAGCGCACCTTGTTGAACCCCCGCGATTGCCGATACCACTCCTTCACCGAGTTAAGGGTCGACTTTCGAGAGAGGTCGAACATGAACAGGATAGCTACGGCGTCGTTGCAAACGAGTGGAAGCATGTTCACGAATTCGCGCTGCCCGCCCAGGTCCCAGATGGAGAATGTGATCGTTGTTCGCCGCACTGAGATTGTCTTCTCCATAAAGTTGACGCCTTACGACGACTGTCAGAAATAGCGCGTCCGAAGAAATGAAAGAAGTACCCAGCGTCTGTATATAGTCCTCATCGAAGCTCCCCTCGACGTACTTGACCATCAAGCTCGTCTTTCCGATCTGAGAGTCCCCCACCATGCCCACCTTGATAACGACACTGCGAGACGTGAGCGGGATGTGATACTAGACACGATGGATCGCATACCTGTTCTTCTCGTCATTGTTGGTGAGTAAAGGGTGTGTGCCATTGGATGTACTTGCTCCTGGTGTGGGTGTGGAAGATGAGGCACTAGAGGACATGGGAGGGCCGTGTTACAGAGAGGAGTTGGGTATTAGAAGTGCGATGCTGAGGAAGAGGGAGAGACGGGGAGGGGCTAGGAGGGAGCCAGCTGGGCAGAGGGGAGTGGGAGGGATAGAAGGAGAAAGAAAAAGAAGATAAAGAAAGCAGGTCTTAATTAATAAGAGTAGAAGATTGTCTGGCTCGAGTGGATATGCTACTAGTCCTAACAAGCCAGGCAATTCTTTACTCGCTCTTCGTTCAACCTCGTCCCATGACTCGCTTACGTCTTTGCTAACCCCCACTTAAATTACTTCCCACTTAAAAATACGTGTCCAAATACGGGCATTGCCGAGAAACTATATAGCTGCAAAGCCACCTTTGCCAGTGTCAACAACCCGTCCAGACAAGACAAGACCATCCAACGACAACAAAATGGCCAAGCGCGGTGTGTACCATCTCTCATCTCGATTGCCCTATGATATTAATGTCGTTCGTCCACAGGCGCAGGGACGTCTGGTAACAAGTTCCGACTTACCCTCGGTCTACCCGTCGGTGCAGTCCTCAATTGCGCAGACAACAGCGGCGCAAAATCGCTTTTCGTAATCGAGCCCTTCCGCTTTGGCTCGCATCTCAATCGTCTTCCCGATGCCGGTGTCGGCGACATGGTCGTAGCCTCTGTGAAGAAGGGAAAGCCAGAACTTCGCAAGAAGAGTGCGTCTTTTTCACCACCTCCCGCGATTTTTGCCCCGTCTGACAACCATGAATAGCGATGCCTGCTGTCGTTATCCGTCAGCGCAAGGCCTGGCGGAGGCGTGACGGCCTCTTCCTTTATTTCGAGGCATGTATCTATCCCTGTTCCCGAAAAACTAGTCGCTCTAACGTCTTTTTTCCATATTAGGATAACGCAGGTGTGATTGTAAACCCCAAGGGTGAGATGAAGGGTTCTGCCATCACCGGACCCGTAGCGAAAGAATGCGTGTGTAGCCTCATCTCTTTCCTTCACCCACACACATTGACCTGCCTTGCTACAGGCGGACTTGTGGCCGCGTATTGCATCAAACGCGGGCACGGTGGTCTAGAATTTTCAGCATTCTCCCTTTCTTTGCAGCTCCGTTCATAATGTCGTGTATCTCTAAACGTGCCTATAACTTGCATGCCTACATGACTGCAAATCAATTGTAAAAAAAACCGCTTTGGCAGTCTCCCGTGATCGGGTGACGTCTCTAAATCGCCAAAATAACCCTCAGGATAAAAAAAAAAGTTCGTCATCACAGTGTAAGTACATTGATAGGTATACACACAAGAAAAAAATTGTGAAAAAATATCCATGCATTCAATCATAGAGCTGGAGTTCTACAATGGGATACCACGGGCACGCGACCAATCTACCACATTCTTCAGTTGTTCGAATGTAAGGAAGATGAGGATTGTCGTCGGTTGCAGACGGGACCACGCTGGGACCCATCCTTTGAACATGAATCCCGGGCCTTCTGCCTTCATCGATTGGCGGATCACACCCAATGTCGACTAGCACCAGTCGATAAGCGAGCGGAAGAAGGGTGGGTGACATGACAACTTACACTCGAGCCTGGCCCAGAGGCATTCATGATACGACTCTTGAGCACATCTGCGGGTGAGCAGACCGTGGTAGCGACAGTTCCCTTAATTCGATGCACGTCAGCCCTTATCTACGTACTCGTCAAAAACCCTTACCGCTGCGAAGCTCGCGGTGAAATGGCAATAAATGTTGTCCTCAAAGTAAGCCGTTTTGAGTAGTTCCGCCTTAAAGAAGTCGTATCTGTGGTGCGTAAGCTATGATCGATTGGGGACAAACGAATGAATACGTACGACGCGAGTTGACTCGCGTTCATGAGGATGGCACGGAACACGTTTGGCCCTAATCCTCGTGCTAGTGATGACGCGCCCTCTTCACGGACCATCTGAGTAATACCGTGTCAGCAGCGCAGTACCAAGGGAACTATGTGCATCGCTTACACGAAATAGTGCATCGAAACAATGCTTGTAGTTGAACCGCTTCTCTGGCACTTTGGCAAAGTCGCCTTGTAAGCGGACCTGAGTGAAGCGTGCCGATCAGGCACCGAACAAAGGAACCAGCGTAGCGTGATTGCACACCATGACGATCTCTGGTGAAAGCACATGCGCGCGTCAAATGTATATTCCGCAATGAGAATAGCACGGACATACCCCCCGGGTTACCAACGAAACCAGCAATCCCACCAGCTGAGGAGTATTAGCGGCGTGTCCTTCAGTGGGAAAGATCAGTAACATGCCCATGCTTCCTGCCAGAGCGAGTTTCCACGCGGGGGGATTGGCTCCTGAAGAGAAGTGTCAGATTGACGTTAGGACGAGGCGTCAACAAATATAATAGGCGAAAGGAGGCAATGATGACCAGATCATGTTATTGCGCAAAATACGAAACGACGATCGACGACAAGGGAAACCAAAACGGGGACGCACCGGTAGCACCGACGATCTTTTTGCTCTCGTCATATGCCCAAAAGCGGCATAGCGAGTAGCTCATTTGGCGCATCCAAGTTCCGCTGATGCCGTCAAAGAGACCACGAACACCTGTCGTGATTATCATGTGAGTATCAGGTGATCTAAGCGAGTGCGGGGGAGGTAAAGGGCGTGGTGGGAGGGAGGGTTGAGGGGCTAGCGAGTAGAGCTCACCCGCGGTGCGCACGGTCTTTTGAATAGACTCTATCATGCGCTTGTCGCCCGAGGCCTGTAGGCGGACCTTAGTGAGATCTAGTGGGCTGCGCCACACGGGTGGCGTTAGAGATTGTGCGTGATAGAGACTGAGAGAGGCTTCAAGCTTACTGCGTTATCGATGCAGCGATCGTCGCGGCGACACCTAGCAAACGAAAGTGGTGGTGTCATTCGCGGTACAAGAATAATCAAGAGGGAGAGGCGATGGAGAGAAGCATCTACCTCCTAGCCAAAAGGGATAAGGCTGCTTTTTTGGTTTCGAGACGACCTTTTCACCAACAGGGAGAGGCGGAGCAGTAACACTTGTTGACGCAGACATGGTGCAGGAATGTGGGATGAGGAGAGGAGGAGAAAGGCCAAGGAAGGTTCAAATACAAAAAGGGGTCGCTGGGGTCGCTGCGAGCGAGCTGCAGTGATAATGCCGCTCAAGATCCGCACCCTCCGATATCGGGCTATCAGCTGCAAACCCTCAACGAAAAACTTTTCGGGATTTCAACAACTCGTGGGGTATAGCATATATAGCGCATGTGTCTGTCTCACCCTACTAATTTATATCATTTTTCTGTCTGCGCTTCCCAACCGATTTACTCAGTTAGCCCCAATGAGACTATTTTCCCCCAATACCCCCAGCTGTGCGTTACATTATCGCTTGAGTGCCGTACGATGGTTGTATCCATGGACAATCTTGGTAATTCACCGGGGGTTTTCCGTTTCTCGTTGTAGCCACGTCACTGCGTTTCCTGTTCTTCGTTTCGCGCGACCACCTCGGTTTTCGGGAGAAGAAACCCGTCTCCACAGATATGACGTCATTCGCTTGCGGCCGAAAGCAAAGAAATGCGAAAATATCTGACAACCCTTATCGGACACAAAGTATCCATGGACTGCCCTTGTAGGCAATTTTTATGAACCCATTTGTGCATACGGAGGTATTTCCAAAGAGTGGGTATTGAAATATTATGTAGTTTATGGTCTCTGGTTCTCTAGAGTGCATCGTTGGGTCTAGGAGTGGTTTCGATATCAATTCGTTCCTAGGGAACAAACGACGACACCTACCCGTGGGGCCACTACGGATGGACTACAATTCCGCCGTGAGTATATGACGACTAGCCTTGATAGATAGCACGGTTGCTCCAACATCGTGCGCAGAAGCTTGCTCTGTTCCCAAAAGATAATAGACAGCTCGTCTGTAGAGGAACTCGAGATGGTATGGGAGGTATCGGTAGATGCCCGTGATAACCAGGCCCCAAAAGACGGACATTAACGTCACTATCAGACACCGGTAACATTAAAAAACAGTCGCTTTCCATTCGTGTATGTGGGCAAGACGTACCAACGAGAATCTTCTCCCAACCCTCTAACATCGACAATGCGAAGGTTGACTCGAACAACATGCGCCAATGCCAAATAAAGCGCCTGGAACTGGAACTGGGAGGCTTATAGACCAAACCGAGGTCCTTAGCAAAGATGGCGGAACCATCGTCGTTCCGTTTCGTGGTGGCCATGGAGATGATTGAGCAGAAGCGACGGAGAACGGGGAGCGTGTGCAAAGTCTCGGTTACCGGGCCGGCCCGTGATAGAAACCTTGAAGAGCGCGAGCGCAGACGACACACGCGACTGATAACATGTCACAACCTCGAGTCAGTCTCTGGGCGACAGAGGAGATCGACGAAGAGCTTCAAGTAGATGTCAACCTTGCGATAGGAAATTATGGCCAGAGCGGCCTATATGAGGACGGTAGAGCGATAAATTATTTCGATCAGTCTATTCACCACAACTCACTCTTTCGTTCGACAGCTCAGCCGAAGATAGATGAAGCTACCCTCATCGCTGTGCAGCATCAGATGGCACAGCAGGCCGCGTTTTCCCAAATCCCAGACGCGGTTAAGCGGGTGCGTATCGCCTACGAGTACGATATCGACCGCTTACCTCTTCACAGTTTATCGTTCACTTCCACCAAGCGGTTCTGGAGAACAACCTTGCAGAGATAACCGTGGCATATGAGAGTGGATGGAATCGGCTCACCGAAAAACACTACTCAAAAACTGAGTGGCCGGAGGCGGAGGTCATTGCCCCCCTGGTCAATGACGGTGCGTTACACTTGCCTCGTTTGTTACCTCCTACTTTTGTTTACAAGTGCATACAGACCAACTGTTCCTCATCCTTTACAGAGAACTATACTATCGACACGTATACTCTCGCCTACAGCCTGACATCGACGATCGCTTCCACTCTTACGAAAATAGCTGCGAGCTTTTCAACTATCTTCTAAGTGACGTCTGTCATCTGCTACAATATCGATCTACTCAAGTAATGCGTTGGCAGATTCGGAGGATGGTCCTGTATCACTTCAGCTTCCAGAACAGTGGTTGTGGGACATCGTCGACGAGTTTATCTACCAATTCCAGTCTTTCTACGTGTGGCGCGCAAAAGTCAAGACCAAGACAGAGGAAGAATTGGTCATGTTGGCCGATGGTAGCCAAGTAAGTCGTCCGTCCGAACGGTCGTCGCGAGCTGGCTTCCTCACCGAGCGCAGGTTTGGAGTGCATACAGCGTCCTCAATGTGCTCTATTCACTCATTCAAAAGTCCAAGATCAACGAGTTTATCCTTGCGCAACAGGAAAACAAGTCTGAGGATGAGATCGCGTAGGCTGGATTCATGCCGTGCCGAACCGTTATACTGACCTATCGCAGCGAAATCGTAGGGGATTACGGTTCCTTACCACTCTATCATATGCTGGGCTATTTCAGTCTCATCGGGCTCTTGCGTGTGCACGTCTTACTCGGTGACTTCACCCTCGCTCTTAAAGTTGTTGAGAATGTCGAGCTAAACCAAAAAGTGGGCGCCTTCTCTTTTCTGTACTGCAGAGGATTTTTGACGTGTCCCTCCTTAGAATCCCTTCACCCGCGTTACTGCCTGCCACGTCGCAACGTATTACTACGTGGGGTTCTGCTATATCATGCTACGCCGCTACCCCGACGCGATCCGTGTCTTCGTGCAAATTCTAAATTTCATCCTTCGGATGCGGCAATACCACACACGAAGTTACCAGTACGACCAGGTGCGTCAGTCTAAAGACCCCACATCAGGGTATTAGCCGCTGAGTGTTTTGTGCCATTCGTTCAGATAAACAAGACAGCCGATCGCATGTACGCACTGTTCGCCATTTGCAACGCCCTCTCGCCCAGTCGATTGGACGACAACATCCTCAACATCGTCAAAGATCGCTACGGTGACCAATTCGCCAAGCTGTCCCGGGGGTGCGTGTGTATTTCCCCACATATCTGCGCCATTCGTCTAAAAATGCTCTATCCCTACAGAGACGAAGGCCTGCCTGCGTTCGAAGAGCTCTTCCTCTACGCGTGTCCCAAGTTTATCTCTGCCAACCCACCGCCGTACGATGACCCTGAGCAGCTCGCGTCGTACGCCGAAGAGCCGCCTTCGGAGCCCGCGCAGCGCCACCTCGCGCTTTTCGTGGCCGACGTCCGCGCGCAGGCGGCAGTGCCAACGCTCCGCAGCTTCCTCAAGCTGTACACGTCGCTCGATGCGGCCAAGCTCGCGAGCTTCCTCGACGCGGACGAGGAGGAGATGGTCCAGCAGATGATGGCCGTCAAGGCAGCGAGCAGATCCGTCAGCCGCGTCGGGACGGAGAAGAACCTGCTCGACGGGCAAATGATCTCGACGAGCGATATGGACTTTGTCATCAACGAGGTGAGTCCTCGCCGTCGCCCCCACCGCCACAAAACTCAAAAGGATTTCCGCCCGCACAGAACATGGTTCACATCTCAGAGGTGACCGTCGGCCGCCGTTTCGCGGGCTGGTTCATCCGGAATACGGAGCACGCGCAGAGGGTGCTCGACGGCGTCAAGAACGGCCCTCTGCCCCTTGCCCCCCAAGGGTCTGAGGTGGAGAGCAAGTCCGCACCAGCGCAGCAAAAGAAAGTCGCTTGGGCAACAGCGGCCAAGGCATAGCATAGGACGACGCCCGTGACCGTGGTTTTGAATGTCGTTGTATTCGACTATATAGTAACGATTCACGTTGTACAACGCCGGCGCGGCACTGTGTTTCCGTACGCCATCAAACGAGGCTTTCTACGACCGTAAACCACTGATCGATATCGCCCAAGAGAAAAACCGACACAGCGAAATCAGGACTCCCACATGTTTTTTTTTCTAGCAACATGCAACCCCAACTGAACGAAAAAATTGGCTTGGGCCTCTCCAAACTTGTTACACTTTCCCGTACACTTTCCCGCTTGAAGCAATCTACCCTAACTAACTGCTATTGACCAATATAGTTATATTGCTGTCCTTCTGCTTTCGCCGCTTGCATACTCCTATGCTAGTATCCTACCCAAGCTTTTCGAGTCTCTAATGACAACATTCTGAGCGATAGCTTGTCTTTCACGTGCCATCAATGATCTCAACATATCCTAGCACACGGGGATGTATGACTGAGGATCGACAGCCGTGTTGATTTTGATGCTGGCGCCATCATAAGCGTAAAGTCGGGCTACGACGGCAGCTTATGGCTTAGCGCTTAGAACGCCATCGGCCGGCATCCACGACCTCGGTTTTATTTTATTTTGCGGTGATCCCCCAGACAGCCGTTCATGCACGTTCATGGCTCACCCCTATGTCTTTCCCCCTCCACATCGGCCCTTCCAGAAACGTTACGACTTGGCTTGAGTTCGCGCGCGAGAGCTGGCGTAACGGCTATGCTGTCGCTCAAGTTACACTTCCCCGTTCTGAGACCCGAGGCGATCCATGGGAGTGGAGGACACGGCGAAGTGTGCTTATGGTAATCAGGTCGAGTCTTGCCTTAGGACTCCATGTGAAAGGTGCGTCCACCTTTTCCCTCCTCTACCCCCTTCCAAAAGCCCTGACGATTTTCTAGTTCCTGCCCTCTTGAACCCTCCCGTGCCTGGCGATGATCAATCACTTCCGCCCGTCGCCGGCGTTGATGTGCTCATCTTTGATGGCCCGCTGCCCGCATTGCCCGATCCCGCGCACACAACACCGACCCGGACGACGAAGGCGTACCGCCCCCCGCACCACCTCTCCCAATCCGCTCCCACCACGCACCTTTGCACGCGTCCGGCCGAGCACCTGGCTCACAGCGCTCACCGCACGCGCGGTGCGACTGGAGCGAGCATGGGAGCACGGCGCTGCGCGTGTCGGTGGGGTTGGACGTGCCACTCGAGGTACTGCCCGGGTGTGAGCGCGAATTCCGTAGCCTTTCCGAGAAGGTGATCTGGGGCGCAGGCGCGGGTATGGTCGCCGTCGCCGTCGCCGGCGTGCAAGGCGTCGTGGGTTGCCGATTGTCCCGCGCGATGGTGTTAGCAGGTTTGCCGTTTCAGGGAAGCTTGAGGGTCGGGAAGATTCCCGAAATGAGCGGGCGGTTCCTACAATTAGGATTATAACGATCACTCCCGGCTTTCCGGAAAGGGGCTTGACCAGAGGCTTTTTGTGTTTGTGTCAGTTGTGTGCTTGCCTTTGCCCGCTCTCGTCTCTTGCCATCATGGCTCCTCAGGTCATCGTTTATGCTTTGTTACCTCTGAAAGTGGTACATGACGCCGACCTCAATCTCTGCCCTTCCAATTGGGAATGGGTACATTACCTCACCCTCCCACTTGATATGCTCATCTGCACTGCATTTCTTGCACAGGCCATTTAAATGGATCTGTTACGCCATTGGAGTTGTCATCGGTGCACATGGGGACCTTTCTATTAGTCCTGATTCACCCTACGACAGTGTGGACTACAATGCCAACCTACCAACCAGCTCTGTCAACCTATACTACCACACCAACTGATCAGGAGAAACATAGGATGTTTCCCATTGACCCTCATATTTTACGTACCCAAGACACTACCAGTGTCTCCTCCTGTCGGAGAGGGACATTCCGCGAAGATGTTGCTGCACGGGATGGACAACAATGTGTCTGGACAAGGCTGGGCATGATATATTGTGACTGCAGTGCACCTTATACCCCACAGCAAGTCTGACGAGGTGCACTACTTTTGCCTTCGATCTGTCCCCGCCAAGGTCCCCGCTCATGTGTCACAATTGTGGTAGTATATCTCAAACTTTACACGTCACCGTGGGCGGGGTGACAATGAAGATGATGTCATAACAGACATTGATGATATACGAAACGGAATTCTTCTCAACAAGGCAGCTCATGGGATATTGGGTGAAAACCTTGCATTTTTAATGGTACGTGGTACTTGTATGATACCTCACCTGGAGACTGATAGCTTCAATTCAGACTCCCAATTTTGCAATGGACACGACTGATGTTGACCACAGGTGCAGCCACCAGACCAGAGAAGATATACAGCACACTTCATTCAGGTCGACAGTAGGACCCCACCCTCACGAATTTGTTTCTGGAACTCTAGTCCAGATTGCTGCTAGTCCTCAGTCCCCCCCCGACATTCTCTTCGATGCCATCTACGCTAGCTTTATACTTCACCATTTTGGCACAAAAATAGTGAAAGATAGGATCGCCAAGGAGTGGACAGACTCCCTCTACCCCGTGACTGATAAACTTGCCGCCACCTCGGAAAGGATACCAGCCCAACACGAACGCCAGTGTGAAACCCCGTCGCCCTGACACCATGGACATGCTCATGGCTCTTCCATATATTCTGGTGCCACCGGATAAGCTGCGGGCAGAGATGAGAGCAGTCAAAGAGGAGGCTGAGGCAGCGGAGCATAGATATGTCCAGGAGAAGGTGGAGGGGTGGATCAAGCAGGTGAATGCCGCGTAATACTCCTTGTGTGGAAGAAGTCGTATTTTGTAGTCTGAAACGTGTGCCACTGTAACCCGGACGCTTGTATAAGCTTGTGTAAGCTGTAAGCTACGTGCAATGCCAATGGGAGTGCCAGCGACCGGAGGCTAATGAGAAGCAGCAACTCGTCTTATCAATGACGGTTAGCGGTTAGAATTTCTGCAGACAGAGGTGCGACGTGGGCCTAAATGCGGCATTAATCCACGCCTTTATCTAGAAATTACCCCGACCCGGATAACCCACAGCAGAGGAATGAGCTCGTTGTCAAACTCTGTGGGTTCCCATAGCCTGAGAGTCCGAGCACATAGCATCCGGTTATCTACCTACCGTCGCTACTGATGCACTCCTCGAACGGAAGGGCCTGCAAGCACGCTCTTCTCATCACGAAAGGGTTCAAGATCTTTTTACTGATCGGAAATCAGTCTCGCCCAAGGATATTTATCTCAATATTCGCCGACCACCACCGCTGTACTCGACTGTCTTGGAAATAGACGAACGAGTCACGCTAGTAGGTACAGTGACCCTCGGGCGGAAGAACATAAGGTACTTTTCGACGAGAACCGGCGCAGTCAAATGAGGCTATATAGGGACGGAGAGGAGACGCCGAAGGGCCTGGAAAAGTTGTTCGTGGGTCTCAGATCAGGCCTCAGGCCTCAGGAGCCAGGTCCGTTTCTCTTGCCATTGCTGGGCACAAGCTCGCTTACCCACTCGCTTGCTTACCCATCCCCGAATACTTCTGTGTCAAGAGAGAGATCTGCAGAGACTCTATGACGATGGCTACCGTTCGGTTGCCGTTGTGCTCACATATTTCAGGAACACGAGCTGCTCATCGGAACAGTGGCTTAAGATCTATGATAGATTTCGAGCACATATCTCTCTCGTCCCGGCTCCTGCTGATGATAAAAATGGTCCCACGTGGGGCTAACGACGCTAGCGCTTACCTGACACCGATTCAGCGCACATACCTCGTGTCTTTTTTGCAGGTTTTGCACAGCTCCCACGCGTCGAGTTCATGAGCAGCGATGGTGGGCTCGTGGACGCTTCGGGTTTCTCAGGGCTGAAGACTGTTCTGAGTGGGCCGGCGGGCGGGGTAGTAGGGTATGCGCGCACGAGCTGAGATGAGAAACGCAAGACGCCGACCATAGGGTCTGTTTTTTTTCGAGTGATATACTTACCTTACTGAGAGCGTGTCAGACCCGCCACCTACGTCTACGGATGTGTCACGCTTCAAGCTTCAAGGGCGGCTACTAGTACGAGATCGTCTAACTTAGCATGGTCCGAACTTTAAGATATGTATTATCGGTAGTGTGCGACGCTTGTACTTCCGAGTCACATATACTATACCGTAAGTTACGTGCACGCCCAGAGCCCAGGCCTATGAGCAACCCCGCACCAGACCGTTGTAAGGACGCTATGGAGTCCGGGTGAGTTCGAAGGCCGGGGTTGTAAGCACAGAGTAGCCAAACCAGATTCTACCCATCCGGCTTCTTTCAAGGTTGTTGAGGAAACCCCCGTTCAATTACCTTGGTCCATTCAATCAAAGTGCAAGCATTGCCAGGCGTTACACTGCGCTGCCAAATGAATGAGGGGCTTTCGTTGTTATGTATGGTGTAGTGCTGTATTTGAACAAGAAGAACACGGTGCGCGTACATATGTCATGACCCGGATCGTAAGTTAACAGCACATTGCCCCGAAACGCTTCTAAGGTGTACATAATCTACAGTACTCCAATGGGGCTAGGCGGCCTGCCGTGATAAAGACAAAAAAAGAAAACCTTTATGATTGATGTACAGCCATAATATGTCCCTCTTGTGATTGTTGACTCCGCCCAGAAGGAAAGGAAAAAAAAACAGGCCAAAAGAAAGATCACCATCCGAATATCCTGCAACAACAAAAGGTTTGATAAGCATATGATGAAAGCAACTTTCAGTTTTTAGACGCACTCTTCGATGCTCTCGACGCCACCAACGTCCTTCCAATCCGCCCAACTCACACGACCGACTGCCCGCGTGGCATCGTCTATGAGCGGGGTTGGCCCACACGAGCCGATGACGATGCCGCTCGGCGAGACCGAGCTGCGACTCTGGTTACGCCCGCGACCCGTCGAATATGCATCGCGCACGCCAGCGATCACGCTCTGCAGCGTGGCGTGTACGTCGGGGCGGCCGGCGCGGATGTGCATGCCCGGCGGGAGCGGCGTGCGGGGCACGCGTGGAGCGCGAGAGGACGTGCGGGTCCAGTGCACGGTGAAGCGGAGCGAGAGCGCGGTGTGCGGTGATGGACGCGGGTTCATGAGCGGGGCGAGCTCTGGAAGGAGCGAGTAAAGAGAGTCTGACAAGGGGCGTCAGTCGTCGGTGGCCAACCGGATGAATCCGCCGGCAATCTTCCGCTTACCGAGATCTGTGACAGACCAGACGACCTCGATCACACGCACGTTGCTTTTGCCACAGGCGTGCTTCTGTAAGATGTCGTCCAAGACACTCGTTGCGTATGAGATGCCACTGCCTCCGGCGACGAGCACGACTCCTGAATAAGCAGTGTAGAGTGTGTATCCAGGGCCACCTTCAAGTAACAGATGAATAAGTATTTCGTCACAGGACGATAAAAAAAAAGATCACTGACTGTATGGACCTTCGACGATAATCCGAACTTCTCGGGCAGGTCCGCGGCCACGCTCTGTATCGGTAGATTTCTCTGCCGGGCGCGCGTCCGCGGCTTCATCGGCCATACGCAGAAGCTTGCGCGTCCAAGCGCCTTGGGCTTTGATCTCGAGCATCATGCCACCAGAGTTGGATCCCGTGGCGATGGTGAACGGTCGCGCACGGCCGATGAGCCAGGTCCCCCACCAACCGAACCACGTATCGCTGACGACGCGGATGCGCACATGCTGGCCCGCCCGCCACCCTGCACCGAGGGAAGGAATGTCCACGAGCGTTGTGCCGCCGTTGAGCGCATTCTCGGCAGTAAGCCACGCCATGGTGTATCGCGTCCGGGCAATGCGCGCAATGTGATCGAACGCATAGAGGACCGCCGCAGCTAGTAAATAGGGCAAGATGGGAGGGTAGTGCATGTATATCTAAGAGGCAATTAGTGCACAGATCGATCATTCGAGAAAGTGTTTACAGCAAGTAAGGCTACAACAACGCAGGTGACATGAGTTGCGAAGAAGAAAGAATACATCCTGTCCCGCACAAAAGAAAGAGAGCAGGCGAACAACAGGTCCAAGGCGCTGATAGCAACAAGTCCCCAGATGAACATGGGCGTACGCAGTCTGTCTTGAACGGTCCCATTTTGGGACCATTGGTAGACTGTCAACCGGGATTAGGGATAAAAACACGAGTAGTGAGCATAGGCGTACGGTAACCCAAGGTATGGACGTTGGCTGCGAAGACGACAATACGCCCAGCAAAGCGGTGGACGTAATTAAACTGGGTTGGCGTTAGCATAAGGGGTTTAGGAGAGACGCGCGCGACTGTTTGATGTTCACCTTCTCGTAACCAACTCCGCACAGCCAACTCAACCAGTTCGACTTGCCCGCCAGGGCCATGACGATGGGCACCTGGGATACCGCAATGTAGCCCGAGCGATCGAAATCGGTGAACGGATTGGAGTGGAACACGCAAGCGTAGAGCACGATGAGACCATAAGTCACGAGAACGAGGAGCTTGCCCAGAGAGAAGCCAGGGGAGACGCGGAAGTTGAGCGCGTAAGCGAGCGAGGGGTGCACGATCGTCGTCCAGCGAGGCACGCGAGTGGGCGCGCTGGACTGATGGGCGCCACGAGCGCGCCGGGAGACCGGAGTGACGATGGCGGGGAAGGCATCCGCAGCTTTGCTCGTACCAGCGAAATGGTCCCCTGGCGGCGCGCTGGCGTCAACCCTTGGTTTCGTGAGGGTGCCGGAGCGGCCGAGCGTGTCCGCTCGGAGGAGTGTACGAGTGCTGCGGGTACTGTTGTTCCGCTCTGGTGGGGAGCGCTGGGCGCCAGAACGTAGGAAGAAGCCATTGAGGATCTCGGAGGGCTGGAAGAGGCGTACAAGTGCCCGTGGAAGAGTCAAGGCAACATAGAGAGCGAAGAGGCTGAGTAGCACTATGTCGATATGAAAGGCAAACGCGGGGACGTTGACCTTGTGAGCCGTAGGGCTTGCGAATGACTGTAGGCCAGACATGGCGGGGGGGGAGAGTGCGCTACGGACGGAAAGCAAGGCAACGCCTAATGTAGGTTCCCGGTTGGCCGAGAAGATACCATATCGTGTGATTCGGTTAGCATAAAGACACAGCGTTGATCAGCTATGGAAGCGAGCCAGAAAAAAAGGGGGTGGGGAAGAGGAGGTTAAGAACCTACGGGAATTACGGGAGACACTGCCCCTTGCTTTCAATGGAAGTTAGGGTGTAGGTTGGCAGGATTCAGAGTAGGCGTTGCCGTGCACGTCGGGAAACCACAGTGAGGTAAGTCGAGGGGGAAGAGATGTGGGGGGTGTAGGAATGCCATTGTGTTCGCTACGAGCCTGAAAATAATAGACGGCCTGATTACGGTCTGGTCCAGTCAGCGGAAATGCCTCGTGGCTGAGGTGCGCTCAACGGGCGGTTGTTGTGCATAGAACGTTCTGAAGTGAGTAAGAGCAATATTGTCCAAGGTAACAAAGAAGTCATCCGAGCTCATGAGAGAGGTATTGAGTATGTTGGCAGCAATTGCATTTCCTGTGATGAGCAGTGGCTCGAATGTGGAAGCGAGTCAAATTCAGTTGACTCTGTATGAATGGCCCGTGGGCGTCTACTCTTTGACCCCAACTTTAGTTTATCACGTACAGATACGTAAACGAATCCCCGTTTCTTAAGTTCTGGCCGTGCTGTGCGTCTCGTGCCTCGCAACCGGAGTCTTTCTTCTTGGGCTGCAGCAAGTTTTGGAAACACATGTTCACCAAAGCGTGAGGCAGTCCGAGTCAGCACACGTTCAGTTCGGCGACCCCCAAAAATTATTGGCGCCGTCGCCCTTGCTCCTGTCAATGCATACTATGCATGATTCACAGGGAACTTCTTCATTGCTCAGGATACAACCGGCAATTTAATTCATTCATTTGGAAAGTGCGATCTAATGGATTCATCATCGTGTATACTACACAAAGCGTGTCTTGCTTGTGTAGAAGGGCAGGATATGTGCCAACGAACGAATGCAAGACAGGGGTACATAATACCGTATCTACGTACGTCGAAGGAGACGAACATGGTGAGGGAAACTGTCGGGTATTTAATGTGAAATCCTGCATCTCGTACGTCAACACGAAAAAAAAAGATATCTCTAAACGTCAGTGCGGTAGGTAAATGCAGTAAAGCAACAGTTCGCAGATGAACAGGTAAGTGAGAAAGGAAACGAGAAAATGATCCGTTACGAGTCGAATAAATGTCTAAAGCGAAGAGACAGCATCTATTGTTTAATACGAGAAAATCATTAACCATGGGTTTAAGACGATCTATTGATTGAGTCAGTATCTGTCATCGGACTTAGTCAAACCAATGGGCACTTACAGGGAACAGGATATGACACCCAGCGCCGACCCTATAGTGAGTCAAAGACATCAGCCACCCGTTTCTCTCGTTGATTCGAATTAACGTACGCCAACGGGAAGATGACAGCCCAGGCAGAGCCGTCAACTCGCCACCCGAGTGGCACGAGGGATGTGGCGCATACTATCATGCCGCCAATGAGGACCGTAGCGACGAGGAGGGAGAACCAAAAACTGGTGAATAGCACGTTTCTTCAGGTTCCAAAGTACCATGGGTTGAGAATGCCACGCACCGTTTCATTATCTTTGGGACCTCTTTGAAGAAATTAGAACGTTCGACTTCTTTCTTCGTCGCACCCCACGTCATATTGTAGGAGAACAAGTGCGCGAGGATAGATTGGCTCAAGGGAATGCTGAGCCCACCGAAGAAGAAGAAACTAGGTCTCGAACTCAACGGGGGCTCCTGCGTGTCGCCAACGTAAGACGACTCACAAGAACGGTATCCAGGATAGGTTTATCAAGAACGACGTCAACTAGAAATTGCCCATTCAGTACGATATTGGAAAGGGCGGTGATCGAGAAATGCCATACCAGTTCTTTCTCTCCCAGTCGATACTCTAAAAGTGTGAAACCCACATTTCCTGAGCCGAAAAAGACAACCGTCGTTGCGAGCCAAATCTCAAAGCTGTGCATATAGAAGGCATCTACTGGGAACTGGAAGCCGAGCAGGGCGTAGTTGATGACACCAATAGTGATGGATGCTGCGATACCATCTAGTTCAAAGACGCGATGAGCATTGGACTCCCCAGAACGGAAGTAGCACTCTCACAATACGAGAACATGTCTTGCGGCGGGTAAAATTGAGTGTCAGGCGACGAAAGTGTATGAAGCGGCGTCGGAACGTACAGGCTAGCATGGAAATCTTGTAATGGAACGGCGCGTTTGACCACAAAAATCTGTGAATTTGGGGGGAAATAGGTCCCCGCCGCCACCATTGCACGAGCGGGTTGAACAACAACCTCCTCAACAGTTAGCATGTGAGACGCCAAATCGAGCAAACATATCTCTACGCACTCGCTACAAGCCTACGCGGTTATCGGTAAGTTAGCTACCTGAAATGGAGATCAAAACGACATAATAACCGACCATATGCGTATTTTTGCCAGCGGTTGAGTTCGTCATCGACGGTAAGAGAAACACCCTCCTTGAAGCCGCCTTTCGAGTACGTCGCCCATCTAATGATGTAACCGCGCAACTGGAGCCGCATGGCCATGTCAAAGTCCTCGGAGACATGCGATTCGGACCAAATTTTCTCCTTGCCGTCACGGTCGGTGAATGCGGCGTCTTGGACGGCCTGCCACCTCAGGAAACTGCACAAATTTGGAAAAGGTGTTAGTGTGGACATAGGTGGCCACCCGAAACTCCGACGTACGCATTGTGACCAACGAAGGGAGCAACTTCTCCGTTAGCACAGGCTGTAAGTAGGAAATGACTGATCAAAACGAAAAATCCTTATCGGTGGAGGATCAAAAATTTACTTAAGGAGATAGATTTGTTGATGCGGCGCGTGAAGTAAGCAATTCCATTCTCGAAATAGTGATGAGCAACCTGCATGACATCTTCATTTCACGGTAAGCGTAGACCCCCCAAAAAATAACAATCAACGGCCAAGTCTCACCGGATTCGTGTTGAATGATTGCGACGGTGGGACATTCCGCCATCTCTCGTGCAGCATCGCGGAGGCAGTCCTAAAGCGGTGAAGAGTGCGTGAGAACCCAGTGGGTGGCAAAAGTAAAACTCGTGGAGCCCGACCTCGGGGACGATAGTGTCAGAGTCAACGAGAAGGACTATCTCGCCGATGCGGCAAGCTCTTCCGTTCTTGGCCCAGGGTTTCCAACGCTTTCCACTCTCTTCCCACGTCTCTTCTACAGCGCGTATAAGGGCGCGTTCCTCAAGCGAGCCTGGGAGAGCCGGCTCATCCTCGCTTGACCCGGAGCCCTCGCCAGACAGTGACACCCCAGCGCTCACCGCAAAGGCGGATTCCCCCATGGCAATCAATTCCTTGAGGTGCCGCTCGACCTTTCGAGAAAGCGCCAGACCGTAGTTCATATTCGAGGCTTTCTTGAAGCGACCGGCTCGCACATATGTCGTGCCGTCGCCGCTTGCGCCTGGCTCACCGTCGGGAGGTCGGGCGACCCATCCGATACCATTTGCCTCGTAGAACGCAAGGCGCGCAGAGCGCTCACGGTCGGGGAGCATCTGTAAACAAAAGAATCAGAGCGCGGCCTTCATCTCAAAGAGTAAACGAAAGCCTGACTCGCAACCCATCGTCATTGATAAATATGTTTGAGGTTCCTCCCTGACGCGCGTATGTCTGCATCGCCTTCTTCAAAGATGCAACCGAAGGGGCCCTGAACGTGAATGATGTCAGGAAATAAGGAGCCTATAGAGTGGAAGGAACCCACAGGACTGCATCCAAACCCTCCCTGTACACAGGCATCTGAATTGTGATGTGTGGAAGGTTGCTATCAACTTGTTTATTGGGACGTGGGGGACGAGCTGAATAATACTTTGAGTTCTGGTGGTACTGAGCAATGGGTCCGATGGCCATCGAAAGATTCTGGACAAGTTGCAAACAGAAAAAACTAATGGCCGGGTTCAGTCGTTACATGGATTACCTTGGGGAGCAAGAACGAACCAGAGATACACAGAAGAGGAGAGGGAGGACAATACAAAGCGCAAAGTGTGTAAACTTTCCGTCTTGACGCCATTCGACTAACAAGGTCTCTGTGTCAAAGGCTTAGTTGAGAGCTCACGACAACCTGAATCAAGACACTCACTGATGCCATTGCCGACGAAAACTGTGGAAGTTGTGTAAGTGATTCTGCTCAAAGCGAGATAGATACCTTACTTACCGAGAGAAAGCCCGGCAGCAATACCGTTATACAGTGGAGAATAGAGCATTGCGGGCCGCTTCTCCGGACCGTATCCAAGCTCAGACTCATCTTCAGCATCGGCATCGGGGAACTGCTTCTCCTCGACGACTACGCGCTTGCCGTACCATCGACGTTTCACAGTGCGCACGACTCGCGGTTCTCCGGCAGCTTTATCAAAGGCCTTTTCGACGTCTTCCTTGGACGCGTCCACTGCTGGCGTGCTGCGACCAACGGGCACACGACGCTCGCTAGGTGGGGCGGAACCCCTACCAGCGACACCGATGAGAGAGTGTCCAGAATTGGAATCCGCGTAGGATGCCGGATGAGAGGAAGAAGGGGTAGCACCGAAGCCTGGCCGAGCGCGCCACAGAAGCTTGATAAGACGCTCTTCAAAATCGTTGCAAGTCGGGATGATGGTATCGGGACCATCTGCCCACACGACGAGAACACGCTCATCACGCTAAGTCGGGATCAAGGTCAAAGGTCAACGCGGTAGATGTTACGTAACAACTCACAATAAATGCAGCATTCTGTTCTTTTTCAGCATGCGGCAGCATCAGCATGGTATCAACGATCTGAATTCGGGTGTTGGCATCGAGATAAACATTCTTATCTTCTGGACCACTGTTTTAACGTTTAACATTAGCGAAACGTGAGGAGTGTCAGTCGTGACGCCGGAAATATCCCTCTCTGCTGGGGTGGCAACAATGACGGGATGGCTGTAGTAGAACCACACAGCGCTAGATTCACGTCACGTAAACTCCTATCTCCCCCGCGGCACGCCTCTCCTGCGGCGTGGCGACACCGTCATGGAGAACTGCTTTGTCAACAACAGTCTTTTCGCAGGATCAGCCCCCACGGAACGGTCATTTCCGAATATGAAGACACTGCGCCGTGATATACCGGCAGGAGTGCGCTCAGGTGGAGTACACACGAATGACAGGCGCATTCCGACGAGGACGTAGGGGTGGGAAGAGGCTGGAAGCAGCAAGGCACGATCTCCTCCTTGTGCAGAAGCCCGAAGCTTCGAGAAGAACCAGAGGACCATTTCGGGCGCTCACAGGGAAGAGGCCAACGAGACTTTGGAGAAAGAGAAACTCACACTTCGCTGACTGCCGCGTGCGCGACTGCGCTACGAACTTTGACCGCGACAATTAAGTCCATGGCGCGCACGGCGCACTCAAAGGGTTCGAGGGATATGTTCTCGTAGGGGAAGACGCGGTAAGAGCCAGTATCATCGCGCAAACACACGCCGGCTGCAATGTCGCCCGCGTCGGGGCGGAACCAAGCGTCACCCTGCGTTTGCTTGAAGATGTAATGAAGCAGAGCGTCATAGCGGTCGTAATCCATAGCGTACAGCCGCGGCGCAGATGTAGTACGAAGAAAGAGCCAGCGGGGGGCGGGGTGAGGCCCGAGAGTAGGGGAGAAGAAGAAGGTGGAATGAAGGAGTGGACCTGCATTGAAGATAGGACCCTTTTACGACAAACAAAAAGACGGCGTAGAGAACCTCGCGAGCTCCACGCTTGATAGTATGTGCGTTGGCTGATATGAATGGCAAGTCCCCGGGGTCCGTGCGGGGTTGGCCGTCCGCCTGTGGTTCGTCCGATTTCACGGGGTTGGAAATTTGTGGTCGTCATCGACACCGCCAGAGAAAAGGACTTCTGAATCATTTTTCGTAAAAGTGACTGAGACAATCAGAACGACGACATCATCCCGTGGACTGCAAGAATACAACGACTAACTCGCTTGCTCAATGCTCAATGCTACACACACCGCCGCCACCGCCACCACCACCAAGGAGAATCAGTCCCATCAGGTATGGGATCTATGAGACGTTATCCGGCGGTGGAGCGGGGGATCATGGCACGGCGTAAGTACGTCAACTGAGGAGATGAGAGACTACTAATTGCGGCAGTGACAGGTAGATATGGGGGTGTCCGATGTCCAGGGTCATTCATAGGAAAGCAGCTTCGGTTCTTATAATTGCAACTGGTAAAATGTGGAGCATTGCTCGTGCCAGTTCCCCATGTCTCACTCTCGCCGTGTGCGCCATAGAGGTGCGACCGTCCCACCTCCAACGGCCGGTCCCTCAGACACCGAGTCATTCTCCTTGGACTCTCCATCCCCTAGGCTGTCCGTAAACTCTCCCCGTTCTTCTTCTCCTTTGACGCCTCCCCGTCCGTCTTTCGTCACAATCGCAGCAGATAGACGCTCGTGGTCGGCTGTCTCGCACGAGACCGACTCTGAACGTGCACCAACGCCCCCAACGCGTGCTGCCAGTCCTCCAACCCACACTCACTCCAAGACCGCTTCCACAGAGTCGGACACTTCCCCTGCTACCTTTCCTTTTTCTCCTTCCCAGTATCTCCCCTCGGCCACTCAAATGCCCTTTGTTCCTTTCTCTCGCGACAATACCCCACCCCCAGACGCGACTCCCCCACTGAGATCGTCCCGGGCACCACCCTCTGCCTTTCATTTTCCGTTCCAGGCCTATAGTGGTAATCCAGATCCAGGCCTTCCCATCCCAAACTCAGGGTACCGTTCAGGTCGCTCCTCAACGGAGTCACTTAACGGAGCTTTTAGCGCAGTAGCACCCGCCCCTGCGCGACGCTCTACCCAGTCACCATCTTCCCAAGGCTCTCACGCGATGCTTCGGGTCGGCCCAGATGGTAGCTCTTGGGCGGACCACGACCTTGAGCCTCCTTATCCCCCTTTCATGGCCCGAGGGAATACGCACCGCAATAGTGACACATCTGCCTCTGGCTCGACCCATATTCCTTCAAACAACTCTGGCGCAGCTTCCTTCCGTGCTCCGTTCTTAAGCCCTGCTTCCCGTCCCTCGTCTGTATGGTCCCCTCCCTCTCACGTGACTCATTCCCACACTGCCCTTTCTTCCGTTCCTCCCTACACCGCATCTGAACTCCCTCCCAAGGCCCCACTTCCCTCCACGCTACTCTCAGAAAAGTTGACAAAGGAAGAGAAACCGTGGCTCAATCAGCGCCCAGATGGCCGCACTCGTGCCAGCCGTTGGATCACCCTCCTTATGCTTGTCATTGGTGTCTTCGCTTCTGGATTCATCTGTTATTTCGGATACAACGACGCAGGAAAAACAATGATCGACTCCAGCCAGTTATGCCTTGTTATGGAAGACACTTTTGACAATTTTGACGTTGACAACGGCGGTACCTGGACACGCGACGTCGAGATGAGTGGCTTCGGGTACGTATTCTCGACTTCGCAAGTCGTTAGAGGTTCTAACTTCCGAATCGTCCACTGGTGCAGGAATGGCGAGTTTGAAATGGCCACGGCGCTATCTGATAATTCGTTTGTGCGCAACGGGCAGTTGTATATCAAGCCGACCTTGACTTCGAATGTCCTGTCGAACCCCGACCAAATATTCAATGGAGGCAATTACACACTCCAGGGCTGCACGACCCTCAAATCCAACGCCTCAGCTTGCTCCGCGTCCTCGAATTCCAAGACTGGCGCTACCATCCCTCCGGTCATGAGTGCCCGCCTTAGTACTAAGGGCAGCTACAGCATTCGCTTCGGTAAAGTTGAAGTCGTTGCGAAACTTCCACGTGGTGATTGGCTCTGGCCTGCGATCTGGATGTTACCTCTTAGTCAGGTATATGGACAGTGGCCCCTTAGCGGCGAGATTGATGTGCGTCCCACTACTTGAGAGCTTAATTGGCATATTTCTCAACTGAGGCAATTACAGATCATGGAGGCGCGTGGAAATGGCCCTTCGTATCCCGCACAGGGCAACAACTTTGTCCGCTCAACCTTGGCCTGGGGTCCCCTGCCTGCCATAACTGCGCGCCTATTCGGTTGGCAGTCGCTCAAGCGCTCGAACTACGCACAGAAGTTCCACACATACACCCTCGAGTGGACGGAAAACTTCATCAAGATTTACGTCGACTCGCGGCTCAAGAACATGGTCCAGCTGCAGGTTGACAAGGCGCAGCAAACCAACGGGGGCTTTTTTTGGAAGCGCGGGAATTTCCCCCTCACTGCGCACAACAACACCGCTGCTGAAATCGTCGTTCCGAACCCGTGGACGACCGCGACGGTCCAAAACGCGACCAATGCGGCACCGTTTGACCAACGTGAGTTTCCGTCGTCCCAGGCGGCTGAAAATGGGCTAAGAAATCACATAGCGTTCTATTTGATCCTCGATCTCGCTGCTGGCGGGACGAGTGGGTGGTTCCCTGACAAACTGGGCAACAAGCCTTGGTTCGACGGATCGGCTTCTGCGATGCGGGACTTTGCCAGCCAGCAGAGTACCTGGGGCGCTACTTGGCCGAGCAACGACGACGATCTATCCTTTAGAATGTACGTAACCTGTTTGCACAACTTATCGCTGTACTGGCTGACGTCGTCACCTCTTTGTGCAGTGACTCTGTGCGCATGTGGAAGCTCTGTTAACCTTAGCCGGTCGTGTAGAATTCGCAGAGGACACTACTGATCAGTAGTGACAGGACTTTTGTTTAGAGCGGACGTTTTGGCGCGGACTGATAGATCGGTTCCTTCATTCACCTACCCTCTCCCTCTCCCCTTCCCTCCTTCACCCACACCCTCGTTACTTGGGCTAATTTTGTATTTTATGATGTTCTTTACGCTTCCGATAGTTGTTATCCTTTATTGGGTGTTACCGTGCGATCTCCCGGGCTTTTGCGGATGGGCCGACCCGTTGCCATTGCACCACCGAATGCTCACGGACACGGCGGTTGCATCACCATAATTGCTCAGCAGTAGGTGTGAACCCGTTGTTCATTCTCGTTACGACATGGGGAACACAAGATGGTACTTGCGTCGGCAGGTACCGTATATTAACTGGAAATGTGATGTCCAAGTTGCCAAGGCGAACCGAAACGCTCAAGTCGAAACGCTCAAGTCATAGGCTAGCCCTCGCGAGTCACTCACCCTGTGCAATGAGACACACTGGCTCAGCCCCACCCATTCATTGTTTTACACTACATAGCCAATGCCATCTTTGCATGTCGGTCTCTCCTGCGAATTTAAGAACATGATCTTTGGTCTCCACACTACTAAGCCAGTACAATACTACAACGTGTCCGACCCCATGCTACAATTCAGTTTCACAACATCCCTCCCTTGACTAATTCGATTGACTTTTTACACTCGGCTCATGACGCCTCTAATTTCTACATCATTGGGCACCGACCTTGGGCTCTTTTCCCCCAAACCTAAGAAGAAATGTCTCAGAGAGAATATGCTTCCAACACTGCCTTGGCCACGGCGCTCCTCGGGCACGTCCTCCCGGTCCACAGTTCGAACTGCTGGAAGCCCTGCTCCAGGAGTACCTCTATGCCAGCGACCGTGCGCCACGTCCGGTCCGCGGGGACGGCCGTCTTGGCGAGCTTCAGGAGTGGCGTCTCCGCAGGCTTGTAGGCCATGTCGACGACGACCCCGGCATCCGCGCTGAAGAGGGTGGACGGGAGGAGCAGCGCGTTGGGCACGCCCTCGTTCGTCGTCGTCGCCGACGCCGGCACGGTGGACACGATGACGGTCGGGGCTACCACTCCCGGCACGGACGACAAGTCAAGCGTATCGAGCAGCTCGACGCGAGCGCCGGGGATCGCGTTGACCAATTCTTCTGCGCTCCGCCTGGTGCGGTTGAACAGGTAGATGCGCGTCGCGCCGAGAGAGTGCAGCGCGTAGATCGCCGCGCGCGCTGTGCCTCCCGCGCCGATGACGAGAGCGCTGTCGACCTTGCGCACCGAAGACGGCAAGCGATCCCGGACGACGTTCCGGATCCCGATCCAGTCTGTATTGTCACCAAACAGGATCTGAGACCCGCCTTTTGTGCGGGGGATAATGGTGTTGACGGCGCCAATGGCTTTGGCCTCGGGAGAGAGCTGGTCAAGGTGAGGGATGATGTCCCGCTTGAATGGAATCGTGACGGATGCACCGCCAAAGTCAGGGACCGTAAGAGTGAAGCGCACTTCGTGATTAACGTCCTCCGTCTGCAGGCGCTCGTACGAATGCGGGAGGCCCAGCAGTTTGAAGGCGGTGTTATGCAGAGTAGGTGACATGGAATGTGTGATGGGATTTCCGAAAATATAGAACTTCCTTGCGGGAAGCTCACCGATCAGATTCAGGGCTGTCTGAATCTCAACGAAGGACAATTGGCCAGGAGCTGCCTTGCTCGGAAGGAGAGGGTGCGTAACGGGAGTGAAGGTATGGTTGAGTACTCTAGAGAGTTGTCCGTCGACACCCATATTGATAGCGATGATGGGCTTGGCGTCCACCGCCGAGCTTGCCCGTTTCACAAACCGCTGAAGTGCGAGGTTATCGTCGAGCGAGTTCGCTTTGCCAACAATCTTCACGACGTCACCATACGCTTTTGCTACTTCGAGGGTGGCGTCCACGGCCGAAGAGTCCCATTTAAGGTTTCCGCTCCAATCGTGCCAAGATGCCAAGATGCTCGAGTGGCCCTTGCGAGCTATTAGGTCGCGGATGTCCTTCTCCGGCCACGAAATTTCGAGATCCACATACTCGACACCCAGTCTCAAGGCCAAGCGGAATAGGTCAAAGGCTTCCTTGACGGACTTGTCGGGGAAGGCACCTCCCTGGGATGATGTCCGCACGGTGTACACGATCGGTAGAGTCGAGACACGGCGAATAGCCGTGACCTGCTCGCTGACGTAGCTGAGCGACGGGATGTACGGGCCCACCGAATCTAACTGGCCCTGGGAGCGTAAAAGATCGACGCGAAGTTCAACCGCATCTACGCCGGCAGTCAGTTCCTCGAAGTTGGCCAACGATGGAGTGATATCAGGGAATGTCAGCGAGAGGAAGTACGAGCGATGGCCCCGCACGAAGTTCGGGGCAAGATTCGCTTTGTGACCAGTAACGTGGCCGAAGAAACGGGTGACTTCATCTCGGACGTTATTGACTTTGGGTGGCGAACTTTCGTCTGGGGTAGGTACGACGGTGCTGTTAATGAACTCGTAGCTGGAACATTCTGTGAACCACGCCTCGCGCCTCTTGTAAACGTCAATGATGGGCTCGCCGTAAGCCGGCCGGCTGGATTCTGCCTCCAGATACGCAACTATTTCGTGCACCGGGCGCACAACGTGGACCACGGGCCGATCTTTAGCGTAGGAAGAGAGGATCTCACGCGCCTCGGGAATCTCGACAATCCCTCCTCCGAGGCTGATGACATGACGGGAAGGGAATTTCTGTAGGAGCTCCTTGAGAACCTCGATTTCTGCAGCACGAAATGCGGGCCAGCCATGCTGCTGGACGTAGTCACGGAGTCCTGTAGGGAACTTTTGTTCGAAGTACGCGTCCGCGTCGGTGAAGGTCCAGTCCAGTGTCGTAGCAGCTAATTCCCCAATATGAGTTTTTCCAGAACCGCGCATCCCAATGATGACCACAGACGGAGCTTCGTCTGGCTTGACGGAAGCGTGATCAGCGACATGACCAAGCTCAACGCCGACAACTTTGAGACCAATCTACAACATGATCAATATATGTTTCATAACATGGGAAAGATATTCACCTTGTTCTCCAAATCATCCCACCAGTTGGGCCACGTCTTTTCGACACAGCGCTTCTCTTCGAGGACCGTCTCATCAACTACAGTTCCAAGCACGCTGAATGCCATCGCAACGCGGTGATCATCGTAGCAGTGGACGCTAACGCCACGCTTGAGATCACCAATTGGCTTGCCATATACTTCGAGACCATCGTCCAATTCCTTGGTCTCGACACCAAATTTCGCTGTACGCATTCTAGGTTACGAATTGAAGCTAATGGCGTAGAGCACCACGTACCGAGCTGATCTATCATAGCGCGGATGCGGTTGCACTCCTTGACACGCTGATTGGCGATACCAATGATCCTAGTTGTTGTCAGCTTGCTGCCATCGTCAAGTTCTCTCCCCTTCGCCGGTGTTCCGGCAGCCACAGCAGCCAGCACTGAGGCCGTGAGGAACGCGTCCGTCATCGGTTCCATGTCAATTAGGCCAAGAGCTTTGAGTTGGCCTTTTGGTGGGCCCTGTACTGTCGTCTCCGTCGCAGTTTGCGTGACCTTGCATCCCATTGGCTCGAGAACTTCCTTCGCGAAGCGCGCATCGCCCTGAAGCGATGAGGACCCAATATTCGAGATGGTACAGGTTGTACCCGTAATGGCGGCGATAGCAAGAGGGTATGTCGCACTGCTGGCATCGGATTCGATGCTGTAATTGGACGGGTTGCGGTACACTGCCTTCGGAATAGAATAGACGTCCAAGAGACGGCCGGATGCCGGATCGGTTTCGCGGACCACTTCAACTCCGAAAGTGCGCATCATCGCTAAAGTCATATCGATATAAGGCTGAGAAATAACCTGGCCGCCTGTCAGCTCGAGGGTGACTGGCTCCTGGGCATAGGGCGCGCAAAGAAGGATCGACGAGACATATTGACTGGATACGCTTGCAGCCAACTTGATCCGCCCACCCTTGAGGCCATCAGGTTCGATCGAGAGGGGGAGACAGCCTTCAGACTCCAGGTACTGGATCTGACTACCGTTGGAGCCGAGTGCGTCAACAAGGGGGCCGATGGGGCGTTGCTTCATCCTTGCATTGCCAGTGATGACGGTGGCGGAAGGCCCAGTCTTGGAGGACTGGACGAGCGTGCAAACGGTGGTCAAGAACCGAGCAGCCGTTCCCGCGTTGCCCAAGTATACCTCCTTGCCCTTGGGCGGCACAGAGAGGGATCCTTTTCCGCCGTGGACGACGAGAGTCTCTCCACCGTCTTCCCACTCGAAACTCGCACCCTGTCGCGCCATATGGGGATGAGACGGTGCGAACGACGGGAAGGTCTAAACGTACCTTGAGCTCATGAAGAGCTGCCATCATCACTTGCGTATCGTCGGAGTGCAACAGGTTCCGTAGTCTGCATGTGCCACTTCCGAGGGCAGCTAGCACAAGAGAACGATTAGATATGCTCTTCGAGCCTGGCGTAGCCATGCGAATCGGACTCTTTGTTGGCACCCCAGGAATGACCTTAGCAGCCTCGGAGAGAGTTTTCGCGATGACGGGGTCTGGGACGACGCTGGCCTTCTGTTCCACGGTCTTGCCGATAGTAGCGAGGAGAACAATCTTCTTTTCGGGGCCGCTATTTTTCTTGTCAATTTTCATGATATCCAGCAGGCGGTCAACGGTGAGAAGCTTCGAAGCTGGAAGACCCGTGATTCGTGGATCCGACAGCGAGACGGGGAGGTTATAACTCTTCAAGCAGCGCGTAAGGCGGCCGACACCAACTTGACCGAGATGTCCGAGCTGACGCGCCACCTCTCCTTCGAGGATCATCCCCACGCTGATGCACTCGCCGTGCAGCATACTGGGGGTCAGCACGGCTTCTATTGCGTGCCCAATCGTGTGACCGAAATTAACAAGGTTGCGCAGCCCAGTCGTTTCGCGCTCGTCATTGGTGACTATATGCGCTTTGACCGAGATCGAGCCTACAATAACGGAGAGAAGTAGCTCTTGGGATGCAGAGCGCGTCGATTTTGTGCGCCCCGAATAGTTGATACTGGGGGTCTGAATGGCAGCAACGATCTCTGACGGTCGCGACTCGAGAGCGGCAAAGTCAGACTCGTTCCAGATCGCGGCGGTCTTTCATAACAGTAATCAGGGACGCCGCGGCGGTAAAATAGAGAGAATGGGAAATACCTTGACAACCTCGGCCATGCCGTTTGAGAATTCGCGTGAGGGGAGGGTTTCAAGGAATGCAGCATCGATGAAGATGTACTCGGGTTGCCAGAACGCGCCGATGAGATTCTTGCCGTGAGGGGTATCGATCGCGGTCTTTCCGCCAACGCTAGAGTCAACCATAGCTAAGAGTGTCGTCGGTATCTGCACGAAGCGCACACCGCGCATACTGGGTAGTACGGGTGAACAACAGCACGCTGATGGAAGAACGAGTAAATTGGGACGTACAATGTCGCAGAGACGAATCCAACCAGATCGCCAATAACACCCCCGCCAAGAGCGAGAACCACAGTGTCGCGCGTACATTTGTTCAACAAGAGGAAGTCTTCAATTGCTGCTTTACCTTCGCGGCTTTTTGAAGTTTCGCCCGGAGGTACAGTGTGGGTCAAAAAACGTGATTGTTTCCCTAGGCGGGAGAGCTCCTCCTTGAATCCTTGTTTAAATGCATCAAGATGCAGAGACGCTATGTTCGTATCGGTGATGAGAACATAGGCGGACGCGGGGAGTGTGTCAAGGACAGTGCGTGCGATGTAGGGAACGAGATGAAAGCCACAATGGATAGAATCCTTGCCAAGGATAGAGACCTTATACACGTCTGTCTCCGCCATGATGAGGATAGAGAAGGAAAGGGGAATGGATTCTAAAAGATGAGTGCTGCCTTGCCATTCCGATGCTTCAGTAAATACTCTGCAGCGCCCGTGGGAATCGGAGTGCTTTGATCGCTGCCCCGCTTGGAACGGCGTGACGTTCCTACGTAACACCTCGGACGATGCAACGGGGCCATCATCCTCCGTACATACAAGGGGAACGGACTTTAATTAACACAGCCAACTAGAGATATCATTCAGAATACCGGACTGCATCCTAATACAAGTAAAATCTAAGGTAGGTCTATGGTCATTCGAGCAAGCAAAAGCAAGTAGTTCACATCTATCTAAAATCTCCGGATGTAATCAATGTACTCAGTCACGGACCAAATCGCTGACATCATCTCGTCAGTCGGACATCACAACGAACAGATGGTGGCATACCGTCCGAAAAGTTTCACTTTCAACCAATCGGTAGCGACCAGTACGCGATTCCGCATAGAGAAGAGCGAGCTCAAGTAAGCACTCCGCCAGAATAGGAACGTCGCGACGCCTCCGGAGGCAAACTACGCACGTGTTAGAACCAGGTCACGGCGAAAGGGAGAGAGCCCCACCTTGTGATGGAAAAACTCCAAGTCCGCGATCGCCTTTTCCGAACCAATATACGCGAGTGAACCCTGGTGCGAGTAGTGGAACGGCCGCAGTTTTTCGGCTTTTTTAAGTTGCTTCTCCAGACTCTCGGTGTCCGTGCCTTCCTGCTTGGCAGCTGAAACCTGTTCGAGGAGGGCATCCCGCTTTGCAAATTGTCTGAACATGCGCGCAAGGTACGCCCCTTGCTGCGAGGCAACCTGGGCCGTAGGCGCATACTGCGAAGAGGTACAATCGCCAAGAGCGAAAATAGTGCCGTCTGTACCCGCCATGCGAAGGTGGTCTTTCACGGGAGAATTCAAATGAGTTAGATAACAGTTTGCCCACGTGGGATGGAGGCCCTACCGTCAACGGTGATACCACGTTTATTCTTCTGAGCATCAGGCAGGCGCGACATGAGGTCGACTGAGACGTCCCGTGCCTTGTTTCCACCAGCCCATACGACCAAGCCAATTGGGACTTCTTTGATGCTCTTATCCGGCATCTGCAAGACAACGCTCTTGTCCTTGATCTCTTTCACCATCGTTCCAGTCAAGATGTCAATCTTTGATTCCTTGAAGGTTGATACGGTGTAGTCGATTAATTCCCTGCTAAACATGGGTAACACCGAAGGTAGGGCCTCGATGAGAGTAATTTTGATCTTGTTCGAAAGCTCGGGGTACCAAGCTTTCAGGTCATCCTGCAAAATAGGTAAGGGAGTGATGAAGAAAGAACACAAAAAATGCTAACTTCGAGGAAATCGTGCAGTTCTCCACTTGAAAGGTGTTAAAAATAGATAGTTAAGAATACTGCACAACAGACCTAACTTCGATTCCCGTCGGCCCTCCGCCAACGACAGCCTATAACGATTAGCATTTGATTGCGAGACCTATTGCTGCTCGACCTTACCATATGGAGTAAACGTTCAATCTCCTCTTCTTTCTGACCAGGGAAGCCAGCAGTCTCGACGCCTAATACAATGGTGAGACCTTTGAGAGCAATACGTCTTGTTGTTGCAACGTACAGTCCATGAAGCGGCGCTTGAACTGGGCAGCACGGTCAAAATCTCCCCCTTCCCATTGAACTCGAAGAGATTCGGACTTACCCTCTCGGCGTCCTGGATTTCCTTCATGAAGCAAGCGTGCTCCTTGACGCCAGGGATTCCAAAAGTTTGAGTCTCCGCGCCGACCGCATAGACGAGGTAATCAAATGGTATAGTAGTCGAGGAGACCTCGCCTTGAACTTCTGTTTCATCTATGCGACTAGAGTGAGGCGGTGTATACCGGGGTACGAAGAACCCGCCGCACCTGCGAACGTGATAGTTTTCGCGATGGGCTATAGTTCTGATGAGGACGGCAACAGCATAAAGGACGGTGGATACATACGTCAACGGATTTTGCCTGAGCTTCGATGACAGTGATCTTTCGCTCCTTGTGCCGGGTCATGTAGGCGGATGGCTTGGGTTGCTCGTGAACTCGAAGTTGGGAAAGCCGAAACGACAGCTTACGTTGCAGAATAGACTTGCTGGCGAGTGTACCGACCGCAACGCTCGGTAAGAGAGGAGTGAAGAGGAAGAAGTTCCGGGGACTGATAACCGTGACGTTATACTCGGCAGTATCCAGACTCTTGAGAAATGCAGTTGATCCCCATCCACTCCCAACGACGACTATATTCTTCTTAGAAGGGTCGTGTGGCAGCTGTGAACCAGGATACCGGTTTTTTTGAGTGATATAGTAGAAGGTCCCTCCGGAAATCACGATGGTGATGAGGGTGACCCGCCCAATAGTTTGGAGGGCACGGCGCCATCTAGAAAGCTCCGGGTGTGGTGGTGGCGGCGGCGGTGGCGTCGAGGACTGCGTCTGTTAAAATAAAGGGCAGTTGGGATCAATGTCAACGATGGAGTAGAAAAACCGAATTTACTGAAACGCTTGCAGGAGTGGAGAGTAATCTACGACCAACCCGACCTTGCCTTGCTGTGAATTGCCTCGGCAAAGAGCGATTCAAGGACCGAGACGTGGTCTGTGGAAAGTCTAATCTTAACAGCGCGCGAAGTCCAGAAGACATGAGAGTTAAAAAGAGCCGCGGTGAAGATCCAGGCAGTTAAAAACAAATGCTCTCGGCTTACCTAACAATGCCATTTACGGATTTAAAGCGAAAGTTAACTCGGATCACTTTCTTTGCTCCGGTAGATTCCGGATTACCGTCAATCATGCAATCATGCGCCAAGTGGTCTTACTGTATTGTACGGCGCAACTCGCACACACTGGCAGAGAACACCGGACTTGGTAGTCTACTTGTCACGATCATATTCGGACTTGGGCCATCTTTACTCACCTGCTGTAGGAATTCGTGAGACATCACCCGTCTCTGTCGTCTTTCTTTAGCCGCAACTGCCGCGCCACACTAGCCAAGACACTAGCCCACAACAGTCTGCGGAGGCCTCTTGAACCGCTACCACTACGCGAAATTCCCTGGCCATGGCTACGGCCCTAACATTTTTTTTCGGAGAACAGGAGGAACAAGCCAGTCACCCCCAGACAGATCCTCGAAAGATTTCTGCCAGATGGCCTGCCAAGCTTTCCAGGCGTCAAATTTATTGCCAGACCAGAATTTTCTTTGAGAAAAATTTGAAGCGACCAACATTTCCCGCATTTCATTCATAGAGGAAAAATAAGACTCAGATAACTTACTCTGCGATGTGATATTCCTTAGGTGAACTGGGCAACGCGCAACACAATTTCACATCTGAGAACAAAGGCGACAATGCGTGACGATTGCTCCTCTGTTTGATCTCCCCACCATGTAGGTCGTTTGCTTTGGCGTCACAAATGGAACATCTGCGGGAGTTTTACTTATGTAATTACGGATTGAATACGTTGAAAGGCTATTGCCGATGATCGCCTCTAACCCTATCATAGGAGTTAGCTGTCATCCCAGTCCGTGGACGATGACACCGTCACCGGTTTCCAGGTTACTGCGATCAATACAATCCTTATAATACCCCCCCTTCTGTTCCAGGTCTGACTGTGTCGACCATGTTGTATTCTGTGGGCAGAGGTGTCCTTTGTGGCTACTGTGGGTGTTTTCATTCCTGGAGGTTGATCATGCGATTATAACGACCATTGTTAGGTGTGATTGTCGTTCTCAACATCGTAGTACTTGCTCTGTCGGCCAGAGTGAACCACTTTCAAGATTATTTCTGTTAGGTGTTCATATTCGGTTGTCCAACGACTGGTCCTAACTGATTTACAGACATCGCCGACGTCTTCCCTCTTGCTTTGTCAGCCGTCACTTTTGGTATCGCCGTCCTTGCGTGTGTACCCAGATTCCCTTCTGGTGCTCTTATTAAATCGCACTTGTTAGATTCTTATTGGATATTGGTTTGCACAACTCACCTACTGCTCGTCCTTCGTTCGAAATCGCGGTACTTTTAATCCTCAGTATCTTTTGGCTGGGTCGGCTCTTCTCATGATACCTCTATCCGTGCGTCTCAACTCAGTCATCGTTCTTCTAGCCTGCAATGTCTTCTCGACATCCCGTTGGAGGCATATTCCGTTGAACTGCTCGACGATTCCTACTGGTGTGTTTAAACTTCTACCCACTTCGATATACGTCAACTCACGCACTCTAGATTATCCTGACGTGAGATCGTGGTGCCAAGATCTGCAGGCTTTGAAAGCATTTGTTTGGGTGAATTGGGTTGTTCGTGAGTAACGGTTGTGATTGCCTTATTTTCTTATTTAAGTGAACATCACAATCCATAGTCCTTATCGCCGCTCTAGTGGCACTACAGTTTTCCGTGAAGCAGCACCAGAAAGGGCAAAAACACATCTGGCATACCCCACTTTCCCGCTTCAAGCCTCGAGGAACTCACGAGCGTTCCTCGACCATAGGAAGCAAACTTGAAGACTTCCTGCGATTTTCCCGTTGACATAGATTGACATAGATAAGCAGGCAGAAGCTTAGGCGCATAGTCCATCTCTCTTGATGAGAGGCGTCTGGTTATCAAATCGGCGTCTGTGATGCCGCATTTACTCCCGTGTGTATATTCACTGTATCGTCGCTTGGTCGTACTACCAGGCAATTTGTAATACCCACGTTCGTTCAACACCGATTCGAATTTTCCAAGAGAGTTCTATACATCACGCGCGCCTCGGTCGTGCAGCAAGCCATCTATTACAATGATCTTGTTTTTAAACACGTCGTTCGCGGTTCGAGGGAGCCACGGTTGTATACGTTTGACAAGATTCAGCGTCCACCCATCATACACATGGGCAACGTCCCGCCACGTGTTAGGCTGTCCCGACTACACTGCCAATTCACCCGGGACCCCATGGCCGGGTTCAGACGGCCCACACTGAGTGGACCCTGTGTCAGCCTTGTTCCGGGGGGTTTTTTTTTTTTTGCTGCCATTTGCGGTGACTCCTCTCGGCCGGCACACGAATGAGCCTAAACTGGGGCCGCATGGACCCTGGTCCAACCCTAGACGACCGGACCCTCATATAGGGTTCTGGTTCGTTTGGCAGTGTAATGCGGGGTTCACCTGTTCGCCCACTTCCCGGATTTACACATTGCATTGGTTTTGTCCTCCAACACCAAGTTCCGAGACTGTCACCTCTAGAAGGACGAGCCCTGATTTCCAGTGTTTTGGCACCTGCAGTTCAAGTGGCATTCAGTCGGGTATAAGCCACTGGCAACTGCATATCCAAGGAATATGCAATACCAATAACCAGGCAAACGACGGAATCTTATCTTGGCAAGGCGGAGCGCGTGTGTATTTCCAAGTGCTCTTGTAGGTAGAATTCATACGAAGTCTTGGAGTTGCAGGCAAATATTTTCCGGAGTGAGTTGACATATGAAATGGAAGTTACGGTAGTCGTGATCTGCTCCGCTCTCAGTCTAGCGTCTCTTCAACACTACGTTGTATCACCATCTCTGTTCTGTCATCGAAGTGCTGGTTTTGATCAGCTTGCGAAGGAAAGTAGAGGGAGTGCCTGCCAGGGTAGGTAGTCTTATGTTCTCATAATGAGTGGAGGTTACGAGTTTTCAGGCGCAGTGCCTAGCAGTGACTCGGATAATGAACTCGCACCCGGCCGCGTGTGGGCCCTTGTATGTAGTCAAATGGGTTGCATATATCATCTACAGACGTACTTGTTTATTAAAAAGAGTCGACATTCCGTTGTCACGTCCCATACCGCACGCGTTGACACGCGACCCAAAATTCATTCCCGCCAGGTTCGCACCAGCCCACGGGCCCAAGGTCACACTCCGCACATGCAAGGAGTTTCAGCGGCTTGTCTAGGTGATTGAAGTATGAAAAACACAGTTTGTGATTTGGAATCCGCACGAACCTAGGTGCACTGGGTTGGAGAAGCCGATGTTCTCGAACAACATGGGTGATGGGGTCACAAGCCACCATTGTGTCTTCTCTGGTGGAGGGGGTAGACCGGGGAGGTCTGGGTGGCTAGTGCCAGCAGGCTCCAACTACGCCGATGGTTTATTCTCGTGCCCCACTTGTGACCGAGTGTAAATTCTTACCTGCACGCTTTCACGTTCATGAAAAACGGCTACCCCACGCTTGAGGATGACGCTTCCACAGCGCTCATTTACGCATAGCAGATCAAATCGATTTAATGTTTGAGAGTCATAAAGAACTCCTTTTTCAAACGACGAAAATAGTTGGCCATTTCGCGGCGGTCGGGCACTCTGGTTTTGCAAGGCTGCGAGGAGCCTGGGTGTGATCTCTGCTTGTGAGGTGCCTTGGGAATCAATTGTATCAACGGGCACAACCCATTCAAGCTCGAGCCAGGGAGTGCTGGCGAAGGTTATGCTACTAATACCACGCGACTTGAAACCTACACGCTCGTAGAGGGATGCCTTGTCCTCGTGGGCAATGAGGAGGACACGGTCGTAGGAGCCCGCGGCTGCTAGACGCCGTTGGTATTCCGAGAGTAGGGCATTGGCAATACCACGCCCGCGTACGTTGGGGCTCACGCAAACGCCATGGATCAGCACCGTGCGTGCACCAGGTTCGTGGGTAGACATCGACTTAGAAGTGAGGGTCGATTCGGATGAGAGCACGCCGTCTATATAACCAAGGAGGGTGCGCCCACTGTCGGTCTGGGGCACAAAGGCACCAAGAAAGAGCTCCTGGGCATTTTTCTGGCGGAAACTAGAAGGGTGACATGGAAATTACATTTTATGAAGGACGTATCTCACTACCAGCGCACCTTAACTTCTCGATGGTAGCTGCCTCCTCAGGCGGAAAGCCTAGGAACCTACAAGTAAGCCAAAAGGTTGCGTGAGTTTAGAGGGAACCTTGCCTTGCACCTCCAGCGCGTGAACGGAGCGAACTTCTTCCTCTGAGACGAGGTCAAAGAAGAGACCCTCAGGCAATGCGGCCGATGCCAGTGCCATGTTGATGATGAATGGGTCACTGGCAGAGTCGGAGATGGATCTAATCTTAAATCTTATCGAGTCACCCACTTAAGGCAATGGTATCTCACGGGTCCGAGCTGGCGGCCGCGCCACAGTTACCGTTCAACTTGAAGTTGTCAGTACTCAACCATATCCTGACAACTCGAAGTGCCGCTCAACATTCATGCTGTCCTTTGTGTTTAGACGTACTCTTTTGCGCTCTGGTACACTCTTATCTTCGCGGGGGCTGCTACCGTGTGCTATCGCCCCTAACCGACCACTCACATGGCCCGTCAAGAGGGGCTTTGCAACTACCAGCGGTGACCTCGACTCTGGATCTACTGCTGATTCTGAACTTGGGTCAAAGCCTAAATCTTCGAATAGGAAGACTGGGTCGGGCACGAAAGTGGTGCGCAAGGCTAAAACTAAAGGAAAGACCAAACGTAGCGCCAAGAAGGCACCGGCGAAGCCGAAGAGTATGTGCCGTTCCCATGTCTTGGTCTGGCGTTATTGACTCCACTTTATAGTCACCATTAAACCCGAGGACCGTCCACCCAAACGCCCTGCCGCTGCTTTTGGCCTGTGGTTCTCAGAATGGCTTCGTACCCAACCTAAGGCCGACGGCCTACTGGCTTCACAAAATTATGTCAGACAGGGCGCACAGACATGGCACACTGTTTCTGAAGACGATAAAAAAGTCAGCATCTCAATCTCCCAGGCTCTCGTTTACTTATACTCCGCATAGCGATACAAAGAGAAGTCAGAGGGTCTCATGATAGAGCACAAGCGTCGCATGGAAGAGTGGCGCAAGGAAATTGACCCGGCCGTCTTGCGCGAGCTGAATCGTCGCCGTGTCCTGAAGGGTCAGCGCCGTATTCGTGGCCCTTCTAACAACCGCCCGATGTCGAGTTTCTTTCGGTATGCGTACAAGAATGATTTAAAGGCTACAATATTAACGATGTCCCAGTTACCTCCAGGAGGTACGAGAGAACATTCCTCAGACACAAGCACCAGTTCCTTGCACGGTTTTGGCTCAAAATGCCGGGAGCCAGTGGAGGGCGATGAGTGAAGCTGAGAAGGCGGTGCGTATGATCTCCATGGCAAGGTGAATGACGAGAAACTCAGTATTGCGGCCGACAGAAATACAATGACCCATCAAGTGCCGAGTTTACCGCTTGGCGTGAAAAGCGGAAGGAAGGTCATGCTAAGCAGTAGTGGCCGTACCATCTGCAAGGGAATAAAGAACGACCGACAATCCCCCCAACCGTGACCCCCCTTTACGAGACATCGAACGCTAGGTCGAATGTTGCCGCTGCCTGTTTCGCAGAACACCCGATCTTAGTCTAAACTACCGTATTTCGTGCATCTCGTCTAGTCAGTTTTCTGCATACTTGTACTGTGCCTAGGAAATTCGAAATTCGTTTAATAAAGATGAGCACCAGAAAAAGGGAACTCCCTGGCGGGGAGTCGAACCCCTGCTCTCGCGCGGCCAGATGAATGACAGGCGCGTGTACTAATCCGATATACTACCAGGGACATGTGCGCTTTGCTCGGTTAGCCAGGGTTGATCCGGAAGCCCAGTGGTGACGCGTAGATACTCCATCACTCGAACACGCTTGCTTAACGCAGAATGACCTCCAACGACCTATTCTCCTTCCTCGACGATAACCATGAATCTGGAAACAGTGACTCAGAATCCGATGTCATGCAAGTCGACAACACAGAACTTGCGTGCGCCCCCACTCCTTCCAACAAGCGTTCAGCCGAGCCTCCCAAGTCTCGGGAACGCGTGAAATCTCCGGCTTCATCACCGCCACCAGAAGATGGCCCACCTTCTAAAAGGAAGCGGCTGGAAGTCCCCTCTGCTTCTGCCCCAGCGGTGGTGGTTGATGAGTTTGAGACCGAGGCGAAGCGGGAGGTTGCCGCGAGTGCAGGACTCACTGGGGCAACAGACGCTGCCGGCCTACGGTTGGAGTTGCGACACCAGGTCATACTGCAAGGACAATTCCCGCATTAGCCAGCTGACTTGTTGTTTTAGGTTCGACACCAAGTTGCCATACCACCAGACTATCCTTATGTTCCTATCGCCTCTCATGTCCCGCCAGCAAAGCCAGCACGCGAGTACAAGTTTACCCTAGACCCTTTTCAGCAAGTTTCCATCCACGCCATCCAACGAAACGAGAGCGTTCTCGTGTCTGCACACACCAGTGCAGGAAAAACTGTCGTCGCCGAGTACGCGATTGCACAGGCACTACAGAACAAGCAGCGCGTCATTTATACGAGTCCCATCAAGGTAGGCCTTGAGGAAAACAAGCCCCGTGTCTCTTTCTTAATGCTCTTGGTTAGGCTCTCAGTAACCAAAAATACCGCGAGATGGAAGCCGAATTTAGTGATGTCGGGCTAATGACAGGAGACGTTACCCGCAACCCGTCGGCGTCCTGTCTGGTGATGACCACTGAAGTGCGTTCGGGCAGTTGTCGTACTCTCAACTCTAAATTGACTATTTGCAGATTCTTCGGTCTATGCTCTATCGTGGCTCTGAGATCATGCGCGAAGTTGCTTGGGTCATTTTCGACGAGATTCATTATATGCGTGACAAAGAACGCGGTGTGGTTTGGGAGGAAGCTATCATCTTGCTTCCGCATACCGTGCGCTATGTGTTTCTCTCTGCAACCATACCCAACGCGATGCAATTCTGCGAATGGATTTGTCGCTCCCATGAACAACCTTGTCACGTTGTCTATACCGACTTTCGACCAACTCCGCTTCAGCATTATCTCTTCCCTGCAGGTGGTGAAGGTATATATCTGGTGCTGAACGAGAAGGGCGAATTTCGTGAGGACAACTTCTCCAAGGCTATGGGCATGTTACAAGAGCGTGCTGGTGAGGACCCTGCTGATCCGAAGGGTGGCAAGGGCCGCAAGGGGAAGACGAGAAAGGGTGGAGACAAGAAAGGTGAGATAAGTTCGCCACAGCACCGAGATAAGGCTGACTTGTTGAGTTGCAGGCCCGTCTGATATCTCCAAAATTATCCGGATGATCATGCTTAAGAACTACAATCCCGGTGATCGTCTTTGCGTTCAGCAAGCGTGAATGCGAGGCGCTTGCGCTTACACTATCGAAGTATGAATTCAATAGTGCAGACGAACAAGCCACAGTTGAGAAGATATTCGCGAACGCCATAGCAGGACTCGCCCCGTCCGACCGCACGCTGCCTCAGATTGAAAACATTCTCCCACTACTCCGCCGGGGTATTGGTATCCACCATGGGGGTCTGCTTCCGATTCTGAAAGAGGTTATCGAGATCTTGTTCCAGGAGGGTTTGATCAAGGTCCTCTTCGCAACTGAGACGTTCTCTATTGGACTCAACATGCCGGCCAAGACCGTTGTATTTACCGCTGCCCGCAAGTTTGATGGGCACGAATTCCGCGACTTATCTTCGGGCGAATACATCCAAATGTCGGGTCGCGCCGGGCGCCGTGGACTCGACGACCGAGGCGTGGTAATCATGATGTGCGATGAGAAACTCGAGCCCGTTGCCGCAAAGGCGATGATCAAGGGTGAAGCAGATCGTTTGGATTCGGCCTTCCACCTGGGATACAACATGATTCTCAACTTGATGAAGATTGAAGTTATCAGCCCGGAGTACATGCTCGAACGGTGTTTCTTACAGTTTCAGAGCAGCGCTGGAGTGCCTGCTCTTGAGGAAGGTGCGAACCTCACTTGACCATATGGCCCTTGCTTATTATTTCTTTAGAGCTCAAGCTCGAGGAAGAAGCAAGAGCATCTATGGTGGTCCCTGACGAGGAGTTGGTTGCTCAGTATTACGAGTATCGGCAACAACTTGATCAAATGTCTACCGATTTTCGCGAAGTCGTTCACCACCCAAGCTACAGTTTACCATTCTTGCAACCCGGCCGGCTCGTTAAGGTCGAACATAAAGGCCTCGATTTTGGCTGGGGCGTTGTTACCAATTATCAAAAGCGGCTCCCCCCAAAAGTAGGTTCCACCTGTAGTGCACCTCACACTTCCGATACTATCAGCTGACGAACTTGCAGAACCAACCTGTACCTAAGGATGATATCCCGCCTCATGAGCAATACATAGTGGACGTCCTTTTAAACTGCGCCCAAGATTCCACTGTACCAAAAGAACGCTCTACGGTTACCGCTACTCCAGGCGGTGTTCTGCCCTGCCCATCAGGACAGAAAGGCGAGCCCCTGGTTTTACCAGTGTTACTATCGACTCTCAATGGGATCAGCCACCTGCGTATATTCCTGCCGAAGGACCTGCGCCCAAATGCTTCGCGTGAGACCGTCTGGAAGAGTATTCTCGAGGTCCAACGCCGGTCACCGGATGGTATACCACTACTCGATCCGATTGAGAACATGGCAATCAAAGACGAAAAGTTCAAGGTTCTCGTCAAGGTGAAAGTGATATCCGTTATCTGTATGGGATGTCTATCCTTAATAACCCCCTGGCAACTTAGAAAATACAAACGATGGAACAGAAGATGTTCGCGAGTCCACTGCACAAGGACCCGCGCCTACCAGAGCTTTACGACCTGTACGCACGAAAGCGCGCGGCGCAGGATCGAGTACGCTTGTTGAGGAAGCGCATTCAAGCGACACACGACGTCCTGCAAATGGAAGAGCTCAAGTCTCGTAAACGCGTACTCCGACGACTAGGCTTCACATCTGCGGACGACATAGTAGATGTGAAAGGCCGAGTAGCATGCGAGATAAGCACCGGTGACGAGCTGTTACTCACCGAGCTCATTTTTAATGGCGTGTTCAACCCACTGGCTCCAGAACACTGTGCCGGGTTGCTCAGCTGTTTCGTCTTTACGGAGAAGGTTCGTGTGCCTCAATAATGGAAGCATGCTGATGCGTTAACCCTTGATATAGAGTGAACATCAAACCAAATTGAAGGAGGAGCTTGCTGCGCCTTTGCGCGTTATGCAGGAGAACGCACGCCGCATTGCCAAAGTTTGCAGGGAGTCCAAGTTACCTATCGTGGAGGAGGAATACGTTCAGTCATTCAAAGTCGAGCTCATGGATGCAGTCGTGCAATGGTGCCGGGGAGCGTCATTTGCAGACATCTGCAAAGTTAGTGATTCTCGCCGAACTTGTATCACCTTGCTCACATTAGCGCATCACACGTAGCTCACAGACCAGTTCGAGGGTAGCCTCATTCGCGTCTTCCGGCGGCTGCAAGAGCTTATTCGACAGATGGCCCAGGCTGCAAAAGTCATTGGCAACGTCGAGCTCAAACAAAAGTTCGAAAAAGCATCTGAGATGCTTGAGCGACCGAACTCCGTCATCTTTGCCTCGTCGTTGTATCTCTGAGCTTGATTTCCATTGTAACAACATTCTTTTCATTTCCTTCGGTCTGAACGCAAAGTACACGACAAGATAACTGCCAAGGACAAGCAAAAATATGAACGGAAAACCGGAAAACCATTCACCCGGGAGAAACAGTACGGTAACAAGAAAAAATCGATCTACTTAGGCCATCAGCACGCCCCGTTATCCGTCCAAACTCCGGCTGCACGCCAAATATTTAGCTAGACGCATCGTAAACTTCATGAGACTCACCAGCGCCGCCCGGAATGTCTGCTTGTGTCCACCACTTCGCGGTCCACAAATGGGCGCCTACAGTGCATCTCAGTATGCAAACGTCGATACGTGACACAGGTAATACGCTTACTATAGGCGACCTGCTGACCGCCATTGTAGGCGATCTAGTGGAAAATGTCAGCCATCCTATGACAAGGGAACAGTTGGTGGCGTACTTGGGAGCTCCACGCTGCCACACCGGCACATGTCCCTGAGCCCGTGGTAGATGTAGGTACTGGTACCGAGGACGTAGACGATGTAGGGGCCGGCGCACTCGTCGTCCCAGGGGTCCCAGGGGTTCCCATGTTGCTGCGGATATTGTCCCATTTGCTAGTAGGATAGCTACGTCGGCGTAAATCGTGCAGTCAAAGAAATATGAGGTGCGCGCTCAACTGTATGTGATTCTGGAATCAAAAGTAAGTCGGGCAGGTAGACCTGTGAGGACGACGGGCGTACTAAGGTCTGGTCAAGGCTAGCATAGACGCCGGCGGTGGTACCAACAAGCGAGCCTGATCCCACTTTGTCGGTGGACAACTAATCTCTAGATGTTCAGTTGTCCCTATGTTTGGGGGAGGTCGAGACGCGTACCTCCCAGAACATAGAACCTGCGAGACCTTTCGTCTGAACGTACTGCGCCTTTAGGGTAGCGATATGAGGCGTATCGTACGAGACGAGTTCTCTGCTCGTCGGATTGTAAGAATAACTGGTCACATCTGCGGTGTTCTCGAACACCTGTGCCCCAGAGAGCGGCAGAGCGGAATATGAGTAGACACCCGCTTCGATCGTCCCCGGTCCGATCTGTGCGTCACGGATATGGATCAGTTAGTCTGGTGTTCGGAGATCTCGCAACGCCCGTACCCCGCTGTACGGCATACCCAGACCATCAGTGTTTTCGAATGCACGCCCGTAGAGTGGAATGCCTTTGTCAACATGCACTTTAGAGGACCTCGAACGACAAGCATCAGGCCGATCTTACCCATGTTGATCTTCGAAGCCGTCGCTCCCTTTGAAAGATACCATTGGACCGCAGCGTCAGTACTAACATTTGTGCGCGCGCCACCGTAAAGATTGGCTTGGTTGTCTGCCTGGATGCGAGGCGTTTGAATGACGAACACACAGCGAATGAAAGGTTAGATCCGGTACTCACCCAAGTTAACCAGGAGCCGGCGTAGTCGTAGGCCTAAGGAGACGTGCAGCTGTGTGCATGAGCGATAAGTGGTGAGCCGACGCCTCATACCATCAAATTCCAGTAAGTCAGTGCAGAATTCATCTGTGGGACGACAAGACTCGCGTAGTTCGCGGCGCCAGCGGCGACCGCGGCCTGGAACAAAAGGTGAACCGAGAGAAGACCCGTGATGGAGGAAAAGGGCTCACGGTCAGTTGGTAGGGCACCGTGTCTCCGTTGCTGTTCGCGAGCGCGTTCATTGCCGTGCGCAATTCCGTAAGGAGGTCCGCGAAGCCCTGACCTTGAGCGGTGCTACTAGGGTATTCGAAGTCGATGTCGCTTCAATGGTGGTTAAGTCAGCACATGGTAGGCTCCCGAGTGCACGAGCCGTGGGGCATACATTCCATCGAACCCATAGTCTTTGATCAGTTGAATAGCGCTGCTGACAAATGTTGCACGCAAACTCGGGTTGGTAACGAAAGAGAAGTGGCCGCTTTGAGAGTATGTCCAGCCGCCGATCGACAAAAGCACCTTGAGATTTCTGGAGGGGCCGTTGAGATGACATGTGGCGGCGATAGAAATAGTATTCACCTATTCGCCAGTTTGAGGAGGTACAACTTGAGAAAGGATCAACATGAGACCTCGTGGACGCAGGAGGGGACAAACCTGTTTTAGGCAGCCATAAAGGTTGACCCCCGGCTCACTCCAAGAGTCTCCAGGGAAGTGTTTCTTGTGAATTATCAGCGACAAGCAAATTACAACAGGGGAAAACGCCTACTTGTTCGTCCGCATATGAGTCAGTTAGGAAAATAGAGCCAGTGCTTGGAGTTACATCCGCAAATGCGTATAGAATGTGTGTAAGATCGGAGGGAATGATATCAGTAGGTTCTTCGATGTAGCAAATTCAGATTCTTCTCTGAACGACTGGCATATTGCTCACGGAAATTCGCTCCATAGATGCCCCTTCCACAGAATGGTTAATAGAGGAAAACGAACTCGCGAGACCACAGAAGACACACCAATTGGTGAAATAGGCAGCTTGAACCTTACCTGTGACGCGCTTTTGAATGACATTCGGCTTCACAGTTGCGTTTGTCGCAGACTTGTCGAAGGCATCCCTGTAATTGGATGGCCTACCCAGTACCTCGGTGGAGAAGCCAAAGGCGAGCAAGGCGGACAAGGCGACAAATGCGCGAATAAGGAACAACATGGGAAGTACGCTGGGTGGGCGCGACTATGAGGTCTCTCCTGCATGAGCGGATTTTTGTACTTTCCAGGAGAAATTTTCTTGGGTCTTATCCATGAGTATTGCCCGCATGACAAGAGAAAAACATCTCACAAGAATGTCGAGTACTGACCAAACCGGCTAGCTCACACTGTTGTGTGGCTGCATAGTCCATGTGCAACTTAACGGGAGAAGGAGCATCCATATGGCCTCACATTGCGAGATAGCCAGAGCTTGAATGAAATGGTAAGGTGGTACACGGGCTTCGTGATAAGCGGATACAAGGGGGACGTTCTCCGGTGTAAGAATACTCAAGTTTTGCCAGGTTATAAGCATGTAACAGAAGTACCAGATGTGTGCGCCACAGGAAAGAATAATCCAGATTATGCAAAGTAGCTTGCAGCGATCTGCACTTAGTATGAAGTATGAAGTCGACGATAAGTTCAAAGGTCGCATAGACAGAGAGCGTGAGATTACCAGCAACAAGCACTATCGCGTGACCTCAAAAAGAGACCGGAGGGTGAATGAAGTCTATTCCATGGGCACATGGAAACGACGATTCGAGCTGAATGATCTCAGGAACCACGAGGTTCGCAAGAAGAAGAAGCCCACAAGCGCATGGCTATACTATGCCTTGGCCCTCATTCGGACCCCCCGGACGTAGTCACAGTCCCGTTTTGGATAGTTTGGGACTCCGCTGACTGTTTGGTGTGACTCAACACTCGAACGCTCCCTTCCGTTTTGAGAAAGCGGTCAGCCACCCAAATCAAGCCCCGACATGGCATGGGCCGGCAAGCGTGACGGATGGGCATTTTGCCAACTTCGCAACACAACATATTTTAACAGAAAAAAAGGTCAGAGTACGTTAAGGAGTCATGTAGGACATCATATATTTAATTTGGTAACGATTGAGTGAGAAATGAGCAAGAAATTCAAGGTGTCCTATTGAGGGGGGGTCCGAATGAGGGCCAAGGCATAGTAATACGTCTTGACTGTATTGTGAAAGCAGAAATGTAATGAGAGTGTTGTCGAATCAGGATTACAGGTACTGCCGTAGCCGCTGCCTCAGCTATCCGAGTCCAAGTTGCGAAACGAAAGGTCAAAGGCTTGTTACAAACACTTAGTTTAGTGTAATAGTGACGCTGAGCAACTTAAATCAATCCCTGGTAGTATATCGGATTAGTACACGCGCCTGTCATTTATATCGGCCGCGCGAGAGCGGGGTTCGACTCCCCGCCAGGGAGCTTTTTCCTATCTCTTTTACTTCCTCTGTCCTACCGTCTGTAAACACCCTTACTGTCTCCACTTAATTTGCCCTGAGTTTTTCAGAGTGGACATCCTAGCTGGCCTTTCCGTCCGCTGGAAATGGCTTGGGTACCGAATAATGGGCGATGCACATCTCGTCGCGCGTTCCACAGCGTGGGGCTCCTCTCGCGAATCGCCAGGTTTGCGTCGTACACGTACAGCAGGCGCACGACATTGGCACCAAAATACACGTTTAGGAACGCCTGCTCCGCCTCGCGAGGGTTGAAGCGCGCACGCACGGTCTCGAACGTGGCGCTGCTCCGCTTTGAAGTGGGGCTTGAAGCCGCTATCATGAATGATGTTGTACAAAGGCGTAATGTGTAGTCCGTATACGTGCATGCGTGATATCAGAATCATGTGAGATCTCGGTCTACTCCAGGTCGTCGTGAATCGTCGCCCCTCGGAATTTTCCTTCCTTCAAAACATCGCACTGCCCCAACGCAACCCGGTTCTGCATTCTGAATTCTTGATATGCGGTGAACCACCAGCTGACCGCCCCGGCATGCACCCCACCGCGGTCTTTGCGCGCCTTTTCGATCGCACGCTCAAGGCACGCCCTCGACGACCGCTCACTCCACTCGGGCGCACGACAGGGCCTCACGGTACTTTCCGCGACCAAGACCAGCGTGGAGCTCATCACGAAAAGGTCAGATCTACGCGTTTTTACACCCAACCAGTGCAGCATCGCATGTGCTCCAACCGCGTGCGCTACAGACGATAGCCAGGAGGCACGAGTGCACGTGTATCGTGCATTGCTCACCCACATACATGCCTTTACGGATGGTGAATATGTACCCAGCATAGCAAGCTCACCCCCAGGGCCGGTTATTTCCGCTTCTTGCGTTTGCGAGCTGCCCGGTGGGGTGAGGAACGACCATCATGGGGACGGTGCGTTCCTTTGGAGTCTGGAACTAGCTAACGTGTCAGGCAGCAGCAGGGTGTCAGACTTACTGACCTGACGCGCGAAGGACGGGCCGGAGCCCACCTTTTGCTTATCTCATCGCATTTGGTATTTCGTCGCGTTTGGTACAGCTCTTGTGTACATTGCGTACTGTATATTGTGTTTGACGTTCAAGGTTCAAGGTTCAAGCTTTCAAGGTTCAAGCTCAAGGTTCAGTGTTCAACGTTCAATGTTCAATGTTCAATGTTCAATGTTCAATGTTCAACGTTCAATGTTCAACGTTCAACGTTCGGCATGTAGTGGGTAAACAATAGCGGCCGCATTCAGTAGGTACCTACGCCTGGTAGGGCATCTCATATATTTTAAGTGTGTGGGATGACTTTAGCCCGGGTGTGGGAAAAAACCCCCGGTGGTATCTAGGAATGGTCATGCGGCTCGTCTCTGTGCGTATGCTTAGCAAACAGGAGGCTGCCAATTGGTACACCAGCTCGACGGGACCAGTTTGTTAAGCCACATGATTGCGTCACTACTTGCGATCAGATAGACATGTGACAGGATTACTCTTCGGATCCTTGCTTATACGAACGAGCTGTGATTCACCTGACTTGGTCTATATAAGCACGAAATCCCCCGCTTTGCATTCGTCCCATCTCTCCCCTTAGACATGCCTTCCAAGCAAGTAACCAATAACGATAACGCAGTATACACCACCTCTAACGGTGCACCCGTCGCTCAACCCTACGCTGCTGAGAAGGTCGGCGACCACGGCCCCTTATTCCTTCAAGGTCCGTGCCGCACGCACCACGGTTCAGCTGACCATCGTTGATCGCTCACATTCGCACCAGACTTCCACCACATCGACCTCCTCGCACACTTCGATCGTGAGCGTATTCCTGAACGCGTTGTCTGTGCCACATTCTCTGCATCACTTATACGCCGATCTCACTATTGGAATGTTTAGGTCCATGCCAAGGGTGCCGGCGCGCATGGCTACTTCGAAGTGACCCATGACATCACCGATCTCACTTGCGCCTCCCTCTTCAAAAAGGTCGGCAACAGGGCTCGTACTACCATTCGTTTCTCCACCGTTGGTGGTGAGAATGGCTCGGCGGACACTGCCCGTGATCCTCGGGGCTTCGCTATCAAAATTCGCACCGATGAAGGCAATCTCGACTGGGTTTTCAACAATACTCCGGTCTTCTTCATTCGCGACCCCGCCAAGTTCCCCCACTTCATTCACACCCAGAAACGCGACCCTCAAACACACCTTAAAGACCCTGACATGTTTTGGGTGAGTTTCTGTGATGCTGACGACATGAGAGTGTAAATCCTAATGTGACCTTTGTAGGACTACCTCTCTCAGAACCCCGAGAGCATCCACCAGGTTTCGATCCTCTTCTCCGACCGTGGTACTCCTGACGGCTACCATAACATGCACGGTTACTCTGGCCATGCATATAAGTTTATCCGCGAAGACGGAGAATGGGTCTATGTCCAGGTCCACATTCGAGCAGACGGTGGATTCAAGGTAATCACAGGTAGATTGGGGCTACTGGAGCGTCTAGCTGACCCTGCCAACGCAGACCCTTGACAACGCGACCGCTACTAAGCTGGCTGGCGAGAATCCAGACTATGGCATCAAAAATCTGTTCGAAGCTATCGAGAACAAGAAATATCCATCGTGGACCGTTTATGTAGTAGGTATTCCGAGCAACATTCTTTCGAGCTCGTGACTCAGTCGATCGATTGTCTTAGCAAACAATGACGCCTGAACAAGCGGAGTCGTTCCGCTACAATGTTCTGGACCTGACCAAAGTGTGGCCGCATAAGGAATTCCCTCTCCGCCCCATCGGCAAGATCGTGCTTGATGAGAACCCGCAGAACTACTTTGCAGAGATTGAGCAGTCGGCCTTTTCCCCTTCTCATACTGTCCCAGGCATCGAGCCAAGTGCCGACCCGATCATGCAAAGCCGGCTATTCTCCTACCCAGACACTCATCGCCACCGCCTCGGTGTGAACTATCAGCAACTTCCCGTCAATGCACCCATTGTTCCTATTGCGAACTTCCAACGTGATGGACTTGGCACTTTCGTCAGCCAGGGTGCTCGCCCCAACTACCAGAGTAGTATCTCACCTTTGAATTATCGCGAGAAGCCATACTCCGGGACCCATCACAAGCACGAAGTCTGGGCTGGTCATGCTCGTGCCTACTTGTCCGAGATCAGTGAGCGTGAGTGCACTTATCTCTGAGCAGAGACCCGAATCTGAATAATAATTTATACCCCTCACAGTTGATTTTGAGCAGCCGCGTCACTTGTACACCAAGGTTTTCAGCCAAACGGACCGTGAGCATTTCATCAGCAATATCGCTGGTCACCTGGGCGGCGTCAAGTCTGCAGAGATCAAAGCACGTCAGCGTACGTCCTTTTCATACAATATCTTTAGACAGCTGTTGACGTTGTTGCAGTCTCCGTTTTCGCTGCGGTAGACCAAGGTCTTTCTGACGCCATTGCCAAGGCAATCGGCGCGCCGACCGTCCAGCCGCTTAAGGTCGCGCCTGCGAGCGAGGTGGTCCCCCTCAAAACTAACATTGGCAAAAAGACGGTTTCAATCGCTTGAAGGGAACAGAGCCATCTGACCCAAAGTGTCGCACTGTACGAATTGTGATATAAACAGTTAGGGAAAATAATTATTTTGTGTTGTATGTTGTACCACAGCGGCGTCTTGCCTTTTCGGGGAATGTGCCGTGAATGACTTAATGACGAGCCAATGCTGACAATGACAAGCACGTCCAGCTCGGGTTGGGCTCAGAAACGCGTAAAGGCTGTGAGCGTGGCCGGGGAAGTCAGAGAAGTTCGACGCGATGACAATGATTAGGCACCGACAACTACAGTAATCAAAAGGACAACGCTTTGAAATACGGTCGATGTTGGTCCAAAACTCGAAATCTTTTTGTCCATACAACAATCCGGAAATTTTGTTATATTAGGGGTCCTCTTAGCGGATGGCTCGGATGGCACAATGGCAAAAAACGGATGGTTGGCACGGAATACAAATCGCTTGGAGGCACGAGGGACTGCGGCAGAAAGGAGCGGCAGCTCAGCCTCAGGCGTCTGGGCCCCGTAGTAGTACTACTGGGCCGAGCAAGCCTGAGCCCGACTACTGCTCATCAATCATCACTTGAAAGTGCCCACTGCACCGAATGTCAATTCACGAATGGTTTCCAAAACCAATAAGTAGGATTACTATGACTATTTTTGTGGGAAAGAAATTCGGCATGATCACCGAGATGCCCATTCAACCTTGCATTCAACCCCCGCCTGTATCCTCAATGTTGTCAAAATCGGCGACTGTTATGAAAAGCGCTGTAGCCCGATAGAAGTGTTACAGTGACTCGGAGTTGCCCTAGTGTAAGTTACTTGGACATATACTTGCATATTATTATAGAGATTTACGGAGGCAGGCAGCCGGTTAGGTGAACAATGCGTGAGGTAGGAGTCCAGAGGAGAGCGTATCTTCCTCTTCCCGAGATATTATTCTTAGATAATCGATTGGCTACGGTAATATTACGATTATATAATATGTCGATCTAGCCTCGGTTTGCCGGACTGCGTCCGTTCCGGGGCTGAATCTCAACAATTATCGTAACTGAACTTCCACAAAATTCACTGCCTTATATACTGTATGGGCCCTGGCACCGAATCTTGTATGTACTATTACACTGATTTTTTGTTTTGTTTTGGAGCCATATTTAGACAGTACGTACAACCGATCATCATTTGCATATACTAATCGTGAGTGCAGATATATTAGTATGGTACCTCCCAGAGGAGCTGCGTAGCTCACGGCTGAGCCGTAGGGGATCAGAACATGCCGGCTATGGCACATAATTACGAAGCTAGAACATGGCGCAAAAGAAAATGGGCTACATTGCGGGACGCCCTACAGTATGTGGGCGCAGCCATGAGGGGACTCAACCGAGATCAAACAGTCCCAGAGGGCGGGTCCGTCTCAGGTCTTGAAGCTGCACCGGAGGGTTGAAGGAATGCAAGGAGAATGGTCGCATGATCCCTATCGAAGAAATCGTCCAGTGGGGTCTCTTGGAAGTTTTTTTTCCCCACTGGAGTGTTTTGATGAGTGCCTGCCAGTGTGTGTGGCGTGAGCACTCATATACTCATAGATGATTGTTGAACGGCCCCAGTAGCTGCAGGGGCCATTACACTGATTGGGCGCCTGGTCAAACCACCTTCGCCAGACGCCCTTTTTTTTTTTTTTTTTTTCGGAATCCATTAAAGTGCGCATTATATACCCTATGTGGCACTTTTACAAACCAGACGCCATATAGTCGACGGCACCACGGTGGCAACTGGGACGCATGGGAGCTCGTTAGCCGTCCTTATCGAGTCACTCATTCCATCTCATGCTATATAATGTCTCGTTGAACACTTCAGAGCTCAAGAATTCTCTTGGTCAACCGCGTTCATCGTCTCACTGTCCGTCGCACCATGGGTAACAATGTTCAAGCAGAGTCAATAGGTATTCAACTCGTCACCACAATCGGGGCCATCCTATGCGAGACTTTCTTTTTCGGTGCGGCTATGTTCTTGACCCATTCCGCATGGCTGAGCCAGAGACTAGGGGCATATTCCGCTGTCTTTCTCTACTCGAGCGTTCTTATGCTGTACGTCTGCGTATCGATTACAATCCTAACTCTTACTCCGACTGCAAGCAAACGCCCGTCCACCCCAGTGAGAAATTATATGCTGGCCGTGTCCGCGTTCATGTACGCGGTCTCTGCGGTACACTGGGCCATGAATATGGCTATTGTTACGAGATTTTTGAGGGTTGGTAGAGATTTCATGTCACCCTTCGAACGGCTTGTGGTTGTATACCTACCCACGATCAATGTACGTCATCCCCCTTGAGACTTCACTTGCCACGAGATGCTTATTGCGGAGAAGTACATCCTAAGCGATGGGATTGTTGTGTGGCGGGCTTGGGTGTTGTGGGGTCCGAGTCGCAGATTCACCGTATTCATCCCCCCGCTCTTCTCCCTCGTGTCCACACTCGGTGAGCATAAGCAGACCACGGGCGCGGTTCTCTCAGTCGACGTATCCATTTGTCAGTATTGTCGGCCGCTGGCGCTGCGTATTTGTATATCGGGACTGAATACGAGTCCGAGCGAGATGATGCCATGAGCCGTTACCTTGGATGGACCGTCTGGGGACTCTCAGTTGGCACAAATATCTGGGCCACGGGCTTAATCTATATTCAAATATGGTACGTTTTTCTTCCCCCTGGCTACTTGACGCCGTCTGTGATGACACGATGCATCCTACAGGCAGCACAGGCAGTTTGTACGATCTTTGCTTGGCAAGGGAACTGCTACATCTACAGCAGAGAAAGTCCTCATTTTCATGGTTGAGTCCGGGGCACTTTATCTGTGCATTTGGGTACGTCTTGATTTACTTCTGGTTGTGTTGTACGTTAACTGACCTAAGGCTTTCCGCGGCAGGCGGTGTATATAATATCGACATTTACTGACTGGAACGGTGCTCATTTCCTGAATACAGCTATCGTCCAAGTTGTCGTAAGGTCTCCTTCTATCGTGTTATAACAGGTGTCAACTCTGTCCATCAGGGAATCTACCCCATGACTATTGTCCTCCTCGTCACGATACGACTAAGCACCGCCGACGTTTTGTCTATGTCTGGCTCCGAGTCCTCTAAACCCCCAATATCTATAAGACTCACATCGCCGGATTCGCTACCTACCGTCGGGGACGTAGGGGGGTTCTTGGAGAGCGGATGCGACGTGGCACCACACGAGGGCGGGTTGTGTACGACTGTTCTGAAAAGTGAGGATAATGTCGGGGAGGATCTGGGACACGGCATCGACCCTCGTTCGTTTTTTTACTGAGGGCACTCAATAACTTGTTAGAATAGGTGCCCTCAATCAAAAAACAAATGAGGGTCGATGTCGTGTATTTCTAAAACGGGCCGTGCAGTGGGCACCGTTATAACCTACTGCAGTGTACATCCATACGTGATTCGCTCCCAATGGGATTAACTTGTGTGTTTGAGGCGGAGAAGATCTAACGTGGGACCTGATTATCGTACTGCAAGCCAACCAAATAATTTCCTCCAGGCCCGCAGCTCAGTACGAGCTCGATGGAGAAGGCATTTCCATCGTGCGTGGATGCAGCCTTGCGCGCTTCTGTTATCATCTCAGATTACCAGGCCAGGACCAGTGGCACCTTGGTCATCGATCATCGATCATCCTTCAGGTGAGACTCACCTCCGCACAGAGACCTGCACCGATCGAAGGTCAGAAAGTGCCGAACTGGTCTGTTTCAGCCGAGATCCAAATCTCACGGAGAACGCAGCCAAAAATTCTAAAATTCCCCACGAGCCCACATGGCGTGGATATATTCTGGCAGAGTCAGTGGCCAAACACGAGCGAATGTACTGCCTGTAAGTAGGAATAATTGACAGAGACGAGCTAGGGAATGGGGTTGGGGCCACGGAGTTGGGTGAAAAGCCGCGAAAGTCAATGCCCGACTTTGTGGTCATGATTACTCTAGAAATACCAAGAATCGGACTCGTCGCAGCACGCGACGACTCTCCGCCGGCGTCCACGCCCGAAGCTGCATCCGCGTGGGGACATCAAAAGAAAATGTAAATAGCGAAGTGCCAGAGACAATCATCCTCAATACGCCCCATACCTCCACCTCGCACGCGGGTAGCCGAGACTGTCGCAATTTCTGTACCCGATCAGGGATTGCACCGCTCCCGTCGTGCTATGTCGGCATAGGCTGGGTCGTTGGCGTTTCGGTGCAACGGTAGGCATAATCGAAACCTAGGGGTCGCAAATAAATGATGGGAAGGGGGAGAGGATGTCGCGACGTACCTTGGCTCTTCAGTTCGGTACTTACACGACCCTCTTTGATGTCAAGAACCATCGAACCATATTCTGCGTCACAAAGATTCCAATTCCAGCAATTCTTCCATGCAGCGTCCTCCGTCCCGGGAGGACCACCCCCAAGAGCGGGCTGGCCTATGGCGCGCGGAATGCGATCAATGACAGCCAATGCCTTGTCGATGAGGACGCGTTGGCGGTCGTCGAGGACAGCGTCAACTTGCGACTTGACGCTGTCCCATTTCTGATAAAACGCATCTCTTCCGTTGCGTAACTTGCCCCTCAAGGTATCATAGTCGCCTTGGACACTGAACTCGTTCCACGAAGAGGTGTAGCGGAAATGAAGGCCGGCCGACAAAGTGAGGTCCGCCTTGAGGGCGAGGGCAAGGGACGCAAGAATGCCTTCTCGGCCAGGACTAGTGTGAGTGACGAGGAGACGGGTCTCTGCGGGGTCAAAAATGCGCTGGGCAGTATCGACGAGCTCGCCGATTTGGAGGGCCGTAATCCACATAGTCCCATTGCCGCCGGCGAATGTTGTTCCCTCTCCACTGTCGAACAATTTGTGGGTAACAAAGGCACCGCCCAAGCCGAGAAGTCGTAGCTTAATACGACCGATGTGGAGACAATGGGTGGTAACCCCGTCAATGAGGTGTAAATTCTCGATGTTGTATGTGCCTGTGCGTAGTTTTTCGAGTAGGAGAACATCTTCGCATGCACCTGCGACGGTAAAGACCGGTACCTGTAGCTTAATCTGGCCGGATAGGAGAAGCGGGAATTCGGACAGCATGAAGATACTTAAGGCTTGGCGAATAGGATTCTCAGGAGCAAGCAGGTATTGGCGTTGCGCACTAGGTATCAGTGGGGAATATGTGGTTAGGTGACGGAGAACACGGTCTTTCATGCGCTCAATGCTGGTTGCCTCTGGGTTGCGAATGATAAGGGTGTTGGAGAGAGAGAAAAGAGATCAGACGAACCAAAGAAACCAAAGTCGCCGGTATGGATGATTGCTTTTGCATTTGCTTCGCGTGCTAGGTCATTGAGAGAAGAGAGCCGACCTCGGACATCGGCGATGCAGAGTATTCTGCCGTGGACTGTGTCTATAAGCCTTGTCTGGTGAGACGAAGGGTGAGGGTGAGTCGAGGTGGAGGCATGCTGCATTTTTTAGATTTGAAATGACCGTAGATGCCCGCGTTGAGATGGCGGTCCACCCTATCAGTACTGTACCTAGTCTTACAAGTTATGCACTGCTCAAACTTGAAGAGGTCTTTCGACGTATCAACGATATATCAACGTTCGCTCCGCCCCGCAACACATTCGCCCTTCGTACCGACTTGGACTGGGAAGGGGACTACTGTCTATTGACAAAATCGATTCCTTGATCACTCATTCTCAGGACGTCGTCTTCCGCAGCACGCCGCTGGACTATGTATCAGGTTGGCCTGCGTTAGCCCGACGAAGTGATTGTGACTCTTAAAAGAGGGAGAGCCTCAATCGGTCAACTTCTCGAGGAAGACCTAGATTTAGGACACATCTGTAGCGGTCGACCGAGAGACCAAGCGCTCACCAAGTCTATCCCACCGAGCCGCAGATTAAGCACGGATGATGACGGAGCTGGCGACCTCATGGCGGTGGTCCAATTTGGTCATCTCCTGCTGAAGCAACGTACGCGACGAGCTCATTTCACAGGTTCATGCCTTGCCGGGCCCCAACAGTTTCCTGACATCTCCGCCACCCGATACATTCCGTTCTGCCGCCTCATCTGATTCTGTCGTTACCAGATACCACTCCATACGGCGCTCTGACGCCCCAATCTTTCTTCACGACACGTCATCTTCCTCCCTGGTCCCAAACCCCTCAATGATCTACCACTGCGCAAGCGCAATAAAGGATAAGTTATTCGACTAGCGACAAAAGCACAGGCTTGATTCGAATCATTATGGCCAAACTCTAGCCTCTGTTCTCTCAGAGCTCTACGAGTTCATTGGCAAACCCATTATCGACGATCTCCGTCAACATAAAGTGCCAGAACAGTCCCACATCTAGTTGTGCCCAACATCCGTCTTCGGTTCCCTTCCTGTCCGTGCCATGGGTCCAATCTCATCCAATGAAGGCGAGACGCGCTATTTCTCATATCTCTACACCTGCTCCTATACCGCATCGCTCTCCGCTCTCTTCCAACTGTGGGGGCCGAGATCCAAGCCGTCCATGCTCTCGAAACCAAGGTGACAAGTCTCATCTCAGAAGTAGCGACACCCGCCGCAGTCATCGATGCCTTCCATCACCACCGATTTGCTCACTTCGCATGCCATGGTGCCCCAGAGGCAGGAAAACAATTCGAGACCAACCATCCCGCTACCGAATTCGCGTTTCTTTCTACTTACCACGCAACCGAGGTAACTGGAGGGAGCATCATGGACGAAGGATTGCACCTAGCAGCTGCGGTACAATACACTGGCATCCGGAGTGTGGTCGAGACGATGTGGGCGATAGGTGGACGAAGATGGACGGGACATGACGGAACAGTTTTATCAGGCGTTGTTCTCGAATTCAAGACGAGAGCAGGGTGTGCCATATTACGAAAGATCTGCGAAAGCACTGCAGGTGGCCGTAAAGAAGCTGCGGAGGGAGGGGTGGACTACACTGGAGAGACGGGTGAATTTCGTTCATTACGGCGCATGAACGGGGATTATCTCTGAGTATTCGGTTTCGTTCGATTATGGTCTGTATCCATGCGTGCCGTCGTTCTCGATACCGGTCTCAGTAGGCTTCGTCTTTGGTATTTTCTCTCACTTACAGTTCCTTTGTTCTTGGATCATTTTATTTTGTCTCCCTCAATGGTCTCGCACTGCATTGACTCCCGCTTTCCTCCTGTTTTTCTTACACCTTTCCTCCCATGACACATCTACTAGGTCCCCTTTGCGTTCGCTGCCAGTGCTCGTGTTCTCCTGCGTTCGATGTAGAATATCACCACCACTGCCCTCTTCTACTCGTCTTTGTTATGTGAGGTTAGATAAAAAAACAGGCACAGGCGCTCCAATCTTCCTGAAGAACATGAGACTTTAGGCTCCCATCGAATAGTGGCTCACACTATCCGATAGAGAAAACACGTCTTCCGACAACAGGATCGAACTACTAAACAAACTCCCGTGGTCGCTGATCAGGCGTACAGGCCAGGATTTTCTGGGGACCGTGGTATCATTTGATGCCGATCGCGACACCGCCGCCTCGGCTTTTAGTGGATCCCTGGTGAAGCTCGGACGAGCAGAATAGGACCTTACACCATCCATATGGGATATCAACAGCTAATATTATCGTGTCATGGGAACGTATACACTTGTTCGGGTCTTCGGGTAGTCTGCCCCCAGTTCCATCTCCATTTACGTGAAGAACTTCCTGTTCTCATTCGGTCCGAATAGGTCATGCCTGATTTCGGGAAGCATCTACGCGGGAGGACGTCAGGGGAAAAACAATCATATGACGGTCTCGCAGTCACACACCCGATCTTCGAGTAGCCGTAAACGTTCATCGAGAGTGTTATCTAGCGTTATGCGACGCGTTCCACTGGTGAGTTTGACGCCCCCGGCGCTGCACAGCCGAAAATCAGGAGAGTGTCTCATCGATCCATGGACGAGAGACTTACAGCTCGTCGCTCAACGACGCGTCAAGCTCAAGCTCTACCTCTCGGCCGCTGATCTCGTAATAGGCCTTCTTTGCGTTCTCGAGCGCACGCGCCGCGATAAGCTCGTCCTTGGCACGCGTATATACCGTCGCGGACGGTTCGAGGAGCTGGAGGAGACCCTGCACGACCACGCCCTCGAGGAACTGGGCATAGCGGGCCTCGTCGTCGGCCAGCCCGGAGATCTGGGCGCGCGCGGAGGCGAAAAGGTCCTGCAGATGTTCCTCTCGGCGGTGCAGGAGCCGTAGCCGCGATTTGTTCGTCAGCGTCGACTGCTGGCTGTCGGGTAGTTGTGGACGTCGGCGAGGGTAGGATAGGACAGAAAAACGCACATCTTCTGCGCCGTCTCTGCGCCCTTGCGTTTCTTCTCGAACTGCGCATCGATGGCTTGTTGTTCCTGCTTCACGAGCTTCGCCTGTCGGGATTAACTTGAGTTACTGCAGACGAGGGGCGCGGCAAAATAGAGAGACTTTATCAATTGAAAATTCTTCGTCCGCTTTTACTCTAATTTCGCGAGCCTTCTCGAGAGCCTCTTGCTTGATGAACGCGACCTACAGAGTCCACAAAACCAAAGATGTGATTACATCAATGGCGAGACAGGCAGTGAATTGTACCATTTTGGTCATCTCACTGAGTACTTCGTCGTCATTCAATGGTCTAGACGCCATTCTGGAAAGCTAATTATTATCGCGAAGAGGAAGAAAAGCTCGGGTTTGAAGGAAACGAGGAAGATCACGGACGGCCCGGTGTGCAGCTTCGCCTTGGGCTGGCTTAATTTGGCATTATCTCGTGCTCTGCTCACGCGCACGCCGACACCGACGACGAAACAATGACTACTATACATTTACTATTCGCTAGTCATTCAATCAGGCGTACAACACATCGGCGATAGACTTTGGGTTCCAGTCGGGATACTCAGAGACGCTCAGCTGGTCCAGGGACCCCACAAGTCCACCACCCCGTCCCCAGTCGAGCTGTAGGAACGACCGAACGTCCGCAGGGTTCTTTGCTATGGCAGCTTCGAGCTCAGATTCGGGACGATATGTCACGTTCAACTTTTTTCCTGTCTTTTCTTCGTGCTGTTTGAAAATCTGGTTGAAGGACTGCCGGGGGATGACATCGTCAGTCAGTCGCTAAAAACCTTCCGCGGACGTCCTCTCACCTTGCGTTCGCTTTCAATACGGAAGGTCCGCCACTCGATCTTCGATCGTGGCAAGTTGGTGAGCACATACGCAACGTATCGACCAATGTCCAGCTGTGCCGTGAAAGAGTTGAGCGCATTACCGTCCAGTCCAACGTTTACATCGCCACTCTGGAGATCCAATCCGAGGAAACTGTCTCAATGGTTAGCATCGCAGGACCCCCGGCGTCAGTGTAGCAAGCCGCGGCACTCACGGGACAAACGCGACGTCTGGGTGCACACCCGTGAAGAAAAGAGCATACGGCAAATCCAGCTCCTTGCACTTGTGGTGAACGGCCTGCTTGACCAGGAAGATGCCCTCGGGGTTCTGACGATCTGTGACGTCACCGAACTCGGAGGGCACAAATACCTTCACGCCTGCCGCTTTCGCCTGTTCGGCGAGCAGGTGCTGTACTTGGAGAGCGGTATGCGTGACGGTCGAGATCACAACGTCTGCCCCAGTGACCGCATTTTTCAACGACTCGGCCGACCCATAGTCTACAACGGCTATCTTCGCTCCGGAGGCTTTGTATTCGTCCAAGCTGCTAGAGTCCTGAGGGGAATATATGAACGAAGGTATTCCATGGACCTGTGCAAGTGAACTCACCGAGCGGGTGAGGACGGTCACATTGTCAATTTTTCCCTGATTTTTGAGCTTGAGGAGTTCCCGGACAATGTGACTGCCCAGACCCCCCAAGCCAGCGACGGTGAAGTTCTTGAAACCAGACATTGTGAGTTGTCTGAGGTTGCTGCCATTTGCCCCTTTATAACTCTGTTGCTGACTGATCCTTTGATCTAAATGTTGGTCAGACTCCTTCCCGATTCGGTGCTACTATCAATTGCGTTCTTTTTTCCCACACCACACTTTCCTTTTTTATCCCAACTTCAGATATAAAATATTAACATTGGTATCTATTGTCGGTTCTCTGGCTCGCGTGCAAGTTGACGCTTGCTCCGGTTCCTCGGTCGCACCTTGGAGTACCACTCCCACGCAAGCCGCACAACTTCTCCATCAGCATCGTATGGTGTCGGGATTTCTGAGTAACCCGGTCGCGCCGTGGGATGTCGCACGTAAACGACGGAACACGTCGGGTAGGAGACCTCGAGATACGCGGGGACGAATATGAACGGGGACGCGTAGGCTGGGAGGTGGAATGGGGTAAGAGTCTTGTCTCTGGCCGCAGGCGCGGACTGTTCCGTGGAAGCTGGTGTCTCGTCTTTGAGATCCTCCGCGGCCAGCTCTTCTGAGGACTTCTCTGCGCTTGGGGTCCTAGGCTGAAGGAAGGAAATGACTTTTGGGTCGACGGATACCATGTCGCCTGGCGCGAGGCGGGTATTCGCGTCTTGGTACTTCTAGCGTGTCAGTTGAGCACACATGCAAGAGGACGTCGACGGCGTACCTTCTTCCCGTTGAGTAAGACTTGACCATGCACGACCATCCTCCGCGCGTCGTACACGCTATGCGCTAGACAGGCACGAAAAATGACCACGTCGATGCGGCGCTCGACCTCCGAGAACATCAAGCTGCCCACTGGTGGCAGCTCCTCTTGGTCCTCCCCGTCAATCTCTCGCCTCCGAGATTTTGCGTCTTTGTCGACCGCTTTTGGTAATTTCGCCCATTTGTTGAGCTGAGTCGTTTGGACCTCCGTCTGTGCCCGTCGTGGACGCACGTCAGGGAGGGTAGTGGGCATATACCAGCGCTTGAATGTTTTCTCGTTAATGAAGTCGCCATGATAGGCGCGAATGAGCCGCTTTGCAATCCAACGTTGCTGGAAAAGCGACTTTTGGGTGCGCGTGAAGTCAATTTCTTTTGCAGGCTCGCCGAGAGAGCGCCGCCAGAGGTTGTAGAGGTTCTCACCCGTCCAACTCTACACGCGCGGGTCAGTAAGCGGGGTGTCGCTGGCAGAAAATAAATGATGTACCATGCGAGGGAGGGCCCTCTTAAAATTATAGAGGTTGAGGTCGCGCATCCCGGAGGTGGTTGAGAGGGAAGACGCGCGTAAGTCAGACAACACGGCGCTTTCAAATGGACCTCTTCACACCTCGACCTCGTATTGCCGGGCGCAAGAATAACCTGTCGCTATCGACAAAAGAATATGCAAAAGTACGATTTAATACACTCCAGGATATTTTTCTCATCTCTTCATCGTCAGGTGGCCGGTACGATCGCCTCCGCCCGGCGGAACAGACATCTCGATGAACAACCCAGCGACATCACACCGTCTGCAGACCCACGACACAGAGGTGTGCTGCGAAACCCACTTACTGTCTTTCAGCTGATCAGAGCTGTCTGCAGAGCCTTCCTTCATTTCCGAGGAGTCCTTCGTCCGTGCGCCACTTAACTCACGTATCGTTTCGGGCACAACCGCTCCGAAATCGAAGGGAAAAGCCAGGGAAGAATCCCTTGACACCTTTCCCTTGGATGTGCAGGAGGCAATGATTCTTGAGGACCTGCTCTTTGTGCTTATGGTAAGTGACCCACCGCCTTCTACGTTACGGTCTCCGGACGCGATGAACAGGGTATCGAAGGGACCCATATCACATATCACGAAGATTATTCTCCAGAAGACGATGGCGAGCTCCAGGGCATTCGATTCACTGTCTCAGCGCGATTAGGTGCGCCGTATTCGGTTATCTATTGTGCATAACTCTGAACATAGTATCAGACCCCTCGTTACGCGATTTAGTCGAAAGGGTTCTACCGCTCGCGAAATATTACACCGCAATATCGTCATTCATTGAGCTACGGAGCCATCTCGACTTTGGGCGCGTGAATCACGCACTCTGTGCGGCGCTGCGCGATATGCTGAAGGTACGTTCCAGCGTTTCTCTTACGACCTTCGTACGATAAGCTCGCGTGCAGGATTACCAGACCCTTCTTTCTCAACTCGAACACGCTTTCAACACGTCGCCACAGTTCACCCTTCAGAAACTCTGGTTCTACGTCCACCCTACCATACACACCCTCTCGCTCATATACCAACTCACCACAGAGCTGGCGGCGACGGAGAACCCGGCAGATGACAGTTCCTTGTCTTCTGAAGAAGACCCTGATGATGCCGCACGAAACGAAGCCCTTGGTCTTGGTGGCGCGAAACTCAAAGCCGTCCTGTCCGAAATCGAGGCAGGTGCGGACGGGATCGCCGTCAAAGGCGGGGAAGTTCTTGCCATTGTTCACACGAGGATGCAACACACAGCAGGTGACCCAGCGGCTCGCACGCTATATGGTGCACTTTTGCGCGCCGCCGGTCGGCCGTACGTCGAGATGCTCCAGGAGTGGACGCGTGTTGGCACACTCTCGGATCCGTACGAGGAATTCTGCGTTAAAGAAAGCAGATTCATTAACCGCGGGACACTTGAGGTGGATTACACGGACGAATACTGGGAACGGCGATACACGGTGCGTTACTTGCCAGCTCTACAGGACACCCAACGGTTCGAATCGTTCATCAGTTACGTGACGGTTCGACGCTTGGTGCCCTTAGCAAGCGAAGTCAGGCGGGGGTGCCTCCGCCGAGGGCTGGAAGTGGACGACTACCCGGAGGCGCGTGCGTGCCTCCATTACTAGAAAGTTGGAAGCATAAGGTCTTGCTCGCCGGGAAGTATTTAAACGTTATTCGTGAATGTGGAATAGAGGTGCAGAAGGGTTCCAACCCGCCCGACGATGACTTGGCCATGGATGATGAACGGTCAGTGCTCCGTGCGCGCATCGTTTACACGCCGCATGCGCTTACTTTGGGCCTAAAGCTTCTACAAATTCATTGAAGATGACTATTCGCATGCAAATCGCACGCTCCTTCAACTTCTCTTACGTGACCAAGGTCTCGTCCCGCGCCTCAACTTTCTCAAGCGTTGCTTCTTTCTCTCCCAGTCATCCTACCTCACCCATTTCCTCGATCTCGCCCATACAGAGTTACGCAAGACTTCCAAGACTGCGTCTCTTGTGAAGCTTCAGAGTCTGCTTGACCTTGCACTGGGCGGGGACGCACACGGGGACGACATACCGTTTCGAGAAGATGTACGAGTCACAATGGCTACGACGGGGCTCTACGAGTGGCTGCTTCGCATTGTCAACGTCAGCGGCGTCATCGGCGACGAGAATGATATCGCTGGCGACGGGCACGACGAGCACCACAAGAAAGGAAAAGACAAGGACGAAAAAAAGCCTCTGTTAGGTCCGTCTCACCCATTCCACCCCGACGACGACTGAGTCCACGGCTCGCACACAGCCATCGATGCCCTCCAACTCGACTTCAACGTCAAATTCCCGCTGTCGCTCGTCATTTCGCGCCGGACCGTCCTGCGCTACCAGCTCCTCTTCCGTTTTCTCGTCCACCTCAAACATGTCGAGCAGGCGCTCTCCGCGATGTGGCTCGAGCAGCAGGGCCCGGTATGGCGGCGCACGGACGTCCCGCCCGAATTCGCCGCGTGGCGCCTGCGCCTGTTCGTGCTGCGCGCGCGCATGCTCGCGTGGGTGCAGCAGATCCTCGCCTTTGTCGCCCACGAGGTACTCGAGCCGAATTGGCGCGCTCTCGAAGCCAAGCTGACAAAAGTGACCACGGTCGACCAACTTTTACGCGATCATGTCGACTTTTTGGACACGTGCATGAAGGAGTGCATGCTCACTAGTTCGAAGCTGTTGAACGTAAGCCCTGCGTGTTGTAACTCTTTACTTCGTCCACGTCGCTCACCTCCACCAGGCATTCTCCAAGCTCATTGTGACGTGCTCTACATTCGCCTTGTACACAGCCTCTTTTACGAAAGATGCGAACAAGGCCCTCGTTGCTGCGGAGACCCCAGAGGGTGACGTTGGGGCGAAGAAGCGATCAGACTTTTTGATTAGATTTGAAACAAATTTCAACCATTGGCTCAAGGTATGTGGCCGTTCTTGTTCGAATGCCTCCTGGCAACTGAAAGGATCGTCCCCCAGATTCACGTCAACTGCGTGCAGTTCTACGCGTCTAGCGAGAATGTGGCCCTACTTCCCCTCGTCGTTCGCCTGAACAGTATCAAGCCGACACCATAGTAGAATCGCACTGCTCCGTCTCTTTCGTCCCCCCTCCCAGAGTCTGATTTGCCTTAACGTTGTCCACTTACGTGATACCTTGCTTCTTGTATTGCTATTCTACTGTGAAATCTGTAGCTTACTGTACTGATCTCATTGGAGTGTTGGACATCTCCCAGGTGGAGGATGCTAGACGAATGGTTACTTTCCATCAATTTGCAACCACATGCTCCAATGTCGTCTCTCTTCCTCGCTACCTTCGAATATCCATGGAACGTCCCGGACCTCAGCAAAACCCTCTTTCACAGAAGGTGCCTCATAAGCGTCCGCAAACCCCGCGATTGCTGTGTACGGTACCAGCGTACGAACAGGCTACGGCATTTGATGAGCTGGGTAAGCATTGAGCCTCGAGCAGTTTACGTACTTCTCGAGCTACAACCGACGCCGGCCTAGCGTACGCGCGGTAAAGGTTATTATGCCAAGCCAGCTCAGTGGAACCCTGAAAAGAGAAACATCTGCGGCACGTTGAGCACATATAGTGATCAGCCAGCTTTGGAGACAGTACCGTGCTGGGACCTGGAGCCGCTTTGCGACGTCGAGATAGTACTTGCGCGTCTGCACGTCCCGATTCGTATTGTCTAGAGAGTGGGTAAGTTTCGGGTTGGAGAAGCCGATACGGAAGCAGACCGATGACGCAGCTCTTTCCCGCAACTAACGCCTCCTCGGCAGCCTTGACACACTTAGGCCGTGAGCCGAGCGTGTCTTGGTTCACGTGCACGTATTCTGCCGGGGCGAAATGCGTCCGGTAGAATGTCGACTTTCCCAAGCATGGAGGGCCGACGAAGACCACGATCTCTGTGTGTGGGTCGGGAGGCAAGACAGGAGCAACCGGAGAACCATTTGGTGCTTGAAAGCTCTGGTATCAGGATAACGGGAACGATGCATAGGTCAAACTTTCACATTCTCGAAGCGAGGAAACATGGAATCCTGGGAGCGTATGTGGCGCTGGGCGTATCTTGAGGAAGTATTCCTGTTGACCAGTGAGGAAAGTTGCCACGAGTCAGACAGCACACTTACTTCTGGGGTGTAGAATTGCACGCCGATATTGAGCGCGAATTTTCTATCCGTCGACGAGAAGTCGCCGGCGCGCCCGGCGGCATCACCAACAAAATATGAAGCACTCTTATCTTGGAGACAAATGAGTGGACAGTCAGTAGGAGGAGAAGGATTCCAAATTGACCTATTGTGACGCCCTCTTCGGCGAAGATACGCTCGAGCTCGAACCACATACCCGGCATGGGCTTCCGGTACCCATCTTTGGCTGTGGCTGCAAAGATTCGGAACGGAAGGTCGGGCACCTAGATGGACTGAGATGTTCAGTGCAACATTTAGGAAATGTGAGGGACACGCACGGCAGCAGCAATTAGCGGGATCTTTTTCTTCCAGTCTGTGAGCGCCGCCGACTTGATATTCTGATTCGAGATAAGCACGACAGAGTACCTGTACAGAACTCAAATTAGCACCGCGTACCAGCGAGCGGGCACGGCACGGCTGAGCGGAACCGTGCTCGACAAAAAAAAAAGAGCTACTCGACGCACCCAGAATCGTGCACTTCCTTCAGCTTCTGCGGCACGACGGCCTTCCACCATTCCCACTCGGGACCGTTCGTCGTGGACGCCGTCGTCTTCGCCGCGCGTTTGTTGCCCTTTGCTCCCGTGCGCACGAACTTGATGAGCGTGGAATCGAGATCGAACGCCGCGACGCGCAAAGACGCGCGCGGCGCGAGATGCACGCCGTGCAGACAGCTGCGCGCGGGGCCGAGCGAGGGCGTGAGCCACCTAAACGCCGGTGCATCCGCCTTCCCGTCACTTTCTCCTCGCTTGTCGAAAATCGAGAAGACTGGCCGTCAAAAGTCAGAACTATGGACAGCTTGCCCCAGTGACCGGGTGTGCACACTGGGCGTTATGTAGCGGACGCACGTTTTGGCACCTTGGCATTTGGTTGAGGGAGATCCTGATGAGACTCAGCACTGGTGCCCGTATCGTCTCTCTTCCGTTTGACAGGAGAGGCTGAGGATGAACCCTCGGACTTGTTTTCGTGAACGGACATGACGTTGGTTGTTCACGCTCACGAGGCTCACAGGAACGCGGTCTGGATTTATAATCACACCTACTTGGATTGGTGGTAAACAACAGGGTTGGTAACAGATACAAGCGATGAAGCCCAAGAAACCAAGTCAAGTGGTACAACATGCGTATGACTACACATATAGTATACGAGCGCTTTATCAAATTCTGTTCGAATACGTCGAGATCGACCTAATCTCCCACAAAGCAAAGAAACACAAAACAATGGATGCATCAATACAGTTGGTGCGTCTTCGAATAATGAGAAAATTACGCAATAAAAGGGCGACCCGTCTGGGAGACGTTGGTAAGGTCACTGGGGATACATGTTGTCAGAAAAGGCCAAAAACGAGTCGTCTCAATTCCAGTCGAGCGACAGGTATTTTGGGTCTAGATTGCGACGCCGTAGCTGGCACTGACGCTTTCGCTAAGGTGTTCGTCCGCGGGATTGTAGGTAAACCCGCGGAACTGATCCTGTACGGTCTCCGAGAGCTGTGAGTCCTGCACGACTGAGTCCTGGGCGGTCTCAGACGTGAACTCTTGGTCAAAGTTCGCCACATCAAGCGCCGACTCAACCGATGGCTTAAATGGCGATTGGATCTTCTTCTGCATCAGCCTGTCAAAAGTGGTGTCAAATCAAAAAATGATAACGAATAATCGCACGAAAGTGATCACCTGTTCCAATCAATGTGGCGCGAAAAGAAGGGATGTCGCTTGATTTCTTCTCCGCCATTGGCACCAAGGCGTCGCGCAGGGTCTCGCTGCAACAGTGCGGCGATCACGCTCTGCGCTTCCCCGGACATATCGCCCGGGAACTGCAGCGGGTCAGCAAGGATTCGCTGATACATCACGTTTACGTTCTCGTCATAGAATGGCGGCAGGCCAGTCTGAGAAGCGAGTTAACCAACGAGGTCTATGCGGGAGAGGCTTTGACCCACCATCATTTCATATATCAGTACACCGAGGGTCCACCAATCAACGGTCTTTGTATATCCTTGTGATTCAAGCAACTCCGGAGCAATATACTCGGGCGTCCCACAGAAAGCTGCGGAAGAGCGTCAGGTGGGAAGAACATGGAGCAGCGGCCAGCGGACGCACTATTTGTTCGGTCCGTTTCCGACATGTTCAGTTTGCAGAGGCCGAAATCGCAGAGAGCGATATGACCAGTATAATCTAGGAGGATATTCTCTGGCTTCAAGTCTCGATAGACAACATTGAACATGTGTAGGTGTTCCAAAGCACAAAGTAATTCCGCAGCATAGAATCGGCTACGGCTTTCATCAAACCTGCCTTCGCGCTGTAGGTGATAGAACAGCTCGCCACCGTTTACTACAAACGAGGTCGAAATGAAGTTTGCAGTGACTTTGAACCGGGTAACGTACCAAATGACATCACCAGGTAGAGCTTGTCCGGGTTCTGGAACGAGAACTTGAGAGGAACGATGAACGGATTGTTGACCAAGGCTAAGACTGTCCTCTCGGCGAGAATATGCGTGATTTCACCAGGACGACTTGCGATATTGGCTTTGCGAATCGTCTTGAGCGCGTAGATACGTTGGGTATCCTTCTTGCGAACCTGCATGACCTTTCCAAAAGATCCTTTCCCAATCACTTTGAGCAAGTCGAACGCGTCGATCGTCAGGGTCTCATGTCGAGCAGGCTTGTACGCGATGGTGAGGTGGAACGACCCGGAGCCCGATGTCGCGGTGTACCACTGATCGGAGACATGCTGCAAGCTCATCGTCAGGAAGAGAAATGCTCATGCAAATATGTTCGAAAGACGGCGCACATGGGCATCCAGTACGGGGGTCAGGTCGAGACGCCCCATGAGAAGGTCGTTCCCCATGTTATCCTGTCCGGGAATGCACTGCGCAGTGCGAAGGTATGCTGAAAGCGAAAGGTTAGACGTCCGCGAGACGTCGCTGCGGACGGGGAAGTGGGTCAAGTCAGTCAAAGGAATGTCCCGAGCGATGACTCCGACTCGACTGACAAGTCGGCGCGATAGTTCCAGACTGGGTTGGCGAGATCGCCACCGAGAGCGTCGATCAAGACTTCGTTCTTGTCAAACTCCAAGACGATGTAAGGAAGCCACCAGTAGCGTCGGCGTTGCATGCTCTCGCGATTCGAGGATGACGAGCGCGGTGGAGGACCGGCATCGAGGGCCTTTTGAATGACATCCGGGATGCGGACTCCCGGCGGGAGCACAAGACCACGACCTGGAGACGAGTTAGTTTTCAGAGACCGAGCTCAGAGTCGCAAACGGAGGCACGAAGTGGGGGAGAAAGGACGACGGAATTACCTGAGAAGATGCGGATTGTGAGGGTACCTGAGCGGAAGCTGGGTTGGTGGGCGATCTGAGAAGGCATGGGGGTCGTCGAACGAGAAGGGATGGGGACGGGGGTGATGGAGCGAGAGGGAGAGGCGGTGAGGTCCTTGTTCTCTGATGGATACGCTATAAGGTCCGGGAGTAGTGGTGGATATGCGATGAAATACACGCACTCTTTGATGCACCGAGTTTCCAGGACATGTTGGCCAGTTATGAGGAATCCAGGCCAAGAAGGCAGCTTTCGTCTGGTCGGTCGTGGACGCGTGAGTGGCAACCGTCGGAAGAATTTCTCAAGATTATCGAATCAAATCGATTGCCTGGCCAGCAACGGGCAAACACGGAACTCCGGATCTACCGGAGGTTTATGCCACCTGGTACCGGTGATGCTTCTACCACGAATATACCTCTTTTGACAATAATGTCATTTCAACCCATCCTCGATGCAGCCATCGCTGACTATGCCAAGCAGACCGGCATAGACCCGGCCGAGCACCCTTTAGCTGACCAGCTCCAGACTTGCCATTCTCCCAATGACGTCCTTAGGCTGCTCGAAGACAAGGCAAATGAATTTAAAGGACTATCGAGAGGGAAATCGCAAGTTGATTGACTGCCTTAAACCGGTAGTGAACGTCATCCATGCGTTTTCTGGTGTTCTTGGAGATGCCGTTAGTCTGGTGAGCCGAGTTATCTCATTCCTCCTACAGTACTCACATTTACTACTCTACTGCAGGTTCCGTTCCAACCAGCAGGGGCGATCTTCACTGGCGTGGATATTCTCCTTGCAGTACGTGTCCCCTGACATTCTACGACTACCCAGCGTCACGTTATCTGGACGCCACAGGCAGCTAGCGGTGTTAGCTCGAGCTACGATGCGCTTGTTGACTTGTTTGAATGCATTGGAAATTTCCTCAGACGGCCTTCGAATCTACACCGATCTCCCGTTGACTCCTTCAATGGCGGATATAATCGTATCAATTATGGTCGAGTTACTCTCCGTGCTTGCTCTCGCCTACTAAACAGACCAAGCAAGGCAGATTCAGTAGTGGGCCCTCTTCTTTGGTGTGCATTAACTCAACATGGCACAGAGAAATTTGCAAAGAAGCTGCTAGGAGAGAGCGAGATCGAGGCTGTCCTGCAGAGATTGGACCGTCTCACCCGGGAGGAAGGTCGGATGACTATGGCCCAAACCCTGGAAGTGGTTCACGGCCTTATGAATAACGTGAAGGTAGTCATGAACGGTACGCAAATTCTGCTCAACTGATCACAGTCATTCAACTGAGTTGCCTTCGTAGATGGAAAGGCGTCAATGGACGGTATCTGGAGGGCTCTGGGTACGTTTTCACCGCGTTCGAGAACTTGTTCTTGCAGAATCTGACCAGGGTGCTAGATACGATGCAACAAATGGCGAGCGATATAAACAAGATCAGGCGTTCGTTATTGTGTGGTTCTGTACTGTGTGTTCATGGCGCTGAAGCCAGTCGCAGGTGACCAGTTGCAAAATGAGTCCCGAAGTTGGCTCTCCCCTCCAGATCCGTCGCCAAACTACAACAACTGCATGCTGAAACCCACCAAGATGGGACTGCCAGTGTGGTTCTTCCAAAGAAGCGTCTTTACCGAGTGGAACACGAAAGGTTCTCTATTGTGGATCCACGGAAAGCGTGCGTTCCCGGATATCAGGCCTTGTGACTGATTCTGATTTATTTCCCTCTCTGTAGCGGGTTCTGGGAAAACTATTCTGATGTGAGCCGTATCTCACTGCATTCAATAATTATTACTCACGAACTCTATTAGGTCGTCAATTATTCGAGAAGTCGACAGGATGTGCAAGGCAGGATTAGCATCGATGGCGTACTTTTATTTTGACTTTAGGGACAATCAGAAGCAACATCGACGTGGTCTCCTCTCCTCCCTCCTTTCCCAGCTCAGCGCAGGAATCCGATCACTGCTATCATATTTTGTCTCAGCTGTATTCCGCTCACGCTGGAGGCACACGACAACCTTCCGATGATGCCTTGTTGCAATGTCTTATTAAAATGCTTGAAGTCCAAGGACAGCCTGCGACATACATTATGATAGATGCTCTCGACGAATGTCCCAACATCTCCGAGATGCCGACCGCGCGAGAAAAGATGCTAGAGTCTCTGGAGGATCTTGTCGGTTCACGACTCCCGAATGTACATATATGTGTGTCCAGTCGCCCGGAGTTCGACATCCGAGCTTCTCTTGAACCCTTGGTGTCATTTCGCGTGTCGCTTGATGATGAAACCGGACAAAAGGCGGACATCTTGGCATACATTAAATCTGTCGTCCATTTTGATCGGCGGATGCGATATTGGTCAGCCGAGGATAAGCAGCTGGTTATTAGTACGCTCTCAAACAAGGCAGACGGGATGTGAGCAATTACACTGCGTAGTTTCCCTGGAACAGGTCACTGAACAAGTGTTTCAGGTTCAGATGGGTTTATTGCCAGTTGGTGAATCTGCGCCGGTGCTTTCCCTCGAGTATCCGAGGCACTTTGAGTGGCTTGCCGAAGTCGTTGGATGCAACATATGAACACATATTGCTCGGGATCGACGAAGAGAAGTGGCAGTTCGCACATCGGCTCTTCCAATGTCTCTCCGTATCTGTTAGACCGCTTCGCGTTGAGGAGCTCGCGGAGATTCTGGCGGTTCGGTTCGATGGAGGAGCACTCCCCCAGTTTAACACGGGCTGGCAACTGGGCAACGCAGAAGAGGCCGTACTTTCTGCATGCTCCAGTCTCATCTCCTATCGTCAATGCGAACGGGTCTCGAATCGTTCAATTTGCCCATTTTTCGGTCAAGGAATTCCTGACATCAGGACCGCCTTGCCACCGCGAGCGAAAATCGTTCTCGCTATCACATCATCCCCCATTTCGCACATGCCACCCTCGCACAAGCCTCACTTGGCTGTCTTACTCCAGCTCGACGATTGCGTCGACAACGGGAGCATTAGGAACTTTCCGCTCGCAGATTACGCTGCGCGACACTGGTTCGGCCACTGCCAATTGGAGAAGGTGTCATCGAACATCCAGGATGCCACGAAATGCCTATTTGATCGAGAGAAGCCACACTTCTCTGCATGGGTCTGGATATACGACATTGACGACCCCTGGCGAAAATCCATGCCTTCTAAACACCCAGAGCTGGCCAGACGGCAGGCCCCATTGTACTACGCCATACTTTGTGGCTTCCGTTGGCTCATAGAACACCTCATCGTCACTCATCCGGGGGATGTCGACGCCAGGGGAGGGTATTATGGGACTCCGTTGCTCGCGGCTATCAGGAAGGAAGATGGCAACACCACTTTGTCACCTCCTCAGCACGGCGCTGGTGGGCATGTCCTGGGGAACGAGGACACGAGTCCACTGCACCGAGCATCGCCTACTAGTAGTGAATGCGCCGACATTGTGCGGTTGTTACTCGGGCATAACGCGGATGTCAATCTTCCGGACGAAGAAGGCGGGACCCCATTGAACTGGGCGCAAAAGAGTGGAGAACTCGAGATTTCACGGCTACTTCTCGAGCGGGGTGCGAATGTGCACTCTAGGAACAAGACCGGCTGGACACCGCTGAAGACGGCGTCGCACTTCGGGCATCTGGATGTTGTTCAGCTCTTAATCGACAGTGGTGCAGATGTGAACTATCAATGACAATGAAGGCTGGACCCCTTTGCATTCGGCGTCGCGGCAGGGGCATGTCAATGTCGTGGAATTGCTCATTCAACATGGCGCAGACGTTAACAAGCAATATCACAACCAAGTGACTTCATTGCACCTGGCTTCAATGAGCGGGAAACTCGAGATCCCACGGCTACTTGTCCAGCGTGGCGCAAATGTAGACCCCCGGGACAAGGAAAATTGGACCCCGCTGAAGGGGGCGTCACACAAAGGACACCTAGATCTCGTTCAGTTCTTAATCGATAGTGGTGCAGATGTGAATTCTCGTGATAATGAAGGCTGGACCCCTTTGCACTCAGCGTCGTGTGAAGGGCACGTCAATATCGTAAAATTGCTCATTCAACATGGCGCGGACGTTAACAAACAAAATCACCACCGAGCGACCTCATTGCACCTGACTTCAATGATCGGAAAACTCGATATTTCACGGCTACTCGTCCAGCGAGGAGCAGATGTGCAGACCCGGGACACGGACGGCTGGACCCCACTGCATGTGGCGTCGCGCTGCGGACATTTGGACGTCGCACGGTTCTTAATCGACAGCGGCTGCAGACGTGTACTCCCGTGACAATGAAAGCTGGAACCCTTTGCATTCAGCAGCAAGCGGCGGCCATCTTGGCGTCGTGAAGCTCCTACTCGAGCGCGGCGCGGACTTCAGCATTCGTGACTACAGCGATGGGACACCCTTGGACGTGGCATTCGCCAATGGGAAACCTGAGGTTGCAGACCTCCTATCCAGATACATGGTAAATTGGATGTCGCTGGATGGTGGCCCGGGGGTGAACATAATTCCATCAACTATCATCTCACAAAGCACGCCCTCCGACGTTGTGCGTCCGCCAGGGAAACGTGGAGAAGACGCAACATTATTCGACAATGAGCAACACCCGTTGTACAGCGCCTCAAAGAGTGGACAACTTGACATTGTGCGGTCATTACTTGACCGTGGTTTTGACGTCAACGAAGGATACACCTCTCGCGCGACCTGCACTGCATACAGCATCAGAGAACGGACAACTGGAGGTAGCAAAAGTTGTTACTTGAGCGCGGTGCCGATGTGGACCCCCGAGACAGGGATGGCTGGACCCCGCTGATTGTGGCGTCGAAATTTGGACAGCTTGAGGTTGCGCGGTTATTACTCGACCACGGCACCGATGTGAACGCACAAATAAGGAACCACAACACCGCGTTGCATTACGCATCGTCCTATGGGAACTCTGAGATGGTCCGGCTCTTACTAACACGTGGTGCATATGTGAATGTGCGGGACGCCAATGGGCAAACTCCAAAGCAACTGGCGGAACATCTGGGAAACCGCAGGGTCGTGGAGTTGTTGTCGGGCTTTGGAGAACACGACCAGATCACCAGGCCACCAGTCGTTGAGGTGCGATTTTCATTAGTCAAGTGACGTTCGATTACTGCATCGCTGACATTGCTACAGTCGCCTATGAAGGCTACTAGGAGTCATCACTAATGTCCAGATTCCCAACAGTTGGAATTGATATGTAATAAACTTGTATATTCCACAGAAATGTACTCAGGCCGTGGGTAACGACTACTTACGGCAGTTCATTTACGTCGCCTGGGCCTCCCCGGGACTGGGACTCTTCGGCGCGCCGCCACGAGGGTGACCACGCAAAGGCCCGCCTCGACCCCTACCTCTGTTGCCACCTCGTTCACCTCCCTGCGGCCGCTGGCGTCTCCGTTGATTTGGCTGCGGTGGAGGAGACGGAGGGCGGGTACGTGGGTCAAAGCGCAACAGAGAATCGAGATTTCCTCCCAAACGGAGTCGCAATACCACACGCTGGCAATCTTCCCGAAAACGTGCAAGGAACTGGAGATCTGATAGGTCCAGTGAGGTTCTATGATTCGAAGTAGCACGTCAGCAGAAGAGCACACCCAAAAAAAACAAAAAGTATTGACCTTTGCTCGGATAAAAGGATCTACTACGCAGAGGATGTGGGATTCCCATTGAGACGGCTCGTTTCTGTCGTCTTCCCCACCTAGCACATATCCAGAGTCGTCGTCTTCGGTCCTCTGCAACTTCGTCCCCCTCGACCACGGAATGTGTCTCGTTTAATTCATCCTCTGCGCCTTCTGCGTCCTGGCCCACGACCACGGTATGAGGCTTCTTTTTCATCAGGACCCGCGGTTACGGAGGTTTGCTTTGTCCTGAGCTTCAATCTCGACCTCAGACAAAGACTTATTGTCGCGCTTGTCCTTCTTCGGGGGTTTCCCAGATGCCTGGAAAGCCGCTAAATGGACCATCCCTGAGACTTTCTGCCTCCTTCCTGCTGCATGGGATCCTGGCGAGGAAGTACTCCGCCCCGGCGGATGCACATCAGATTGTTACGGTAATCATGTTCATGACCCCAATATCTGATGGTCTTGGTCAGAAGATTGCGTGATGAAAGGGAAAACTACCGCACTGGAACCAATCCTGCAAAGCCTGTTCTACCTCAACCGTCTTGGATGGCGTCCCAATCAGTGTACTGTCTTCCATCGAGCATCACATTGGACTCTTTCTTGCGTTTTTGTCCGTAGCCAGAATATCCTACCTTCGGTAAATTGTGTGCCATCTTGTAGATTTGGTAACTAGGCCTCTTGCCTAAGAGAAGTTAGCACCGTAAGTTACCGAGTTGTAAGGTGAGCGAAGGCCTCCGCACTGCACCTGTAAAAGCCCGATCGTCATTATTGCGAGCGCGTAACTACTGAACGTAATTGGCTCCCCAGGGAGCGCCTGCTGGACTGTTGTAGCCAAGCGGACGCGCCCATCGTTTGATAGCAAGGAGCAGTGGCCGAAGTACAGGTAAGATGTCGCAATACTGTTGGATGAGAGATGTATTGACAGAGCCCAGTTGGTCATTGATATTCAGATCGCACTGAATGTCGGTGCTGGGGTCTTTAAACTTCACTTTGGAGGAAGTTGTTGGTTAGGGTTTGCAATTCGACAGTTCATGCGATAGGAACATACCTATTGGAACAGTCGCATTGGGGACTTTTTGAAGAATCTGGAAGCCAGACTTCCAGAGGACAGTGCTCACCGCACTGGAGTAGCTATAAAGCTAGGGTTATTTGGCGGGAGCTATTGGTCGGCGTACCTAATTTTGTAAATCCCTATACGTGCCTGTTCAGAAAGTATTGCACTGTAGGAAAGCGAAGAGCGTACGGGGTAACGAGTTTAGATCAACGTCAGGTGCGAAATCCTGTCATCCTATCCGGGTCCTGAAACATCTTCACTTCTACTCAGGATACGAGAATCAGGAGGCTTACAATGACAACCAGGTCGAGGTCGCTGTTCTTCCCATCGACACCATATTGTGTACTCCCGAATACCTGAATACGGTACTCGGAACCGAAATTACTTTGAATAGTGCTCGTTATCTTTGCCAATGTTCGTTGGCGCTTCTCGCGTATCATCTGTCCTGGGACAGTCGTCTAGGAGAAGAGTTAAGACGGGAATAACTCGTCTCGCAGTTGAGTGAAACACACATGATACAACCTCATCAACTCGTCCCTCATGCGCGGGTCCTGAAAGATATTGTCGGCTGCTCCATGTGAGACCCGATAGCTAAACCGGCGGCACTGGGCTGCAAGGGAGACGGCGAACAGCTACAGCATAGTTGTTCGGCAAGTATCTCTGGCTTGTAGTAGGGACCAAACACGGTATAAAGTGGGCGACCACTCCGCAAAAGCGATGCACAGGTTTCTGCCAGCATAGAAAGGTAATGTAGTGTACTTCGATGTATATTGAACGCATGGTTCTGAGCGACTTGTCAATCCCGAGGACCAACTTTCCACAAAGGGGCGACATACATGGGTCAAGGCAAACGGATCGGGAAGGATGAGTTGGTGGCGAGACCATGGTGAGCGTGTCTCATCGAAATTTCTCAACTCGTTACCAAACCTCGCATCGATAATCTTCGGGTTGTCGATGCGAAATATGGGCCACTTATCGCCATCCGTGGGTATATGGTGAAACCTCTGGGATACAACCCACCTTCGGCGCTCTTTGTCAGTCCACTGAGGGAGAGATTACCCGGCGCAAGGCCCTCATACCTCAAAAACTGTAGCAGGAATGGAGAAAAGTCGCTAGGTGGGTATGACTAGCGGGAATAAAGCATAAGAAACGCCAAGTAGAACAGGTTGGTGTGGCCCTTCCCCACTGTCAAACTGGCATCCAAACATTCGTTACGTAGTGCGCGGTAGCCTTTACCTGCTCGGCTGAGACAGTAGTCGAGTATCCTGCCTTCGCGAGTCTGAACACCTCTTCTTCCTAAGCCTAGGTCAGAATGAGTAGCTCAGGAATGTGGAGGAGAGCTCAACTTGGAAAAACCTGATTAAGAGAAGGCACAGGGTCCTTGGGTTCATCTCTTTTACGCCCCAAGATCTCATCCAGACGTAGATCAGGCTAATCATCAGACGAAGGTGTGGGTTCCTTCGACCGTACACGTGGAAAAGATTCATCTCGTGCCGGATTGTGGGACCAGGAAGAGACAATCGGAACGGTTCCGGTGTAGTTCCCTCGAGGATGGCTGGATAAACAATTTCTGTCTTAGGAGTTCGCTTGTAGCGTGGCCATCGAAACACGTCGGTGTCTGGTTGGGGTGGAGGGTCGCCCCGCTTCCAGCCTCCTGTGATGCCATCACGTCGCTGGACTTCGGTTGATTGAATAACACCGTCAAGCCCACAATCCTGTAAGAATGAGGCTATACGGCTACGACATGTTAGCAGTAACGCATCATGGACAAAGTTCGGTCAAGGCACCTGGGATAATAGACGTCAGGTAAGTTGCTGGGGTCGGTACCGGGAGGAAGGCCGGTAGGATGACGTTTGTCCTGGGAAGTTACGGCAACACGTCAAGTGTTGAAATATTTGGGAGGGCGTATCGCTATCAATTGCCCAGAGTGAAGAGGGGAACCAAAACGCACGATGATCATCAGGTCCAGAGGAGCGATATCCAAGTCCTCAGCGTAATTCAGCATACTAATGTCATCGACATCAAAGTCTTGTCCAGCATAAGATCGAATCAGTTCACGAAGTCTTTCGTGGAGTTCGTGACGCGCTCGCAGTCTCTCCTGGGAAGGGGCAAGAGCCTGTGGGACCCAACTAAGGAGGATGCGCTGGAGCACGGCGGGCTAACGGGGCTCACATTGACTAGGGACTGGGCGTCGTAAAATATCTGGGGATGAATCGTCGACATTCAGGTTCAGGTGGTCGATGGGTAGGAGTTAGGGTGTCCCGGCTATGGTGACCACCTGCCCTAATGGGGGCGCTAACGACCTTGACAGACCAGAATCGAGTACGTCACACGAATGCGCCTACATCACCGACTCAGGTGTCGGTCAAGTCGCGTACAAACGACACAGGCCCTAACCTTGACCTATGGTTTTCTTAACAAACCCAAGTGTATTCGAAATTACTGCAGATACGGTCTCCTACTTTTTTCTTTTCTTCTTCCGCGCATGTCCAGCATCAGGCTGGCTCTGTGCTATCACCCGTGCGCTTTTTTTGTCGCCCGTCTGATGACCTCAGTGTATCCTCCGTATGGGACGGTTTAAGAACTACTGCTTCCAACGGTCCGCTCACCCGATTGCTCGCATTCCACGACATCCCTGGGCATCCGCAGATGAAGTGGCTGGTATAACCACTCTCGGCTCTGAAAATACGGCACGATAGGTCTTGCGGGTTTCTGTGGGACCGATACGTAAACAGAAAACAGCGAACGAAAAGGCGAGACACACGTGCACGAAGAACGAGAGACTTTGGGGTGATGGTCGCGGCATTGTGGGCCATGTCTTGGGCTAGACCAAGGAATGTTACACTTGTGCTCCAGATCAGCTTGGGAGCGAGAGGATAGGTGCTGTCCACACACAGGTTTCCAACGTCTCTTGGAGCACGCAAGTCGGCGACGTCCATACCACCACCAGTCACGATGAGTCCCTTCCCTTTAGTCACACGGACGACCTCACGTGCCTGCTGCCCACCAGTGTCGCTTCGCGATATTGTCAAGTGCGCTCGCGTACGGGATTTCAAAGACAGCACCGTTACGCAACGCGGTGCGAACCATGGTGTGCTTCATACGAAATGGGAGACGGGGGACATCGAGAGGAACCGAGATAATATGTGCCGAGAGTGGTGAAGGTTGTGTATGTGTCAGGCATGCAAGCGAAAAGGTGGCTTCGGTCGTTGGCGCAAGTGCGATGATGTCGTAGGGAGTAAAGAGATTTGAGTGCGCGTTTGTCTGCGAAGAGTAGTGGCGCATGGTCATAACTGGGAAAGAGAAAACGCACAAGCCCGAAACCTTTCTCACTATCCTCATCGAGAACAATCGTGAGTCGTTTGAGATATATGATCCCCGGTCGCTTCTTCACAAGGCGTAGTAACGGGTCCAGCGCATTGACGAAAGTTTTTGGCTCGACCTTCGTTTTGATGGATTGATTAAAGGCAAATACAGAGTAACCCACTGGCCAGTTCATCAGTACGTCCCTGACTGCGACAACCAGAGAACGCGCACAATGTACGAGGAGGTCAATGCGCGCCTCGATTACCTCGAGCTGAGCTTGGGAAAACAAAGTCGGTTGAGAGTGTAGGGCCTGTTTCCCCTTTCCCTTATTCGACTGAGCATGGGTTGGGCCAGTATTTCTAGAGGGAGGCGGAACCAGAAAGTTCAAGTCAAAGTACATGGCTCGTCTGTGACGTGCGTTATTGTGACATGCGACATTTGTGACAGGCACGAGTTCCGAGTGCGTACCAGTGCAATGGCCGACAGACCATGTTCTGGCTCTTGTCCTTACTCTGGCGACAATGTCACTACCCAAACTCACATCACTATCGACACAAACACTCTCGCTTCTATTAGAGCGTCAGAGATTACAGTCACTCTCGACGAGCGGCATGACAAGTTCCCTGCACATTCCGCAGATTACACGCAATCTTGCGCAGCTGCGGTCTGGCATCCTAGAACTTGAATCTACCGGGGAGCACCGTGAGGCCGTCACGCTTTTGCGAAACCAGCACACGCGCATGTGTGGTATGGTGGGAACGGATGCGGTCTTCGAGCCTCTTCCAGAACCAACTGCCAGTAGCTCGGGGGCACACGAGGACGAGAGGTCGTGGACTCCTCCAGGTGCGGAGAAGCCGAAAAAGGCGTGGCCCAACGTCGGGGAACACGATTTTACGCCATATTCGGACGACCCGGAGGCCGGGCGGGACCCCACATTTTTGCTACAGGAGCAACGACGCTTGATGGATGGTGCGTGTCAAGTCAATCTCACTGCGAGCGAAGTTCCGCCTTCTCAACGGAGAGTGAAGATCAGGATATACATTTAGATTCTCTCTCGCACTCGATCACTCGCCAGCGTGACCTGTCAATGCAGATCAACGACGAGCTGGAGGTGCATACAGGGTTGTTGGAAGAGCTGGATCATGATTTGGACAACACCGGGAGTCGGTTGAGCCGGGCCGGTCAACGACTGGGACGGGTTGCGAAAGGCGCGAAGGAACACGGTGAGTGAAGACCCTCTGAGTTTTGTTTTCGGCTGACGAAAGAAATCAGGGTCAGGGACTGACGATTGCGTTGCTGATACTTGTCCTGTTGATTTTGATTATAGTTTTCAAGACATGATGAATAATGAACATTGCATAATCCATGGTGATCACGTAGACAGGATTACATACCTACTGTGTGGGTCGGTGCTTAAATTATAAGTGACGCGCTCGCGTTCTTTGGTTATAAATGTCTCCCAGATGGTTCAAACGTCTCCTCACAACGGTACCCGTCCTCGTCCTGGTCGCTGTTCTCTTTCATTCTTATTCCCCCCAGAAATCAAGTTCTACCCCCTCTCGTTCCTCCTCGATCACACCCATCATGACCGGCACCAAATCCGCTCAACTCGGGGGTACGGCCTCTAATGTTACCGTTGGAAAGATTGGTGTCAGTACCTGCTTCCTTCTCAAATTATCTCCACTTAGTTGACCCCTTTAATCCTCAGCATGGTCTGATGATGATGACGTCCGTATATCTTTTGAATTGGGATCACTCTTCTCTCACTTCTGTCATAGATGGCGCGATCCACCAATTTCTGACGAAGACGCGTTCGCGTCGCTGAAGGCCGGCATGGACAGCCTTCCCCCTGGCACAAAGATGTTCCTTAACAGTGGTGCGTATACCAGTATCCATATACATGTAGTATTACCCACCTACGACATACAGGCGAGTTCTACGGCATCAATCCCCCAAGCGCCAATCTAGAGCTTCTCGCGCGTTTCTTCGAGCGATACCCAGGATATGCTGACAAGGCGTTCCTCTCCGTCAAGGTGCACAGTGCTGAATCTTGGCGCATACACCTGTCTTGATACTTGACACAGTGCGGCATGTCGTTCAACCCATATGGAGATCTGTGCGTTCCCCCTCCCTTTTGCCTGCACGTGTCAGGAGGTCAACGCGCAAAACCACAGAGAAGCAGCAATTGAGCGAAAAGTCAATTACATCCTCGCAAAGCTTCGTGGGACAAAGAAACTTGACCTGTTCGAGCCTGCACGTGTCATACACGGTGTTCCTCTCGAACAGAGCACACGAGTCATGGCCAAGTTTATCGCGCGAGGAAAATTTGACCACATTGGTCTGTCTGAAGTTCGCGCTGAACACGTCCGTGAGGCGCACAAGGTAAGCGCACAGTTCCTTGTGTTCTGCATGAATCAGTTACGTCACTTGTCCTTATCTGAGGCTTATCGTGCGTTCCAGGGACATCCAATCGCCGCTGTTGAAATTGAGGTTAGCCCGTGGAGCTACACCCAAGAGACGAAAGATGGTTCGCAAACGGCTCGCTTTTCCCTCAATCATTGACCTCACCTATACGTCAGTCATTTCTACATGCGAAGAACTCGGAATTGCTGTCATCGCATATTCGTGGGTACTCTTTTGACGCCCGTGTATCCGGATATTCAGCACCTTGTTCTAGGCCTCTGGGACACGGTTTCTTAACAGGAAAATGGAAGTCCTACAAAGACCTTGAACGTGCGTGCTTTCATACCTCCTGATGTAGGGATCGGCTAACATCATTCTAGCCGATAACATGCTACGCCAATTTAGCCGCTTCCAAAAAGATGTGAGCCATTTCGTCTTATTGCCCCCACCGTCTAATATACCGACTCCGCCGTCTAGAACTTCAATCACAACCTTGCCCTTGTTTCGTCCCTAGAGGCAATTGCTTCTAAGAAGGGCGTTACCGCGGCCCAGCTATGTATCGCATGGGTGGCCTCGCTTGGATCGAGGGTCGTACCCATCCCAGGTAGCTCGTACGTCTCCATCCCGTGTTGTCCAAATGTCCTCAGCTCATCGCACAAATAGTAATGCCAGGCGCACGATCGAGAATTGTGCGGCGGGTGATATCGGGCTGACAGCCGAAGACCTTGCAGACATCAAGCAGGCAATGACCGCCAACACTGTTCGTGGTACCAGATATTGAAGGCTCTCAGCACGTAGACTGGTATCGGATGACGATACCTCCTCTATAAAGCGTCTTGGGGTACATAATCCCATCACCCTAGCACTATACTACCATGTTCCGTTGCGTAGCAATCCTGCCCTATCATCAACAGCAATACCCTTTCTATAGACCCGAGATGGAAAGATAACAGACGCATTGCTAAATCGGTCAGATCATGACATTCCCAAAGTTCCATTCAAGATCCTTTGACCACCCGGCGGAGGACATACGGCGCTACTTCTTGTGATTGGAGGACGGACTTGAACGCCCTCCGCCATGATATAGGATCACCCTGTGTGCTCATCGGTATTCGTGTCATGGGCGTAGGGGGGAAAGAATCACCTCATCACGTTGCATGATACAGAAGCTCCGCACACTCCCGTCCGCCGTAATGAAAGGCTCGACTATCACCCAGCCTTTGTACGGGACACGACGGGCGTCAAACGCGCCAATACGGCAACGCAGCTCACCATTCGGCCCATTGGGAGCCCGCACAGCGCGGGCAGATAGCCCCCCTAGACCCCTTTCGATAGCGACGATCAGTTCGGGCGGTGCGATAGATGCCCAGAAGCGCGTGAGGTTTGGCGTGTAGCGCGTTCCGCCCTGCGTTTGCGACTGAAAGAAGGGGGGGGGTGAGGGGACAACATTGTTGGCGAGCAGATGGACGAACGAAGAGCATGAGAGATTGAATGAATTGCGATCCGCGCGTCGCCGAAAGCATGATTTGATCGTCGTCCTGGGCCGAAGGCGGTGATTCCCTGTGTACGTCAAACCTTGAGAGAAAGGCCTTCGCGTTTCTGTGTTAGCCATGTAAAACGTACGTCTGCATATCGATATCTATAAGGTCAAGATCGCCGGTGTCGCGGAGAGATTGTGTGAGCCTCTCCGCGAGGGCCACAGGACCTTGGGAAGCGAGTTGGCTCTGTCTGCGACCGGATGACAGTCATTAGGACCTACGAGGGTGTTACAATGCGATCAATACGTACGTGAGCACCCAAGGGTGCTGGAATGCGTCTGCCAGCGACATGCGATCCTGTGGATTGACGGTGAGCAAACCCGTGATCAGAGCTGGAGCGAAGGGTGCGTCAGCATGTGGGCAGGAGAAAACGCGTCGCGAGAAAACGACTGTGACGCACAAAAGACGGGCGCAGGGATTCGGTCCCACGGAGCATCGTCGATAAATGCGCCCGAGACATACCGGCCGAACTCGTAGCTGCGCGCTGATGGTTCGTCCCAGGGGGTGTCTGTTTCAAGCCGAGTGAGATACCGCCCTCTCCTCGACGGGGGGTGGTCTTACGCACTCCCGGCAATCATGGTAAAGAGGATGACACCGACCCCCCAGGCGTCGATAGGCTCGGCAGCATAAGGCTTGTCTGAATTGAGCTGCATCCATCGATCAGGGCTAGGTATATGACAGGGTCACACTGGCGGCATACTTCTGGGGCGACATATGGCAGGCTTCCACATCTTTCTGAAAGCATTCGTGTCCTCCCCGAATCTTTGAGTTTGTACACCGAACAAAGACCAAAATCCGATATTTTGAGCGTCCCCGCGGCATCAAGGAGAAGGTTTTCGGGCTTAAGATCCCGGTGACACACGCCTTCTCCGTGGACGTAATTCTGGACGGCGTTCCCGAGTGGAAATCAGCCTATCTTCCTGCTGTGCGCGCTGCCAGGGGCCGTGGAACGTACTAGGCCGGAGAGTAATTGGAGAAAATAAAAGTGGGCCACTTCTTCGCCCACCCCGACGTCAGGGGCTTTCCCGGGGGTGGGTCAGCCCGGGGAAGGTATAATCAATGCCGGGGGACGCACCGATTTTGTCAAAGAGATCGCCGCCGGCCGCGAACTCGAGCAGCATGTAAATCGCTGGGATATATGGCGAATCTGTTCCGGTTTCCACAACGACTGCGGTCAGAAACTCGAGGACGTTGTTGTGTTTGAGGGCGGCGTGCACGCGCATTTCCTTGTCGAGTGCCTTGCGCTCAGCCTGGGTGGTTTTGGGCGTCAGTGCGACAACCTTGCATGCGGCAACTCGATGGTCCTCGGTATTGACGGCCTGAAACACCCTGCGAAATATAAGCTCCTTCCATTTGCTCTTTTGATTCGCGACGAACGCACGTGGAGAAGCCACCACCACCAACTTGCTGGATCAGCCGGTAGCCTGTACACCCTGAGTTAGTCAAAGGAATGGGTTGTATCGAGGAAGAATGTCTATCTGGTACCATTGACTCTAGGATATCGAAGGTTGGATTGCATTTTTCTGAGAGCCTGAGGCTTACCAATGAGGTCTCCTTCGAATGATGGGCACAACCAGGCCACTGACACTGGCAAAAGCACAAGTCGCGCCGCGGCCCGTGAAGACGCGTCTTACCCAGCACGTGCATCACGTGAAAGATCACATGCATCCGTCACGATCATCGCGTCGTCCAACAACAACGAAAAGATACCACACGCTTCGTTTATTGTTTCAGTCTGAGGTTTTTCGACGCTTGGGAAAAACTCGCATCCTCAGAAAAGCTCCTCTGTTTTTCTCTAGTAACTGAATGTTCATTGTCTCGTCCAATAGAAGTCAGGCATTCCGTCTTTCGAGTCTCATATCCATATAATTCAGTCGTATTCCCAATCCCTGGTAGTATATCGGATTAGTACACGCGCCTGTCATTCATCTACCGCGCGAGAGCGGGGTTCGACTCCCCGCCAGGGAGACATGCCCCCAGGCTTCGTTTTTGTCCCCCGCTTAGCAGGACACTGCTAGTATTAGCGCTAAGACGAGCTGCGTTTCACCACAAATGATACCGAAAATGACTCAGTTCTTTGGGTCTATCGACTTGTCTGCACTGAGAAGAATTGGAATAAGACACAGCTGGCTTATCATACAATAAGTCATAAAACGTAAACGAGGAATCTGTCATCTCTTTCTTTTTCGAGTCCATTAGGGTGCGCTGAGGGGTACAGAACGTCACTACCTGAAAAATAACTATACGTAACCTATTATCCGCTACTCCTCCCTAGTACCCATTATTATCAGCTCCGATAATGTTGCCCGGAAACAAACCACTAGAACTAGGCTAGTAGGTGACACCAATAGCAAAACTAACTTCAGCAAAAATCAGCACCTTGACCGTCAGGTGTTGGACAGTGCCAAAAGCTTATCACCATCTTTGGTCCCCGGCTACATGGTAAATTGCAAACCCATATTCTGAGAGGACAGGGGGTGAGCGTCTGATAGAAAATGATTCATTCACGTACCATAATGTGCGAGCTCGACAATTGTGGCTTTTGACTATACTTCGTGCTCAGGATTGCTCTGTGAGAATCGGCCACGGTATGAAGACGAGGGGGAGTGTCACAAGCGACGACACGCACCGTACGCCGCGCAATAGATCAAGATAGGAAATACGAGGGTTACGGTCTGAATACAATCAACCATACTAAGAAAGTGTCGAGGTTGTAACCACGTACTCAGCACCTTCAACATAGCCTACAGCATCGGTGGTCAGCGCCATTACTTTGTCGGGGATGTACTGTCACCTACATAGCTCATAGCACCTACGGCAACTCCGCCCTGGACAACATCTGCGCTTGTTTGCGAGTCCATACTGCCACTGAAGCTGACCTACGAGTCATCGGTAAACATTTCTTACTTCCTACCGTATACGCTTTTGAACATACCACATCGGCTGGAGAGGTCATAGCATTTAGGAATGCGGGATGAGACCGGACTCGATTTCAGTTTCCCATTGGAATGGTACTGTATCACCAGCTCAATGTCAAGCGTGGAATAAGCGGGTCAGATCATTCAAAATACCTCAAAAGGTAGATCTTCTGTTTTTCAGTCCGAGTCACTGCTAAGCAAGTAAAAATGCGCACCTAGGACGGACGCCGAATGACAGGACTACACAGCGAATAAATGTCTACTCCGGCATAGAGTGTCTGAACTCACGTCAAATACGCTCTGTGATGTGGGTCAGTGGAGGAACAAGGTGGTGCATGAAGAGATCACATACTGTGAGTCGGCAGCCTGGTGGGAGGGGGATCTACCTATTGATGCGAAGGCTCAGGGCTAGGTTCATCTCACCAGTACTCATACGTACTAATACTTTATGCAATTCCTACAAGGTATAGTCAGTTAATTGTAAGGAGTATAAGGGATTATGGGGAGTCACATCGTCCGTAATGATTCCAGTTGTCTTGTAGTCGACTGGAAAGATGACTTTCGGCTTCTTCAGCCCCAAGAGGAAAATCAATGACTGAAGAGCGTTACCCTCGTCCCACCCGTCTATCTCGTCGCCGTTCTGATCGCGCGTCCTGCCGCCATGTCCGGAATCTGCGGCGAACAGTCATCAAATGACGTTTCGGCACTTCCGGTCCACTCACAATGTATGAAAAGAGCATCGTCGGGGCACGCATCTTCCACAAGCCATCGCATTGCATTTAGCATATTCTTTCGCGTGGGTTGCATACGCGGGTTTGTAGCATCGTCAGTAAGCACGATAACGTTAGAACGGGAATACCGATATTTCTCTACTCGACGGTTGTGTCAGCTTCATGGTATTAGAAGCGTGCGATGCAAACCTGTAAGAAACCGGAAAATGTTCTGGGCGTCGTTCACACATCCCTGAAGTTCGTTCTTCTGTCCAGGTGTAGTTGATGCCCACCTACATCCTCATTAAGCAGGGATCAACAGGAATCGGGGAGGGGCGGGCACGCACGCAAACGGCCTTTCGTTTGCCCGTGCACCGCGAGTGACGGAACAGCGGGATGGGAATGCAGGCCGTAGGACGTTCGCCTTCGCATCTACTTCCTGAGCTAACAGCGACTTGCGTGGCTGTGAGCGTGAAATATGCGGCACGCGAAGCGCACGATCCTGTATCCGGCGCTGTGGCAGATCGCGCGGGGGGCGCGCCAGTAATGGGTGGGAACCGCGGAGAGGGAATGCCGTGCGACGCGGTTGCTGCTGGTGTCGGCGGCATAGGAAAGGCGGTAGCAGCAGGAGCAAGCGTCGGTCCGTAGCTGGGATGCGTCACGTATGGTTGTTGGTATTCGGACGCGGTGTATGCTGTTGTTGGCACCAGCATGTAGGGTGCAATGGGCTCTGAGTTATCTGTACATTCTTTAAGCACGGGCGCACATGAGGAAATAGAAGGTACTTGCGCGAAATGAGTATCGGAGGGGCACGAGTCACGCTGTGACTCCGATGCCTGCTGTGAGAGTGGGAGCGCGAATGACTATGCTCTTGAGAGGACCGGGACGAGTGGCGGTGGTGGTGATGATGATGGCGATGATTGTCGCTAGAGTGAGAATGTGTACGCGGGCGATAATGATGGCCCTGTGCACTGAGAGTATGAAGACAGTCAGCTCGCTAGGAATAGCTATTATGTCTGGAAGATTATCAACGCACATTGGCGTCGGACTAGGTAATGGTATGAACCCTGGGGATCTGTGCATACATCAGGAATGGCTAGGAGTGAATGTTGTTAAGAGAAACAGACGGAGCCGGGCTTGGTGCTCGCGAGTTGGAACGAGTGCGACTATGATTATGACGGCGATCACGGTGACTGCTGGAGTGCGAATGCGAGCGAGAGCGATGTCCGTGAGAGCTGGGCATGATGCATGAGAGCCAAGTCAATGGGAAGATCATTTTATATGAGGTGAACGCACTTAGGGATGGGGCCCGGAGGAAGAAGATGACCGGTCGTCCTATGATACGACATTTGTACTTAATGAAGCTACGAACACGGGACGTATAACTTACGCGATAGGAAACTGAATCAAAGTCGGTGCATTCGAGGGAGGCCTTGCGATTGGTTGTGCATACTGGGGCTGCCTGCAGAATCGTACGGGGTAGACACGATACCATCAGGGAAGAGTTGGGAACTGATAGAGGCACTTACGGAAATCTGCGAGAAGAAGTTATCTGGGGAGTGAGAGTGGACAAGATGAATTCCCGCTTACGGGATGGACATTTGAGGGATAATAGCGACTGGATCAATCGGAATCGCAGATGCAGAGGGTTGCTCAGGAGAGAGAAGTGGGTGATCGGGTGTCGTCGTCGATTGGCATTATGTACGGCTTCCGAGTCAGACCGACGCCCATACAGTAGATAACGCGGGCAGAGAGGGCCTGATGGGGTGTAAATTGTGTGGTTGGTCCATGGACCTCCATTCGCGGTCAGGTGACTAGCGTGTTGCAAGCTTGTATGCGCGTATTTACCTGTTGCCGTAACTTGAACTGGCCATTCCTTGTCAGGGTTCTGTTCTGGTTTCTCGTTCGGGTTCGAGTTGAGAACATCTCAACGTCCAAGCCACTGCCAGTGGCCCACTTGCCTCTTCTCTTTCTTTCTTTCACGACGTTTTCGATACGACACTTCACGTTTCTCTCGACATGCGAAGCACCTTGCCTCTATGCTCTCCTGCACAGTCACCGGATCAAACACGAACATTGTCCACATTGCCGCAGCAAACAACACCTGAACCGACGCATATTCCAACAATTCGTTTGATTTCTGCAACCCCATCTGCCGTAGGCTCAGTACAAGCATTAGGAGACCCTCTTGCCCCACAATCCCCCTCATCTTCTCCTCCCACTCCTCTTGCTCCCAAACAAGATACGCAAGCGCCTAGACGTCGCCTTGTTCCAAAAAAGTCGAAGCTGGGCCTTCTAGTCTCCGGGAGAGGTAGCAAGACCAATGCAAAGCATGATCTCTCCGACGTCGTACGTCGTGTTGGGGGGAGCGCTACGACCGCTTCTGTTGGCAAAGCCGGCTTTGAAATCTATGTTGACCCAATCCCCCAGCCTCACGACGGCACCGATGAGGTCCTTATGGTCAAAAAAAAGAAAAGTCGTGCATCCTTAAGCGCATTGAAGTGGGGAGCTTTAGGCGAAGTGACTAACTCTGCGCAGACCAGAGACACAACACAGACAGTCCGATTGAAGAACGAGGACAAGGAGAAATGGTGGACCATCGGCCGGGGCCGTAAGGACTCCAAGGACAAAAGAGTTGTCGAGAAGGATGCCCGAATGAACGGTGGGTACATCTATCAACATCCACCAGATGTTGATGTTCATATCGCAACAAAATCCAGCTGCCGGCACTCTCACGGAAAATTCGGCTTCTCAAGCACGCTTCAACTCTCTAGATTCCCGCCTCGTCCTAAATCCCGCCTCTAAGACCGCCGAGCGCTCAGCACAGCCTCGGTCTGCGTCTGCGTCGGAGTCTCCCATCCAAGGCATTGACCCTCTTAATGACCTCCCCAGTGTCGTAGCCCCGTCTTATCCTGCTCCAGAGGATAACCCTACGCCTCCTCTTCTCGCTCCTCCAAACTCGACGACTGGCTCCATCGCTATACGCGCCATGCGTTCCATGCGTTCAGTGGCACGACTGACCTAGCTGGACCAATGGAAACCCAACGGAGAAGGAAAACAAATCTGCAATACTTGTTCCAGCCCAGAAGAAGGACGATGAGAGCAAGAGGACTAAAACCAAAGGCAAACGCAAGTTCGAGCTCGGCAGAGATCAGACGGTTTCGCGGCTCTCTGGTAGCAGCTCAGAGGCGGGTGTATCTAGCGATCCTCATCCCCAGCCTTCCACAACAAGGAAACCAGGTGTCTTGGGACTTGGGTTCCCTTCTGGATTCCGTTTTGGAACTGTACGCAGCTCATCTGCTGGTTCGTCAGACCGAATTTCTTGCAGTTCCGCTGGGGATACGCCGTCCGAAAGTCAAGGCTGCTCCTCGTCAACGGTCTCTGCGGCCTCTTCCCTCAGACCAAGATCTGCGATGTCGCGCATCTCATCCTCCAGTTCCTCTTCCGTGAAGTGGGTGGAAGATCGCTTGGAGACAGTTCGAGTGGCCTGTCGTCGAGAGCGACGTGATGGAACACAACGCGATTCTACCGAAGCACGCTCTCGAGTTAAGGTCACAGATGTCCTTCTAGAAAAACCGTCACGTCCAATACTATCGAAGTCAACCTCCCCGGCTTCACTGCCTGCCCTTGTGGTCGAGGAGACAAACGGACATTCTGCGCGAGAGAGCGAACCGGGAACGACGCCAAATAAGCAAACTAGAGTACGGCCCGCCTCCGATCAAATTGGAGTGGAAGCGGCTGAGAGGCATACGAGGTGTTGGAGAGGGTGAGTTCAATTTGATCCATATGTCTTGGGTCTGACGAGCACGCGTGAGTAGGAACCCTCTCCGCTTTAGATGCGGCCACAAACGAACTAGCATCACTCATTAGCCGCCTCGATCTCGAGGCGACACCCGGTACTCCTCGCGGCACCCTGCGTCTTTCACCTAGTTTTACTACCCTGCTAGAATCTCCTCGTTTGAAGGGCAGCCCTAAGAAAAGTAGCTTCCCAGGGGCACTTGCAATGCGTCCAAGTACGGCATCCTTAACCTCGCTTAGACCTTATCCACAGCCCCGGACGCAGGAGGCAATTCCTGATACCCAACGCTACGGTCAGCAGATTGCTCCGTGGCCAGTCTCCCCATCAAAGCCCTTGGAGACTTCATCTACCAATTCTGCGCCGCTTGCCTCTTCCACTGCCTGTTGGAAGCTCAGTGCCGTCTCCGACCCGTGGGCAAATCGTAAACTCCACAACAAGCTATGAATCTTCGTTTGTATTCCGATCCTCTCCGGCCGGGAAAGGCGAGTCAAGCCTGTAGCGCCTGTTCCTGTGTTGCCCGTGCCTCTACCACAGGGTCATTCTGGCAGTGCGCGCACCGAGTCAGTTACCTTCGAGTCTAAAGCCGTGTCCGCGAAGACGAGTGTCGGCTTACTTGCGGGCAGCCAGAAAGGGTCCACTCTTGGTAGGACCTTCCGCAAGGTTATGTCAACGCTCTCGTTACGCGCCAAAGAAGGCGAATGGAGCGTTGGTTCCTGAAGGCACTGGGATAATAATGTCTAGTGAAGCACGGAAAAATTTAGGACTGGCTGGCACGCTTGGTGGTTCCACGAGCTCACGAAATCCTGACCTATCACTAGAACCCGACAATCCTGACTCTGATATCCCCAATGAACTGCAAGACATCCTGACTGGGGGGAACGCTGAGCGTCTTGACGATTCCGAAGACACAATTGCATTTCCCCTTGCACCATTCCCACACCTCCCACCTTCTCCAGGCCTCCCGCCAGAGTGTCCCCTTCCCACACCAGTGATGTCGCAGACTTGTGCTTCGCGTTCTGGTGGGTCTGTGAATTCCACGCAATCGATCGTCGAAGAGGGTGATGATGAGGATGATGAAAGCGACTCGTCTTCACTGGAGGAGAACGACACCAAGAAATCCTTCGATTTCACTGGCGAACTCAAGAAGCTGAGCTCATCTGCAGGAACCCACCGCCACAGTTTCGTGGAGCAACTTGAGAACGCCTTCCGTACCCCGGCTAGATATCACCTGGATAAATTTGGGCCAGACGAGGATATCCCACCTGTACCAGTGATCCCTTCCTTTGAGTCTAGAAGTCCTGTTTCAGACGAGGCTAGCGACCCACACAGTGGTGACATCAACCTCTATACCACCTCTTCTGCCTAGCCCAGAAATCGTGGTATCAAAGAAGGCTAAGGGTACCATATCATATAATCTTTTGCAAGATGAAGTCGAGAAGCCGCCCGCGTTATCCAAACCTTCGTACGGACAATTAAATCTCAATTTCAAATTTGGCGGCCCTCCACTGTCTGCGAAAACTGCAGATTCATCACCGTTGACACTCTCTGACATCATCCCCTCTCCTGCCCATGCTCGCTCGCTCTCATTAGGTTCCGTTCGAGGGGACGACTCCACACAACAAACTCCTGAGGCCAGCACCGCCTCCCCAGATTCCTCTGTTCGCCGTCAATTTAATCCAGATCCGAGCTCCACACGTCTGGTACATGAAGACTCGCGAGCTGACGCATACAGCTCTCACTCTCGTGCATCTTCGCAAAGCAGCTTCAGGGGTTTTGAGTCATTCGACGAGATACGGCGCGGGTTTGAATTCGTTGATAACCGGCCCGCATTTTACCCTCCACCATTCGACAATCGACGTAATCAACAACTACGCGACTCTATGATGAGCATCGCTTCAGTATCTTCTTATGGCTTTGTCATCAACCCAGGCCTCAAGGATCCCTTTGACTATGGCTACGAAAGTCGACCCGTTTCTGGTGACATGTCTACTGTCATGACGATGTCTACCTCTGTCGATGACACCTTTTCTTTCATTCGCCGTGGCCCTCATCGCAAGCGTGTCGATAGTGATTCGTCCAGTTTCTATTTCCGGGCGCCTGGCATGTCCCACATTTCGCGGCCGCACAAAGGACACGTCCGTCAAGATTCTGCGATGTCAGCGGCTTCCGTAGCTCCCCCTGTCAGCATTTATAATCGTAGCTTTGGGGCACACCGGAGGATTGACTCAGGCTTCAAGTATCGGTTCCGTCTTGCAGGCCCACCCTTCGTATGGATTCTCTGGCGGAAATCGCTCATCTTGGGCTCCCGGCCATAAGCGGGAGATGTCGGCGGATTCTGTAATGAGTGACGTGTCTGTACGGATGTCCCGCCCTACGCTCGGAGACAAGATGCTTGATTCCAGACATGACTACTGTCTTCCCCTCGCTTCGATCGCAGCATCCCCGCCTGAAACCGAAGCATCTGGCCGCTCATATGAGCACATCAGGCGACGCGGTTCATTCGACTCCATGGCGGAAAAGGAACATCACTGGCGTTCCAGAGACTCGATTATCGACCAGGGTAACACCGGAAGCTCAGCCAACTCCGACTCTGTGTTTGGTCGCGTCGGGTCTCTTGCGGCTTATTCTTCTCCCAACCAATTACAAATGAACGACATCAGGCCGTTTTCTCTCATTAGTACGGACGGCGACTCTTCCGACCCCAAACGTGAAGATGACACCATGATTTCCGTGAGTGTCTTCCTTCGGGTTGTTGGCTCATTCATAATCCACATCACATAGATGATTGGAGGTGGCCGTGTCCGTCGGCGCTCAGTTGGCTCGTTCGTCGAAAGCTCACCGCTCTTCTTCCGCGTCGGGAAGAAGAAGATCACATCGGCGCGGAGAAAGCAGCACGATGTTGTTTCATCGCATGAGGGTCTGGTGGAGTCTCCTAATCTCACACGACGAGTCGAGAACTCGCCCAGGGGTTTGGGCGAAGAGCGCATGATGTCTGCACGACAGGGATTGCTCTCTCGCAACAGCTTGGAAGAGCATTGCCTCAGCGCCGATGGGATAGACACGTCCTGTGAGTGAATTGACGCTCGATTCTTACTGCACCCCGTTCATCGACTATGTAGTCACAGCCAAACCCGTTTTCTCCCGTCCTATCCCTGCATCGCGTTCGAGGTCGGGTACAAACTCCTCAATCAGTTCAGGGATAGACACACCCCCTTTGTCAACGTCTGGCGAAACGTCGTCAGTGGCTAGCGACTCAATCTCTAGCATAGACCTGTCACGGGTCAACCTTTCACTAACGTCGTACCCTTCGATCGTGCAGCCGCGAACCCGGATCCGCTCCAGGGGCAGTGGTCATCGCCGCCGCATCTCCGGTATCCGGATCTCTCGGACATCGGTTTATGAGACCATCGAAGAGGAAATGTCAGCTATTAGCACCCCCGTCTTGGATGACTTCCCAGACTCTGTGAAAGCGCCACTATCGCCCGTGATTGATGATAATGTCGTCGTTGTAGACCCCGACGACACCTCTTCCACAGATTGGGATGAGCGCGGAATTGCGGCATTGCGTAGGTACTACACACTCAAGGATGAAGCGGATGTCATGATCAGCGAGAGCAAACAAGCTTGGCTGGACACGCCATTCTCTATCTATGCAATGCAGTGTACGTCTTCACTATCAAATTGATGGAGGCTTTCCGCTCACGCGATTCGCAGCCTTTGAACCACCTGCTCATCGTTCCGGCATGCGCGCTCTCCTTGAGCACTCACGACAGACTTATGGGTCCCTCCCCGCTGAGCTCCGCCGTATCCGTTCACGTACCAGCTCCAGACCGACCCCTTATCCACAGCCACAACGAGCAGTCAAGATCTCTTTATCTCCCTCGACCATGCGCCCGGTCATCCCCACGTCTCAAACATCGGCAGTCCTAGCATCCTCAGCAACACCAGCTCTGATACCACAAGCGCTGCAGCAGCGCCCAGTAAACCCAAACACCGTAGTTGTCGAGGAGTCCTCATTGGTACCTGGAAAGAATGCCAAGGTTGGTTCTGGTACGTTTTCCCAGCCACGCATTGGCTTTGATGCACGGCGGAACACGCCTGGGCGGGCAAAGCGTGGTGTTGGCAAGGAAAACAAAGAGAATACCATTTCCTCTGGGGCAATGACGGCGTAGGTGTCAGTTTTACCACAATTGTTCATCACTGACATTTGGAACTCCAGCCCTGGTGACGGCTTGCGCCTTAATCGCCCTCGACCTCGTGGTCGCCTCGTTCCTACGCGCCCAGCTGTTGCCATAGGAGCTTGACGCCAGCCGTAACTCCTCGTCCGTTACCCGCCTACAATTTGCCAAGCCGTCAAACCATTGTCACCGTGCCAGATACCCTCGGCGTTTATGCCATGCTTCTATCGAACTATGCTTTCTTGCACCATTTATTTCTTGATCTATTTATGGTCTTGTTTCAAGACATGATGTGCTCCAGTCTGTTTCTTGCTCACGACCGTGTATTTTACGAATCACCATTGACGCTACTCACACTCTGCGCTTACGACAACACCATACTCACGTTTTCACGAAGGAATTGTTAATATCTGCTGTTATCATTGTTTACTCCCTCAGGCTGAGAATCGAGTTACTCATTTCATTGCTACAAGGTGTGCAGAGCTTATCTCCGTTCAGTGACCGGAGGCGTGCACTGGCATAACTCCGGCATATTACAGTAAGAATCACACTCAGTACTAACTCAGTGTTGGCGTGCGCGTGCGAACGCCGTTATAGGCGCACCATTTGTGCGCTTCAGCACACCTAGGTGAGCTGCGAGTCCAAAAGGATAAGCTGAGCGGTAGGTACTAGCGTACACAGGAATGACATACAAGGGCGTCGTTCCCATCGAAGAGAGTGCTTCGAGTTCCTCTTGCCTGCCCCCTGAAGTGCCAATGCATTCGCTAGGAATTTCTTGATACGCGGGGGTGCCACGGTCGCTCCAGGTGCAGGGAGAGGCGTGCTTGCCGGAGATGAGAGGGTGCGGAGAGTACGTGTACTGAAAAGACGTTTTGTTCATAGAAAGATTGTGTCGAGGTGAGATATTACACCCACCCGACAACCACGTCTTTTGCGCGTGAATGCGGAGGTCGCCGCTTTTTGGTGGTGGATCGTGCTTTGGGTGTGGTCCGAGATGGCCGCACGTTGGTCCTTGGTTCCAAAGCGGCAGCAAATAGGTGATCCGGGAGGTATTTGCTTGCGGTTGATTGTACTGCACCAGGGTCATCGCTGCTGACGCTGTCCCCCTCCGTGTCAAGAGCCCCCGTATCACCACTTGATATCGGCATATCTTCGTCCGCCGGATGGCTCTGGAAGCTCTCCGGATCTGCAGATTTAATACTACGCCATTCCTCCCCGCTCTCGCTCCCGCTGACCTGTTCGGTCTCTTCTTCGGCTTCACCCATGGCACGTGTCATCCGCCGAAGGAGACGAGCATCCATGTCACTCCCACCCTCAATGTCATCCACTTCCACCTCGTGATGCTCCAGGTCGCGCTCGCCGTTCTCACCTGGAGCAATCATGGAGCGCCGCCGCCAACCTGCCTGTGCCTTGAGAATTTCATCACGCCGTTTGTTCGTTTCCCTTATCCTGCGCTTTTGGGCGGCGTAAAGGATCCTCAGAGCGCGATCATGACCTTTTGCTGTTGATGCAGAAGCAGAGAGAGAGAGGGATTCTGGCCGACCAGACTCTGAATCCGAGTTGCCGTTCTGCGTGGCGTTGTCCATGGCCGCCGGTGGAGCCCAGCCTAGGCTTGGCTTAATATCGAGAGAATCGGCCACGTGCCGGGTTGACCTTTTATGGCGGAGCTCGACTAAGACCAACCAATCCACGCTTTCCCACTCTTACTATCATGCTCTCCAAGTCGCGCTTGCGTCGTCTCTTGCCAGGGCGGCGTAGAAACAGGAAGGAAGACCCGATTATACAGGCAGTCCCCATATTGGAGGAGGAGCCCCCCATGTTGCACGACGGAGGATCAGTTCACGAAATGCCTCACATGTATTCAGCCCAGCAACAGTGCGTATCATCCCTCAGCTCCTCTTTCCTCAGTAGCTCAAAAAACATTTCGCGTCCTGCCTCAGTCAACCTTTAGTGTAAGCGATTCTTGTCTCCAGTCAAAAACTTTCTTCTGGACTCCCGTCACGACAGCGAACCGAATTTGAACATCGACTATGGACGTTTTCAAGAGGCCGTTCCTCGTCCGATGTGAGCGCATCGCCTTATGTTGCCGCTCTGGCTCCTTTACTGACGCGTCTATTGTACCCAGGGGCTTCGGTGTCCCACCCTCCCACCATACCCCCAGCGTCATTGCCGTGCCAGTATCGCAACATTCGCAACACTATGGCGAGCGCGCCATCACTCAGCTCGACTACGGCGGGAGTCAAGCAGCCCGAAGTGAGAATTTCCCTCGTTCGCGGCGTCAATCACTGTCGCGCTCGCATTCTCGGCACCGACCTAGTTCTCGTCACAGTAGCAAAGCGCCGGATATATTCATTCATCGTATGTGATGTACCTCGTACCTTCGGGCGTGTTGCTTCTACTTTCACAGCACCCTCTATTGCGAATATGGGTGAGCACAAGCGATCAGGCTCACCGGATCCTCTGCCTGTTCCCCCTCCCCACTACAAGAGCAGTTACCGTGACGACAGGGCCCATCACGGTGACCCGGAACGTCATCGTTCCCGCCGCCGCCGTGACCACGACCGCGGTCACGATCGTGTCCACAATGGAAAGGTAAGTGTCCGAGATGTTGGCTGTGCACCTTGCCGGCTGAAGAGGTGTGGTGTGACTCACGTTTCATGCGCTCATCGCCAGCAGTCTTTACAAGTTGCGGGTGATTTACCCAGAGAACGTGTCTCGCGTTCCTTCATCAGGCACATGGAACCACATGGCCATCCCGATTTCAGTTCTCGAGATGCACCGGGCGCAAAAGGGCCGTATGTGTGAGTGAAGATCGTCTGACCGTGCCAAACGTGCGATTGTGTATAACGATGTTGGTTCTAGATCGGAGTTAACTATACTGGCCAAAATAGCCAGCTTGACGGCTGTGTGAACGATGCAAAAAACGTTTACCACTTTTTGATTGGTGAGCATTGGTCCGACCCCATCGCGTTATGGCTGTCGATGCTGATGAATCCACGTTGCCCTGCAGACCGGCTGGGCTTCCGTACTCGCGACATTATCCGTCTGACCGATGAGGCGCGCGATCCGCGTAACCTGCCTACGAGGGCGAACATCCTTGGCGCAATGCGCTGGCTCGTACGCGGTGCACGCAAACACGACTCCTTATTCTTCCACTGTGCGTCCCCTTTTTGGGGGTATTGATTGGGAATACCGACACACTCTTACAGACTCAGGACACGGTGCCCAAGTCCGAGATCGGAACGGAGACGAGGTAGATGGATATGACGAAGGTAAAACAGCGGGAGTCACCTTTTGCGCCTTCCCATACCGACGCATGACAGTGATATTTCCTGTGGACTATGCTCAAACCGGGACAATCATCGACGATGTGAGTATTTTCACGACTCTTTCGTTTCCTTTCAAAGACACTGATTATGCATAAAGGAACTCCATTCCAACCTAGTACCATCGATCCTTTCTCTCTGTTGGATTGTCAAATTGACGCTAGGACTGGTAATATAGATTAAACCTCTCCCACCTGGGTGCCGTTTAACCGTACGCCCACCTACGTTACCTACGCGCTTTCAATGTCCATGACCTTCGAATCGTTTTTAGGCCATTATCGATGTGCGTGGCGTCTTCTCTCGCGTAGACGCTCTACTCACAAGCTCCAGTCGTGCCATTCCGGATCTGTCCTTGGTGGGTATTATTCTACGAAGTTGACTTCTTTTATTGACCATGTGTCCTCCGACAGATATACCTTTTGTCGTACGCAGCTGACTCTCACTTTCTTGGCATTGGGGCTCATTCATATGAAATAGTATCATTCTGATGGCCGCGTCAAATCCAGTAGTATCACGAAAGAATTTCTTAGAGAAAAGTCCACTCCGGCCGACGTGATCTGTTGGAGCGGTTCTGCGGATTCAGGTACTGCCTTCGGCGAAAAGGAAGGTGGTATCGCTGTGGGTGCAATGAGCTATGCGTTTTTGAGAGTGCTACGTCTGTCTTCTTTTAAAGGGAGCGGTGGCACGATAGCTGACGTTGACAGGTAATAACCCGCGGCCCACATATGAGGATTTACTACGGGACTTACGACGTGCCACTCGCAAATACCATCAAAAGCCGCAGCTGTCGGCGTCTCACCAGATCGTAAGTGTCCTCAATGTTTCCACGGTGGGTGCTGAGCTATTTCAGGATCTTGGACGACGATTCGTGATTTGAGAAGTGTGGAAATACCTTGGCCAGCTATGATCTATGATCTATTATGTTGTGTGTATGTACTTGACGCAATGGATTTCCGTCGGTTTCAGCACCGCTAATGATGCTAATGTCCGTGGGAAGTCAAATCTGGGAGTATCTACCATAAGAGGGAATTTATTCTCACAAGCACGAGATCACTTGCACATTCAGCCGGCTATCTGCTACTCTCTCTCTCTCCCACATCATGTCATCCACACAGGCAGAGGACCCTGCCTCGGAAAAGTCCACATCTATGCTGAAAGAGCGTCGATTCAAGCTGAGCAGGTATTTCTTTTCGGTCTAGCACCATCTTGTTCTCACTACATCCGTAACAGGGCTTGTGATCGGTGTCGGTGGGTGTCGGTTCATGCTTTGTTCATCCTTGGGGGTGCTTACTTTCATCCTGTAGGCGCAGGAGGATCAAATGCGATGAAGGTCACCCATGCCAGGCCTGTCTCGGAGCACATTGCGCTTGTACGTTCGAGGAGCCTGGCAAAAGAAGCAATCCCCACAAATCCAAGTTTGTCCAATCACCAAATTTAATTGATTATTTGCTCTGACGCCCGCACGTCTCTAGACGTACTGCTACCCTGGAAGATCGTATGCACCATCTGGAGAGCCTGATTCAAGCGATACCTCCTGCTGTTTTCGCCGCCGGAGGCGCAGGTCTTTCCCCATCGTCCCCTTTCGATCGTCACCCTTCGTTTCCATCACCCCCGAGCCACACTTATCCGACTGCAATACCTCCCCCATCTCTCAATGCAATCCCTTTGATAAACCCATCAACCCATTTCACCCTTGGGACGAATGGGTCCCGTCAGTCTAGTCCACAAGCCACTGTACCCCCGTTTGGTTATCAGAGTACAGCCAACGGCGATGCTTCGGCATCCGAGCATCCCTCTGAAGAAACTGCCCGCATGTCGCTTTCATCCTCTTACATTTATGTCGACGACGAAGGTTTTACTCGCTGGCAGGGAGAAACGTCTGGTCTCCCTATATTGGATCTTCTCATTGAACGACATCATCCTTCACCCAAAATGGAGCGAGACCCTAGTCCACAACGTGATTGGTCAAATGGTGGCTCATCCAACCCAGACGGTACATGGTTCCCGGATCGCACCACTCATCGTACGGACATGAACCCAGAGCGGATTTGGAAGCTAGTTACCTCTTTCATTGCTCCCCGACTTGATGGATAGGTACGTCCCCGTGGTGTATCTCGACCACTGCAGTGCCAACCTACTCATGATCAAGTCTTGTACAATGTTATCTATCGACCTCATATTACTTGATGCCTTTCCTCCACGTCCCAACTTTTCTCAACGTACGTCCCTGAGGACTAAAAGCTTCCAGTTCTTATATTATTTCAGGACTATGGCGACCCTCAGAAATGGGGAGAGCCGGGGTTTGTCGCGTTCGTAGTTGCGGTTTGTTGCCTTGCTTCGCGCCATATCGATGATCCACGAGTACGTGCGAACCCAAACGAAGGGGTATCGTCCGGAACCATGTGGTTCGACCTTTTCAGCCGCTTGCATACGCTTCCAGGGGCCGACCGCCCTACATTGTACACCATTCAAGCTACGCTAGTCGCGGGGGTGTATGCTGTTGGGTGGGGTAAACTATCTAAGGCTTTCGCGCTTTTTTCCGAGTCAGTCACACTCTCGCTCGATGCCGGGCTACATCGATCCACGGATGCATACGACATCTTCGATGCGATCGAGGAGGAGGTCCGTAAGCGTACCTTTTGGTGCGTTTATATGTGGGATAAGCAGGCAGGTGCCCACTTCGGCCGACCGCCGCTCGTGCGGTTACGTGACTGTGATGTCTCTGAGCCCGCGGCCGTTGATGACGAATTTATCACCCGCGATTCCGTTGGACCGCAGCCAACAGAAACACCGAGTAGGATGGGGGCGTTTATATGTGTACTACGCTTGCTCGTGGTGCTGGAGTCAGTGCTCGATACACCTCCTCCCAAAGATTTTGGCGACTCGTCACCCTTCTTGAGGCGCGCAACGTCGACTCTAGCAGGGTTTCGGCGACACAAGGGCTTGCGTGAGGAGGAGATACTACTAGACGAGGTCTGCTCCACAGTGCCCGCGTATTGGCGACATTCGCCCGAGACGCTTGCAAGCGAAGATGTCATTCGCGTCACACACGCCGAGCGCGTTCATTGTCTCTCGCTCTTCATACGCATGCTCATTATGCGCCATCGGTTCTCCGACCTTGTTGCGGAACGTGAAGCTATTGGCGAACAAGAACAAAATGAGCAAGAGCGAGATGCCATGACTATTGCACACTCTGCTGCGTTGCAGCTCATCTCTACTCAGCTGCAAATCGCGCAAAAAGGTCTAATGACATACTGTAAGTCAACACCATTTGTGATCTCGGTGTCTGACATCCCCCCGGTTTTCTAGATGGAGTCCACGTGATCCACCAACTCACCCAAGCGGGGCGCACCCTCATCGGTTTCTTATTGAACTGCCAAGCCGACGTTCTGCGGCCTTTAATCGCACCCGCGCTCGATGGCTTGCGATCTTGTGTAGGCCTTTTGCGGCGGTTCAGTGGTCGTTATGTGTGTGGCCAACGCTCCTGTGATATGATGGAAGAGTTTTGCAGGCGTATGTCCGCGCATGTGTGATCGCGATATCGCAGCTCCTAATAGTCCTTGTAGTCACACAGATTCCACTTGACAACCCGGCCATTTCCCAAGAGCTCATAACAAGCTCTGCGCGGCCACCCTGGATCAGGCCCGCTCGCAAGAAGAATCCCTCCGGTCCTCGTTCCACAGGCAGCGTGGAGTCTCCAACACAGGATGCGTCGGAATTTGCTAGTAGCTCCGTCTCTACTGCTCCTATAAATGCGCCATTCAATCTTACTGCTGGCTTTTCTCCTGTCGCGCAGACTCAATCTCCGCGACGGTTCTCAGTAACAACGGCTTCACCGACAGGGCAACTTCTTGACCCCTCGAGAACGGGGGCTGGTAATCTAGAGCTTCCCAAACCCGATTCCGATACTGGCTCAATTCCCATACCAACGGCTGAGTTAATGGCTCTCGTCGAAGGCGGTGGTCTTGACGTCGCGGGCTTATTTCCTGGACAATCTGTTCCTGGGTTTATGGCAGATCTTCAAGCTGGCACCTCATACGGACAGTGCCTTCGTGCAAGGCGCATACTTAGGATCAAACGAGATGGCAGGGATTGTGGGCACACCATAGTCAACTAAGTCCACACATGTGCGTAGGTCGTCGCGAGGGGAGTGTGAAAACGGGAGTGTGAAAACAATATAACGTAACTTCTGTCCCTTAACGCTGATCGTTCTTTAACCTGATCCTGTCTTTATGCTGTATTGTATATTGTATTGACGTAGGTTAGTGATTGTTCAACGGGATATATTGGCAGCCGAAAAGAAAGGATATGTCCAGCTACCCATATGGGAACGCTATTCTTGTGGCTGTGCTGTCAGGCTGACGAATGTGGTGATATATTGTACACGAACTACGAGGAAAATCGATATCAGTTCAGTAAGATTGTGATACATTCAGAATACGTAGTAGGTATCCAGAGCCCTTTTCGAGTTCACTTATAGCATGAGAAGGTGGACGCGCTCATCTCGGACAGCGAACAGTAGGATAAATTGATGGCCCTCCGCCCGCCGACGGGAGACAGCATCGCGGATTTGAAGAGCATAACTCGTGCTTGAATTCGGGAACGAGGACACCACCGCCTTCCACGTCTCGTCATCGGTGATCCAGCTGGAGGACTTACACAAGATATCGAAGACGTTCGCTGGAGTATCGATAGCCACCACGGGGATGCCTGACTGGACAACAGAACAGACCCGTAAAGCCATTTCAAACGCTATTAATAAAAAAAACAAGGAGGCGTTAGTAGGGAACAACGTATGAAGAAGTTCTCACCCTTCTCGAGGAATATCTGTTTGGTTTGCTTCCGTTGTTTTTTCGAGTCTCCTGGAAGTACGAGCCGAACATCCGGCATAGGACCAGACGGCTTTGACCGAACTGGACCTTGCGGATGTTCTAAGAGAGCCGTACCTGACGTCTCGGCATCAATTCGCTTTTGCTCTAAAATTTGTTCCTGGAGCCACGGCACGAGCTCTGGTCTTGAAACTAAGAGAGAAAAAATGTGTCAATCGTAACCATTCTGCTAAGGACCACAGGACTGACCGTCATATTCCGTGCCTTTCAAAATGCTTTTGATTCTAAACGCCGGTTGATCGCGCCGCGCAGAACGCGGGCGGGGACATATGGAAAACCTGCGGGTGTGTCAAGACGACGTGTTTGAGGGAGCAAATAGAACCGCACAGGATACCCTCTCGATTGCACAAATCCAGATGATTTTCGTGTTCGCCGTCAGGAATGCTTGTTTCGTACATAACGTCCGCACTGATGCTGTGTCTCCACAAGAGCGACGCGACCTCCAGTCTCTCACTGAGATACCCAGGTTGGTAGGACACGATGTACACATCGCATCGCCTAGGGCTCCAAAAGCCAAATGAACGTTGCTCTTTGAGTAGGTTCTTTACAGAGACAGCCTGATACGCGGCCAAAGCGACCAGAATCCTTTCCAAGGAAATTTGTAGCCCCACTGCGCATACACTGTTCCCCCCAGCTCTCGGGGGAGAGAACTGAGAGATGAGGTCGTCATATCTAGGGCTCAACGTTAATCAACTTGAAGTGATCTATGGTTCTATTCGCCAACCTGCCACCAGCTGCCAGTATATCGCTGCGTTTGCCTCGTCTGACGACTTCAAAGCATACGCCGCCCTTAAAATAGGCATTGTGACTGCTTATCATCAAAGGATGGAATAGGATAGGCCTTGCAACCCCAGCAAGAGCAGTGTATTGGATAGTCTTCTTGATTTCACCCAGAGCATGTGCCATCAGCGTCACGAGAGGTGGCGAGATCTTCTCTAGTCGGGCAATGAGTAAATCAATGTCCTCGTCTACGTCCACTGAATCAGCTGGCGCAGGCCCAGGAAACGGATGAGGGTCCACCTATATCACTTAAGACTTCGAGCTCATCAACCGTGCTTCTCAAAAGACCTCTTTTGAGAAGCATGGCTCGTTTCTGGGCCCAGGAAGACTTGGCTTGGGTAATGATCTCAACGATTGGGTCACGGATGTCGTGCGGGACTCTGCTCAAAGCCAGCTCTACAACTTAGGTCATAGTCAGCGTCATACTCGACGACACTAATCACAGGCGCTACCATTCGAATGAGAAATGTGAATTTCATAGTGTTGCGAAAGATTCGGAAACGAATCTAAGCACTCGTTCATGATAATGATTGACTCCGCAGTCGAGACCGGCCCGCTATTGGCCATGTCAGTCGAAATAATGTCAAAAACGGCGGCTTTGAAGACCCTAGGATGACCAGCGACTAGGCTGAGGTGTTGTTGAGAGGGATGGGCCAATGAAATAGGGGTGTTTAGACCTACTTAGGGCGGTACGTATCGCCAATATAAAATCTCTTGATTCGTTTGAGGTTGTTCCGCGCAGCAATGCGTGCAAAGGGGATCAATGCGTTGTTGGGAAGACCCACGACCTCTCCATGTCTATCCACAAATAAAACACGCGTCATATCCTCGCTATTGTCGGTGGTCGGCATCATCAATGGGGGCTCCATTTCGATCGCGCCGTGCAAGCGGAATATGGCCGTTAAGGTGTCGCGAACGATTCCATTTAGCGATGCGTGTTCCGGGTGTTCGACATCGCTATCGTAGAGAAATCCTCGTACCCCACGGGATGTCTGATTGAAGAGTGCTGCGAGGACCGCCTGTCGGTGGGGAGAATCGGGCTTAACTAAAAGGATTACTGAGTGACCACTCAAGACTCTTGATCACCGACTCACTCATCATCCTCAAAGCACCTTTGAAATACTCATCTTCCAGTCTTGGGGGGAGTAAGCTGCTCTGGGACAACTCAAGGGCGGTCGGACGTTCGTCTGGATTATGCCTGAGTAACCAGGATATAACTGAGGAGTATATGTCACTCATTAAATGCTCGAAAAAACTCTACACAGAATCTCACTCTGGCGCTGACGCGTTCGATGGGCATCCCAGTCACTAGGAAAGATAATGTCCTTCTTGCGCAAATCCTCAATGACAGCAATACGTTCAGCTCCAGTCGAAAAGAAGTAATTCATCTCGAAAAACACAATCTACAGATCGTCAGCGCCTCTCCACATAGTTGCAGGCAGTCTCACCCCGAGACTATACAAATCCGCCTTGGTATGATTTCGCGGGCCTTTTTTCGGTGATTGGACTTCCGGTGCAATGTACATTTTGGTCCCAACCTCTGTGCAGACGATCATGAGAAATGCTCAAAAAGCAAAAATCGGGTACAAACCCAGTGTCATTTCAGCGTCGGCCGTAATCGTGTGCGGGGCCAGTTCGGATGGTCCAACCGCCGCTGCAAGACTGGATGTAGCGAGGCCAAAATCGCCGACTTCAAGCAGCCCATCAACGCGGGTATAAGTATAGTAGTCTTGACGACCTGCCTTTACAATCCCCTTTACCATCTGTGTTGACCATCAGAACAATATTAGCGATCAAGACCTTTCTGCCGTACCGATGAAAATGTTCGTCAGCTTGATATCCCTGTGGAGCTGCAAGCTATTAGTTCACAAGGCAATGGTATCAAAATGGTTCACAGACAATCCCCAAACTCGACATGTGAACAAGTGCATCAACGACCTGATGAAACAACCGCCATCCCTCATCCTCTGAAAGGCCTTCCGCTATGCGCTACAAATGTCTTGTCAGTGACAAAATAGGGAATACTAGAGGTTATCGTACCTCTCTGAGAGTTTGCCGCTCCACAAATTCCTGTGCAGCGGTCAGGTATAACCCTTGACATTATTCGATGAGGAGCCAACCATCTGAATGTAAAGCGTACGGGGGCGAGAAGGGGGCGGCGTACGAGGCACTACGTCAATGACTGCGGACCCGTTGCGTGGGGCTTCGAAACCCCTGCCAAGATCTTCAGCATCGCTCTCGTCGCCGTCAACATCCCCATCACTGCACTCTGTGACGCCAGATCCAGAGCCAGTGAAATGAATGCTCGGGAAAGACGTAGAGGAGCAGCTGCCTGAACCGAGGTCATCGAGATCTATACTGAACGGGTCAGACGAGTCATCGCGACGACGGATTGCGCCCAGAAACGATGTGGCTCCATCCGCGGTCTCGTCACCAGAGTCATCAGAAGACGCAGTCGTAGACAGCGACTCTGAGTCTTCGAACCACGCGGTATAGTATCGCACAATAAACCGGTGCGATAGCCTGCTGAGCGCGTTGATTTCTCGTAGAATTTTATTGTCGGTATTCGGGGTCCGCAAGCGCACCTTCTTGACTGAAAACAGTGGTCACTAGGTGATCACCTGTTAAGGGGTGCACATACCTGCGTAGATGCGGGAGTCAATTTTGTTGCGCGCTTTGACTACTGAGCCGAACGCGCCACGACCCTATCCGTTAAATAAGGGAGCTGTCCGTTAATACCATATCCGATGACACGCACTAATAGTTCCAGTTCTTCCCAATCCTCCTTCCATCGGCTAGTTTGCTGCCTTCTCATAATTGGCGCTCTAAAATAGTCAATTTCAGGTGAACTCGCATATGAATGAGGCACAGGAGTTCTTTGATCTTGATAGGCCATGATCAATGCGACAGTCATGGTCTGAGTCTCACAAATTCACCTGAAATAGGAATCGCAACAACGCGAGACTTGGCGAACGAGATTTGATCCAATTCCATGAGAATGGTGGCACACGGTGTGTATTTTCTCTTTTGCGAGACCATGCTCGATGCAATCCGTTGAATGGCGGGGGATATTGGCGCTAAGGTATGTGAGACGGGCGAACGGTCCATAATCATGACTCACAAGATATGAGCGCGGCCTGCGCATCCGGGAAACACTCCACAACATCGCGTCCAAGTAGCATCTGCAAGAAGATAACCCCTGCGTAATGTATGTCACGAGCCTTCGTGTAGATGAACGTCGAATCATGGACATCCTTCGCCAGCCTATAGCGAATCGGTCACAATTTCTCGGGACAAAAAAATAGACTCCACCAGCTTTCTGGAAGACTATTCGAATCCACCACAGGAAGTGAGCTGGGTCCAAATGGGTTTGATCGGTGTAGGTCTAGCAACTTGACATAATAACCTGACATCATAACTTTGAGGAGCCTAGACTGGCCAGACTTCACGCGACTCGAGAGACCAATAGTTTGAAGCGAGAGCCCTTATCAAACCTGAGCCGATACTTAGGCGAGAAGGAACGGCTTTACCTCTGTGGACGAGATCCGCAGTATGTACCTCATTCAATCCTGTCAGAATTTGTATGAGATAGCTCTTTGTAACGTCAAACAGAGTGGAACGTGACTTATATTGATATACGCACCGACGCGCGCTCCTCGCGCAGTGTCTCACAATCCTCTAACAAATCGTACAAGGTGAAATGTGGTCTCTGTTCCATGAGGACCGCAAGCTGGGGTGCGCCGCTAGATTGAGGGAGGGAGAGCTTGACGGCGTACAAGTTGGCTACGTTCTCATGACGGATTCCTATGAGACGCTGGACCTCTTCTTGAACGAGCTTCAACTTCTTGCGACCTTGGTGTGTGGTATAATAGTGAGAGTCAAATGTGACGAGATGCACCTCAAGCGGGAGCGTTGCAGCAATATCGTCGCAAATAGGTTCAGCTTGATAGATAATGCCAAGGTAATCTGAAATGTCTTTAGATTGCAGACGACAATGTCAAATGACGACCAACCGTGTTGTGGGTGAAATAGTTTGACGGCACGGAAACACAACTCGTTGACGTTAATTTCGCGGTCAAACGATTGGGTAAGGATATCATCGGCAAGTTCGGGCACCTCAGTTGCATCAGACCTTGCCCGATGACGGGCTCTGTAACTCTCGCGTTCCATCTGGTGTCGGTATGCATCCGCTTGCATCTGTTCGTTGAAGGCTTCGGCGAAAAGACGTTCACGCTCCGCCTCCTCTTGCGCTTCAGCCTCTTCGCGTCGCTTCTTTGCCTTATGGAGTAAACGATCCCTCAGCGTAAACGAAGATCATAACAGCCAACGGATCGCCCACCTGCTCCTCTTCTGACGCCCGTTTGATCATTTCTGAAGCCAATGAACCAACAACTTGTACGGGTGGTATGATATTGGTGGCAATCCAGTCTTGTGCAGCCGTGACAACCTGAACACAAAGGTAATCAGAATGAGATGTACTCAGTGGTATGAATTGTGGATCAAAATTTGTTCCTCTAATATCCAATGACTTTCGAGGAGATAGCGAAGGAATGCTCCTTTTTCTCAAATTTTGCCCACCTGAAAGACGATCTCTGTCCCGCGAGACTGCTGTGCTTCAGCCCGGATAAAATTCGAGAGCTTCGCGACATGATCATCCGAGATGCCCTTGATGGGCTGCTGAACAGCGAAGATGGGGTGTGCATTTGCAGGATAAGTCCTAGGAAATCTACCATAAAGGGGCAAAATGAGCTACAAATGTTAAATAGAAAGATGGAGTTTACATGGTGTGTAGGTGAAAATAGATCTTGGCAGCGTGTTCGGTGTCTGGATGTGTAATCTTGAGGACGAACTCAGGAAGCCTCGCAGCGCCCTACCAGGCCACTGAGCTCACCTTACTGTCGTATTTCTGTGGATTGTACAACGCACCTTCCACGCTTTAGGCTGGCATTCTATAAAGTCGTCGGCATAAATGGATTTGAGAGCGGTGATTTCTTGTTGTTGTTGTTCTGGCAATGTCGTGTCCATTCCTGGTGGCAAGTTGCCGTATTAAGAACGGGTAGGAGCTCTGCTCGAAGGAGAGAAAGGCCCTTGGGACCCAGCTCAAACTTCCATGCTCCTTGGCCAATGAAGAACGGTCGAATGTTGTCGTGAGTCAAAGGATTATTCCCACCGCACACGACGCGATTATATGCGCCATGCGCCACAGCTTTCCCTCTGGACACACGCCAGCTGCTCGGCAATGCTGCTTCCCCTTCTCTACATTCTTTTTCTTATGAGTCCCTGGTCATGGGGGACCCCTCTATCACTACCGGCTACCCCACCGGGGTTCGCGCTCCATCTCCCGTTGTATAAACGGGAGGCGGCTCCAAGCATTCGCAGACGAGCACCCAAACAAGACGCCATAGGTTTGGGAGACGATGTCGACATGTGCGGATTCTCAATATACCGCCCTGGCTCTTCTCATTGTGCGAACAGAACCTACAACGTGCTAGTTCAAGTAGGCGAGACTCTCACACCCCTTGTTCTCGGTGCGTTCCATATTTCCAAGGACGTGCAAACATGCGACCTGCCTTTTCTCACTAGACACCGGCTCTTCCGACCTTTGGGTGCTCTCGAGCTCCTGCTCCACAGACTGTTTCTCTGTCACCGTACCGTTGTATCCGCAAACCTCCTTCCAACCAAGCGGCCTTGCTGTTCGTCTCGCCTATGGTGACTCCCAGACCGGAACTTATGCCCAAGGGCCGGTTGGAAAGGACGTCGCTGGTGTTGCTAGCTTGCGGCTTCAGGACCAATACATTGCCGCGATTTTGGAGACGAATACAAGCGTACTGCAGACAGGTTCTGCCGGAATATTTGGGCTGGGATTCCCAGTTAACAGGTGAGTCGATGACGCCCACTCGGGCCAACAACTCCCCACTATTCATCGTGCGCCCCGAAAATCAACGCGCTCTCCCAGTGTCGGGTTCCCTCGCCCTTAAGTTACTCCTGATTTTCAATGGCATGTCCATACTTGGCGCCTTCACTGTGTAGTTGTGGTCTTCTTATTCCTGTGTCACGAGAGATCACTGCCCGGTGCACTCCACTGGGGCTGTGAGGCACTCCTTACTCCCCGTCTCTGCCTAGCTGTTTTACGACTCGTGCGATCTCGGTCCCATCTGTGCTGCTTTGACGTGGGGGCCTCTCAGAACAGTTTTCCGTTTCCATCATCTTTCTTTGTACTTGCGCTAACAACACGATTCTGCTACAGTGTGATCTGGAACAAGCTACTGGTGACTAAATCGGCGCGAGAAACGGGCATCGAAGATCGGAGTCACCCTTCTTTCGGCACTCGTATCTTTCCAGACCTGTCGAGAATCCGTGGACGCCGTACCCTGGTCACACGTAGTACCTCGGGCGAGTCGTCGTCTCCGAGTGTGGGTGATGCACTCGCCAGTTTCGCTACGAACGGGCCACTTCTTCCCCGACTTATATTGACTGGAGCATTGGCTTCCCCAATCTTTGCTATATCGCTGCAGCGAGATACGGTCGACATTGGTGGAAATCAAGGAATACTCTCAATCGGCGAGCTGCCAGCTGGTATAGCAGCAGAGAACTTGACGTGGGTCCCTTTACGCGGATACACTGTTGCAGAAGGGGGACTTCCGGCGCCGGAGGACTCCCCAAACGAGGTACAATCTCGATCCATCTCCATGTGACCAAGTCAAACATTTAGTAGGTTTACCCCATCACTTGGGAAGTTGCTATCGATGATGTATATTTCGACGGGCGGAAGTTGCCACGGTCAGCCCTTGCTACGTCGAACATTACTCTGACCGCCCTACTTGACACAGTTCGTCCCTTACCTGGCTCTTAGATATCATTCATAGAGCCCTCACACTCAGGGAAATTCACTTATTCGAGGCCCTAGAGATGTTCTGGAGGCAATTATAGCGCAACTTGGAGGCAACACCTATAAGTGTGCAGAAGCACACACTCTTGCTTTCCAAATTGGCGGGAATCTGTATCCGGTCGATCCACGTGACTTCGGCTCACAGACTTTCGAAAATACAGTTTCTCAGTGCACCCCAAACCTTGCTGTGACGGATCCCCCAGGCTCGGGCTTTCTATATAGTTGGAGCATTGGTGACCCATTTCTTAAATCGTAAGCGGGACCGTCGATTCGATGAAAGTTACCTACGTCTCTGGGCAGTGTCTTCGCTGCGTTCTACTACGGCAATCTAACCCATCCTTCCCAAGACGAGCCTCGTATCGGGCTTCTCTCCACCGTACCTTCAGACGCGGCGCAACGCTTACAAGCCGCGGTTCAGCTTGCCAACGCCACCCTCGGTGGTAACTTTCCCGGTGCGATTTTATGTTACCAGACAACCACCAAAGCTGATGTTGTCGCAGTGACCTCAGAGGCTGCACCTTCCGGTTCTCCTCCATCTTCCGGGACTGGCCTCGCGGGTGTTCCTCAAGCACATAGTGCCCCACCTTCACAAATTTCCGATAGCTCTGGGGTAACTTCAAAGCTGACATCACCGATTGGCGTCATAAGTTTACTAACAGCTATATCTACAACGCTTGCACTGTAATTAGCTCGCATTGTAATTATTCCGCCGTCCAGCTTGACGTGTCTTCTGGAGGCACATCGAATTAGAGAGGTGTAATACCGAGACGAAAAAATGAATCGCTAAACGGGGGTCCATATACGTTCATAGCCTTGTTCACTAAGAGGCATCTCAAACAAATATCTATTCAATGATTCGCATTAAGATAGTACGTGTGGCGAGACTATTAAGGGACGATGCTTAGGGAGGCCACGACGCCATGTGCTTGGAGTAGAAACCGATAATATTCACAAATTGGTTCTGAGGTAGGGAAGTATTTGCAAAGCTGTACTACCTTCGCTTCTCGTTCCGTCATGTCGCTAATCATAAACACGAGTCACAAGCAGCTGTCACAGTCATAGTGAAGCATTCTAATGGGAGTTCGGAATCGTACCAGGTCGAAATAGGACATGGCCACAAGCTATTAAACGACCTCCGGGTTACCGAAGACTAGATCGTCTTCGTCATCGAGCGGTACGGTCAGAGATTCTCCGATCCTAGTCGGCTGAATGATATGATGTCTGAGGTGTTCCATAAGTCAATGATTTTTTCAGGAATAGCAACGATGCCACATACTTCTTAAGGAACTCATCAATACCCAACGAGCCAGCTTCCCAATCTACTCGCACCCAGTTATGGACAAGCTGGCCAGATCGGTAGACAAGCATTGTGGGGAGCATGTCTGTGTCCACGTCAACATCTTCGTCTTCCTCGTCCTCGTCCTCAGATGGAGTACCAACAACCGCAACCTCCACGTCGTCACCATATGGATCGTCCTCTTCTTGTTCTGGGAACCTTGGTGTGGTACGTGACTTGGAAAGATACGTCGATGAGGGCGGACGAGAACTCCGTGGCTTTGCCCCCGGAATCAGCGCAAACCCGATCGTGGACGCGCGACACCGGATGAACTTAGTGTTTGGATGCTCGCGCGCTAAGCGCGCGAGCCTATCGTCAATTGTATCGCACCTGTCGAGTGACTAATCGGCGGTCAAACAGAAAGATGATGAGTTGCTCGCGCTGGTCCAAGGACAAATGCGAACGCACGCACGGGATCGTAGATGTGCACCACTACCCACACGTTTTGACCTTCTTCTACTGCAGGCACAAACCCCTTCAATCCAACCTCGCGGAGGTGTCCGAATTGTCCTCGCTGCCACTCGAGAGTGGCGCGTTCATTCTGATCCTCGAGGAAAGTCTTTCCGCCAAGGTTCGCACGCTCCATTCGAGCAGCAAGGTTCGCTAGCTCATCAGCCTTTTTAGAGCGCTCGCGTGCGGCGGCTTCGTTGCGGTCACGGATAACACCTTTCACTCCTGTTCGTCCGGGTCCCATACCGATCGAGTTTGTTAGTCGTGCTTGAGCGTCGACATCGCCGACCTGATTCCCCCAGAGTGGGTCACTACTACCACCATCGCTGCCGGGCGAGAGAGAGCGTGCTGGTGAGGAAGAACGGTCCTGGGTCTGGAAGAGGTCACCTGAAAGAACAAGTTGCTCGAGACGATCGCCATTCTGCCCCAAGCCTATAAAAAAAGAAAGGTAGCGAGAGAGCAAGACATTTTACCATCGCACGTCCCCGTTTCAAATGGAGTCGCACAATACTCGAGAAGCGGAATAGGAGGATTGTGCAGCTCGTTCTGGGTGGGAAACGGGAGGCAAATCCACAAGATAATCACAAAGGTTGCCTCTGCCCCTGAAAAGCTCGTAGGCGCTCACCGAATCCTCCCGAGGCCAATAATTGGATGGTGTTGTTTGTAGCTAAGACGATGTCCCACGATCGGGAATGTGGAATGTATAATCGAATTGTATGATGCTGTGTAGAGTCAGAGTGCGCCTTGGAGTGGACGGACGGACGGTTATCCCGGACCGGACCGGAACCCGTGCCCAAAAACGCACTCGAAACGCACTCGGGCTCGAACAACCACATCCACCGTGACCGCGCGCGCATGCCTCCAGGTCTAAAAAGGAGTTACGTTGACGAAGCAGATGTCCGCTTATCCAAGGCATGTGTTGTGGTGTGCTTGAGCCATCGGGCTGAACCCTCTCATAGAAGCAACCGCTTTTACGGGAGGAAGTCCACTCGTTAATCAAGGAGCATCCTTCGGACGGACGGCTCGATAGTCACAGTGGGTCTGTTGGCTCAGAAAACAACCACACAGACAATGAGGATGGCGCCATAATCGGCGAAACAGTATTGTGCAAAACTGCACAAGGTCACACCGAGGGCGGCAAGGCGCATAAACCTCCAACTGGGGCAGAGGTCAGAGCCATAAAAGCTGCACAAGACCTTTTTCTGTCTAGCTCTTTCAAACTTCAGGTGCTCCTTAGGGTGTTCTCTGTTTCTCGTGTGTCTTCACTATTGGGATATTATAGGTTGATGCCCTCCTACCAAACATTCGACCAAAGGATTCACGGAAGCCACCACTGGAAAGGTTCCTCTTTTCTCTTCACGCTTATCTTTCATCCCTCCCGCCCGTTGAACCACAGCATCCTTTGGCGGCGGCTCGTGCTCTTGCTGAAGGCAACATCCTGTCTAACAATTCAGGAAAGAAGAAAGGCTCTCGTCAGGATGGAACCGGCCCACCCTCTCAAATGGTTTTGGTCCCTTACTCATCGCCCGCACCGACTGAAGATGCCAACTGGAAGGTTTCCTTTGAGAAACCATCGAACATAGCAATCGTTGGGAGTTGGATTAATAATGTTGCTGTCAAATCTCCAGATGGTGAACCGTGGGTTGTAGACGTAGCAGTGGAGATGCCTCCGGCATGTCGATCCTAAATGCGGTACTAATCTCAATAATCATTGGTATGCAGGGTCTGTTCCAGGAAAAGGACTATATGAACTATCGGTTCTTCCACAAGCGAGCCTTTTACCTCGCCGTAATTGCGAAGCACGTGTCCGACCCTAAAAGTCACCTCAATGTGGACGTCTGTTACGAGTCCAAAAGAGGGGATACACGGCTGACGACGTTGATCCTGCGACACAACCATGGTACCTGTTTTCCCGATTTAGGCCATTATTTTGACAATGCTGACATTCCTACAGACAACACCCCGACCGATTTTTCGAAATTGAATGCGGTAATACGAATAATTCCTACACTTCCAACCTCTTCTCCCATTCGACAGACGCGGTGCTCCCCTACCCGAAGCAATTTTCGTGTCCACCTTCATGAACCTGCCGGCTCGGATTATGAGAATCGTCCCACTCCATTGTACAACGCTGTTCTTATGCTCGCTTCCTCTCCTCTCCGTGATGTGTTGTCGGTGAATACACTAAAAAATGATCTCCCCGCTTATCATGACGCCCTGTCCCTCCTGCGGGTGTGGGCCAATCAGCGAGGGTACGGAGAAGGTCGGCGGACATGCATTTGGGGCTTCGAGGGTGCGGGTCCTTTATGGACTACTACACTAGAGTTGTTGATCCGTGGAGAGGAGCCTCGTGAGGAAAACAATGCAAAGAGTCTCCCATCGAGGACTGGCCTTAGCTCATACCAACTTTTCAAAGCCGTCCTGGATCTTTTATGTAAGTGTGTGCCGTAGAAATCATACGATGACTGACTCTCTTTAGCTCGGCATGACTTCTCTCGTAAGCCCCTTTTTGTGAAGAGTAAAGGTGGTCGTTTGGTACGTCATTGTCGAACTCCTGTGATTCTAGCTATTTAAAGGCCTTATTAGTTCGCCGCAGAGGAATACTCGGGGAGATTTGAAGCCGTTCTCGTTGACTCTTCGTCTTGTGTCAATGTCCTCGCGGGTATTCCCCTTGCGTCCATTGAGATGGTAAATATCTCATCACTAGGTTCCACAATCACTGACTTATCACTAGCTCAAACTCGATGCACGAGCTACCCTTGAGGTCTTAGACGGGACCTGCGGAGACCCGTTCTCTGAGGTCTTCCTTCTCGACCACAGGGACCTTACTTCTCGTTTTGACTGTGTACTCACGTAGGCTTTCGTCCACCCGTGACGCGACTCCTATTGATTCCACAATGCAGGGCTGATTTATCGTCTGTCGCCCGGGAGCGGATATCACTTCACGACGTATTGGAGAACGGCTCATTTTCTGGTGCCCTTCTTACTTCCCTATCAATACGCCTGCGTGAGGCTCTGGGTTCACGCGTGAATGCACTTGCTATTTTACATCGGTCATCACAACCTCGCCCCCTTTCTGAAGGACCCCCGACTGATCCCACTAATATATTCATTGGGCTAGTCCTTGATCAAGAACGCGCATTTCGTCTCGTAGACCAAGGACCACCAGCCACAGAGCCACGATCACACGCGGAAGAGGCGTTCTGCGAATTGTGGGGCAACAAAGCCGAAGTCCGGCGTTTCCAGGACGGAAGTATTACAGAGAGCATCGTCTGGCATGTTCAGGACTCAGACGAACGCGCTCATATCCCAGTAATGATCGTGCGGCACATTCTCGCACGACATTTTGGAGTGGGCAGTGGTTCTGTGACCTCGTGGCAACCCGAGTTTGATAAACTCCTCCGTCTTCCACCAACTATCACCTCACATTATCGCACTGCTGGGTTTAAAGCGGCACTAACCGCATTCCAAACGCTCGCGAGCACCATCAAACGACTTGACAAAGAGCTACCGTTGGCAGTGGCCAATATCAGCCCGGTAGCCCCGGAGCTTCGGTATACTAGCGTCTTTGCTCCTGTCTCCGTTCCAACAGATGTTGTCTCAATGCTTCCGCCATGCGCAAGATATATCCAACTCATCGCTCTTAATCTTGAGTTCGAGAAGTCCGCGCGCTGGCCTGATGACCTGGTCACTATCCAGAAGACGAAAATGACTTTCTTCGAACGGCTTGCGCAAGTGTTGGCGAAGAATATGCCTGGTCTACGTGCGCGTGTTGCTACTACATTACCAACCGGTGTCCCTCCGACTGCCGATCATGCCCAACTCGAGATAACTACACCCGGCGGTTGGGCATTCGCTTTGCGAATATGGCACGACCGCGAGGCAACACTGCTCGATCGGATCCTCCAATCTCCACCAGCGACACTCTCTTCACATGATCTGGAGAATATACGCGAGGCCCGTAGGTTGTATACACAGCGTTTCATTGCGGCACCACGACACCATCGCTCTATCGCTGCGCTCCACCACCGGTTTGTGGCATTTGGGGGCACTGTGCGCCTTGTAAAGCGTTGGTTGGCTGCTCACTGGCTCCTCCGACTACACGTGGGGGAAGAGGCCGTAGAAGTGCTCTGTGCTGCTATGTTCGTTGGCGTCGGTCCTGCAAACGTTCCCAGCACACGTGAGCGTGGTTTCGCACGCGTCGTCCGGCTCTTGCGAGATTGGGATTGGTCTAATGGGGTGACAATCCCACTCTGTGGCGAATCTGAACCAGGATCTGAGGTCTATTCAAGCGCGGTACCGGGTGCAAAAGGTGTCTGGGTACTGAGGACAGAAGCCGATCCAGACGGGCGTATGTGGACGGTAGACGCTCCGAATGCTGTCGCGGCACATCGGATCCGTGATCTCGCTCGAGCAACACACGACTACCTGCAGGGAGTGGAGTCGGGTGTGCTAAATGTCCATGTGAGTGCCCCTTTTCGAACACTTTCTAAGCGCTCATTATAAGTCCTTACGTGGTGGTCTATCAGGGCATGTTCGTTCATCCGGAAGACGACTACGACTTTGTCGTGAAACTTCGGCCGACTGTACTCCCACGCTATTTCCAGAATGTTACAGCTAACACAGCTGTCTGGATCAATTCGGGAAATGATGCGAGCCAAAACGGCGAAGCACCTGCGCGGCCAGGCTTCGACCCCGCGGAGAAGTACCTAGATGATCTTACAGTACGCCAAGAACCTCTCTCGTGCCGCCCCAGTTGCTTATATAACTGCTCAGCGTATCTACGCGGACACGGCCAAGTTCTTTTATGACCCACTGGGAGGCGACCGATTTGGTGGCATCTGGGACCCTAGTATCACCAAGCCTCTACCGTTCCGCGTGATGAATCACTTTTCGAGTATGCCAGTCACCAAGGTTCGCCCCAAATTAGCTCCAGGAAAGTAGCAAAAAGAAATTGATACTCTTTCAGGAGAATTTCAGGGAGAAAGGCAAACACCGCGACTCTGTTGTCCTCAACGAGGATGCCGTGTTAAGTGAGGTTGTACGGATGGGCGAAGGACTGGTGCAACGCTGAGACTGAGCGCTGAGCGCAGACTCGGAGCGCTGCGGCCGAGGGGGTCGGAGGTTTACCATAACTTACCAGAAATAGTGACATGTGACATGTGACACCTCACTTAGATCACCCTTGTCTCGTCGTTGGTCAATTCCGACTCGGAGTCGACACTCGCTTTCGCTTTCTTACATGGGAGAAGTCGTGAACGTCGTCGTCGCATTTGCCGTTGTTATTCTCATCGTGCGCTGGGCCACCACCTCTAGTATGTCCCCATCTCTGTTACACCGCCTTCGTTATTCAATCCACGCACATGAGGTGGCGAGTCCACTGCAGAGCAAGTTGCCGCGCGTGCTCTACGCTTCAGGCCGAAGAAAGTGACTCCAGAGATGGCATGGACATTCATTCTCTTCTCTCATCACCCGGCTTATCTACCAAACCCAGGTGACGACAGTTACCAGCATGTTTCCCGACATACCACAGTGCGTCAACCCGCAGTCGACTGTACGTGTGACAGAGCACCTGACTTTCCATCCTCCACAGTGCCAACATTCATTATGACCTTCTCCGCACTGGTTCGGCCGAAGTCACTACCAACAAGATCCTCGAGCGTGGCTTCCTTGATGCCGTAAGGATACCTTTCACACCACTGATAGTTTTCACACCGTCTCCCTCCTCAGCCACCCGAGTCCTACTTCACGCTCTATCCGCGCCCGGCCAATGCTGATGCAGCTGCACGACCTGCCAGCGCGCTTACAACGGCGCGAGCTGCCGCCCCAGCCGCGACGCAAGCACAGCTCAAGGAATCGCTTATATCCCGTTTCAGTCTCGAGTCCCGTCTGCCTTCTGCGGATGTCCCCCCTCCGTCGGAGGAGGCAGATGGCCGTGCTGTGTGGGAGGATACAGCTGAGAAGCGTGAAGCGAGTTTGCGCGAGCGCAAAGCGCAGATGATCTTGGCCGCGCGGCAGTGCGTACAGTTACCATCTTTTGTGCGCTGCAATCTAACACGATCTTTTTTGTCTACCAAGGCGAATATTAGCTGCACAACGGAGGCCGGTGGATACCTCATCAACATAATTACATCATTCATCTCTTTCCTACTTGCTTACTTCTTACCTACCCCCTTGGATTGCAATAGCTCGTGTGTTGACTTCATGGTGGCAATCATGCTCTATACTGCCAAGTTATCATTCATCCTAATAAAAGCTGCAACAGGGTCGCCTATGGGGTGTTTGTGAAGACGTTGAAATCGTTAATGAAGGTAAATAATCTGATGCTGGATTCACTCCAACTTTTCTTGTTCTTACGTTCGTCTTTAATCATCCCTACTCTTTCTGGAGGGAGTCGACTGCTACCTGGTGTCGGGATTGGTTAATCTCCCTGGAGGTGTCGGGAGTCGCTTGATCCATTTACGAAGCGAGAAAACACGGCTGAAGACCCAGGACTACTGTGAGTATGTGGGTATTTATGTAAGAATCACCTTGCTTGACAAGGTCTACTACAAAGTGAGAATTACCTAAGAATCCGAAAAACGTCCACATGTACAAAGCCACCCTATTACTCGTACACATTTCGGACGCTCTTGCACTCACTTGTAAACATGTACAAAGCAAAACTTCAGAATAGGTAACACGTCCACATGTACAAAGCTAACCTATTCCTGGTACACATTTGCGACGCTCGATGACATGTAAACATGTACAAAGCAAACTGAGACACCGTATGCGAAACGACTTCATCTTCCATACATCATCTGTCGTACATTTATGAATTCACCCATGCCTCTGTCCAGTGTTCTCCGCAGTTTGACAATGGACGAAATTATCCACGCTCTTCCCCCAAAAACTTTATTAAGCAGAGACAAAAAAAGTCGAGCATCTCTCGAAGATGCTGTCTATCATCTAAAGAATGATATGCACGTACGTTTGGAAGACGCGGCGCGTTGCAAAAAGCGTCGCAAAGTGAACGACGATTCGAAGCCACCAAATGAGCCGTCATCATTATCGACAAACGTGGGGGACGACAAATTCCTCTATCCTGTGTCGGAAGAATGCCGTCGAGATCGTCTATCCAAATTCATCGATGCAACTGGTAACAATGCGACCGCAACTTCTGTATGTGCCGTGTGCGCTGGCCGCTTCTTTACCAGAGAGATTTGCGCGGTGAAAGTCTCCGATCTCGAACAAAAACACAAACTAACGCCGACAAAACCACACCCCGCTCATGTTCTCACTAACGGAATGCTTCTCCACACCAGTGACGATTGTTTACACCGTGACAAAACAGGCGTTCTATTTGCGAACGTCTGTCAATCCTGTACTTCCGACCTTTGCCGTGACAAGAAACCTTCGCTCTCTTTAGCCAACGAAATGTGGGTTGGAGATGTTCCTTTCGAGTTACAAGTCCTCACCCTCCCTGAACGAATTCTCGTCGGCCGTTTTTTCCCTGCCGTATACATTATAAAATTGTATCCGAAGAAAAAAGGGGCCCGTTCCTGGGCAACCAATGGGTTACAGAGTGGGTTACGAGGTAACGTGTCAAGTTATCGACTCAACACACAAGACGTCGTACACATGTCCGACGGCCAATTAATGCCACCATCTTCATCCATTCTCGCTGCGACAATAGGCGTCACATTCGTTGGTCCGAAAAACCTGCCACAAAAAACGTTACCAGGTTTTCTACGTGTAAACCGTACACGTGTTCGCGATGCTCTGGTCTGGTTAAAACAAAACAATCCCATTTACCAAGACATCATCATTTCTTCGGACAGATTAAATGAGTTACCAACAGATGGTATCCCAGACGAGATCTCATCTCTTGCCAAACATTCGAACGACACATCTCTGTTGGCGGAAGAAACTGATGGTTACGTTCCCGAGCCCTGTACGGACGATGATGGTAAGTACGTCACGCTTGCAACATATGTGAGAATTGACCAACAAATTGTACAAACACTGTACAGAAATTACCGGTGGCCTCGGAGGTGTCACGGATATTGAAAATGCGTTTGTCGACGAAGACGACATAGGCGAATCAACTGTCGATATTGAAGGTACGGAAACTCTACATGAATATGCACTTGTTTGTTTATCGACGCCGCAGATGCACAAAACATCCCTCTACATTCTTTAGGAGTTGTCGATGTCGCCGCTTCTGACGTCAACGAAAACGAAATGCTGGCGCATGCATTGTTAAACGTCGCGCGATCTGAAAAAGCAGAAGGTTGGGCAATAAAGCGCAGCAGCGATTTCGTTAACGAATATCCCCGGAAGACGGCCGATGGCGAACTTTCCGATGGCTGTGGAAACAACCCCAATCATCTCCTTGGCAGTTTCCCTTGCTTATTTCCGTATGGAAAAGGTGGTTATGAAGTCAACAGACCGTTTCCGGTCACATATTCCAATCACGCTCGTTGGTCCATCCGTTATGCAGATAAACGATTTCGCAAAGACCTCTACTTCATTTTTCAAGTCTTTGGCGTGCTGCAAAAGCGCCAATTATGTCGCGCAGCAGCTTTACAAATCACAAGGTCTTCCTTCTTACAGCACGAACGCGAAATCAGACAATTAACTCCTTTCGACTTCGAAACCGCAGCTGCAGAAGAACAAGCGCATAAACCGTTTTCGAATCCAATCATGAGAAGCTTGCGACAGAGCTTGTCCACTGTAAGAGCGAAAACCATGGCGACTGACGAATCACGCATCAACATTCGTTCTCTCATATGGGGCATGTGCGTCAAAAAAAACCCCCCCTCTGTGTGGTTGACCATAAACCCCGCCGACACTCAAGACCCTGTTGCGCAGGTGCTGTGTGGAGAAAATATTGATCTCGATGCTTTCGACGCTCGCGATCAACGTCCTTCCACGGTCGCAATTGCGGCTGATCCTTTCGCTTCCGCCTCCTTTTTTCATCTCACAATAAATGCTTTACTGCAAACTCTATTAGGAATTGAAGGTTATGCACACAATCAATCCATCCATCGCGAGATAGGAATCCTCGGAGAAGTGTCCGCATTCATTGGAACCGTCGAAGCACAAGGCAGAGGAACCCTTCATTTGCATATGATATTGTGGTTAACAGGATCGCCGCCTTTGCAAGAAATGAAGGATCGTTTATTGACAGACGATTTTAGAGAAAAAGTCCGGCAATTCATCTCTGCAAATATCCGTGCCGACCTCCCCGACGTTCACGGGACTGACGTCCTATCCCTTCCTCGCCAACGTGACGTCGCATACTCACGCCCTATCGACCCTCGTCTCCCCAATTATCCTCAGCGACGTGACGAAGCAGAATCCCGTATTGCCAGAACAGTTCAAGTTCATCAATGTAGTCAATCGTGTATCAAACTTATCAAGTCGCGCGTCGTATGCAAACGTCGTGCACCGTTTCCTTTAGCAGATCACGATTGGATAGACACTGACGGCAAATGGGGACCAAAGAGAACATACGGATACTTCAACAATTGGTGTCCTATCATTCTGCAAAGCATACGCGCAAATCATGATATCAAATTACTCACCAACGGAATGGAGACGAAGGATATCGCATGGTATATTACACATTACGTCGCCAAGAAACAAAATCCGACATCAAACAGCTCCGCTCTCCTCGCCAAGTCGTTAGCGTTTCACCACGCGAACGAAAAAAAGACACGAGACCTGACTACGATTAACAAACGGATGATCCAAAGATGCGTGAACTCGTTGAGTCGACAACAGGAATTAAGCGCACCTGAAGTGATCAGCTATTTGATGGGTTGGGGAGACCGGTTTATTTCTCACCATTTCGAGACCATCCATTGGTATCCCGTTCTCAACTTACTGAAAAAAACATATCCCGTACTCGACAAAAGAAGGTGAACAGTCTCTACTTGCGAAAAAGAAACCCAAAAATTGACAACGTTTTAGAACAAACCGATGCCCTGTCATCGTACACGATGACGCGCCTGACTGCGCAACTTCTCCCACCGAGGTATATAACCCAAATGTTACTTCTGCAATGAAAACGAGGACTTATATATGCTTAGAAGGATGACGTCGTCAACATCGAAATCATCGCCGGGAAACTAGAACTACGAGAACAAATATCCGAGTACATCGATCGTGGAGACGGTCTAGAAAACTGGTGTTATCTTGACTTCTTTCTCGGTACCTACCATGGCAAACTCTTACCAGAATCGCCCTCGACGCGTGGACGAAAGCGAAACGTTCGCGTTCCTTACCGTGAGAACAGTAAGAGAACTGGTTTTGGTAGAGTTCTTCGATCCGCCAATCACGAAACCATGCCATACTTTCCCGGATATTGGTTTCCAAAAAGGGACGAGGACGACGTTAACGGCCTTTTCGAGGCATCGATGCTTGCTTTATTGAAACCGTGGAGGTCTCTTACTGATCTCAAACCGGAGGAAAATACTTTTCGAGAAGCGTTTGATCTCTTCCTCGCCAGCGCCTCTAAAGAAACCCGGACAACGATACAAAACATCGAATTCTTCCACGAATGCTCGGACAGTGTTCGATCGCGAGAAAGTGTCACTCATAATGACACTACCGAGTCGAACGTTTTCCTAGAATGTGATAGCACTCTGCCAGTGGTGGAAGACGACCATACAGAGGCAGAGCCCCGATTGACTTCACAAATTACTGAAGAAACCATTCTCGAAAAGATCGACAGACCTTTTTCTACGCGCGAACTTCTACACGCTGAATCCGCCGTAGTGATCGGCCTTGAAAAAGGAGCGTTGAACGATGAAGAATACAGTATCGCATATCGACGACCTGCCCTTCCTGCCAATGATGAAGACGTCAACCTTCTTCGTTTGTGGGATGACACTCTCACTACGTTTGCGGAGAGCGATACTACGTTTCCCGACGAACCTTGCTCTACGAACGACACCGTGTTTCGTGCAAACCACCTTCCTGACGTCACAAATTCTAACATTAGCGAACCCGCCGTATCCTTCGTACAGACTGATTCTTCTCTTCTTACTTCTCCGTCACCCGTCCTCAACGCACGTCAAACCATGGCTTACAACATTATCACACACCACTTGAAAGCACATTTATCTCATCACAACCCACCACAGAGATTGATGATCGTTCACGGACAAGGAGGTACAGGAAAATCCGCCCTATTGAACGCCATCTCTACTTGCTTTGATGACTTCGCAGTGTCTTCTTTACTCGCCAAAACGGCCATGACAGGTGTCGCCGCCTCTATCATACAAGGGCAAACTCTGCACTCTTGGGCTGCTCTCCCTATTAACAAGCCACAGAATGAGAAATGGCTTACTCATCCCGGTAAACCAGTGCATGACAAACGACAAAAGAACATAGGAGAGGCGCTGTGGTTGATGATCGATGAAAAGAGCATGCTAACCACTCCTTTGATGACGTATCTATCGCAGGCTGCCGGTTTCGTTCGCTCCAGCCTCGGGAACGTCGACGCTGGCATTCCGTTTGGCGGTTTAAACATTGCTTTACTTGGCGACTTTCATCAGTTTCCCCCCGTAGCGAGTTCGCGCACACAATTATATAACGTAAACCCCCCCAATAACACTGCTCAAATTGGCAGGAATCTGTTTGAACAATTCGACATCGTAATCAAACTCGACGAACAAATGCGTATTCAAGACCCAATATGGAATGCCATTCTAAACCGAGCGCGGACAGGCGATTGCACAAAAACAGACATCGCAGAAATTCGGAAACTGGTTCTAGACGACGCAGCGTGCGACATACCAGATTTCTCCTGTCCTCCATGGGATGATGCTTTTTTGATCACCCCTCGAAACAGCGTGCGGATCTTATGGAACGAACTTGCGTTAGCTCGTCACTGTCGCAAAAACGGTCACTGTTGCTACGTCGTATACGCAGAAGACAGCTGGAAACACCAACCACTTACCAATACACAACGACTCGCCGTCGCCGATTTGAAAGCCGATGAGACGAAACACTTATCAAACAAAGTCGAACTGGCAATCGGTATGAAGGGGATGTTACTCGAAAACATAGCTCCGGCTGCCGAGCTCGCAAACGGCTCGAGAGGTATTATAGCGGACATCATTCTCGATCCCCGCGAAGTAATCGACCCCACCCTTCCTGTTGTGCAACTCAAATATCCCCCTGCATGCGTTCTTTTCAAACCACTCAACCCTCCACAAAAAACATTTCCCCAACTTCCACACGGTACACTTCCCATTTTCCCATCACAAACGACTTTTACTCTCGCCGGTGACAAAAAAATTACTATCAACAGAAAACAATTTGCGTTGACTGCCGCGTATGCTTTTACCGATTATAAGTCACAAGGCCAAACAATGGAATGTGTCATAGTAGACATTGGCAAACCTCCTTCCGGCGCTCTAACGCCGTTCAACGCGTACGTCGCCCTTTCAAGGAGTCGAGGTAGAACTACAATCAGACTTTTGCGCTCCTTTGACGACAAATTATTCACTGTCCATCCGAGCGAACATTTACGCGACGAAGACGGTCGATTGGCCGATCTCGAACACATCACGACAGAACGATACAAAGCAGGAGAGTTCGGGTTTTTCGATCGTCCATAAACCAGTGCTGCGAAACAACTCATTAACTTACTCAACTGTCTGTACGCCCTTTTTACTCATTTCATTACCAAATGGAAAAACCGAACCCGATGTAACAGATTCCTCACATGTATCTTGTACACAGCAGCTGCTCCTTCCTTTCCGTCTTCCGTACCGTTTTCTTCACTTTCTTCGTTCTCAAAACCACCAACTTTGTTCTGCTCATTTCTGTCATTTAAATCACAGACTCACCTACATCGATTCCATTTTCTTACTAGCCCCTTTTCCGTACCACTCCTTTCCAATACATTAACCGACTTTCGCTCACATATCAAAAAAACCAAAATACAGCTTCGCACTCCTTACATCACTTGTACATCGCACGATAACTTACAACGTACAAAGTGGCACTACACACACGTAACGAAACAACTCCGTCTTTACACCTCTTTTATTCCTTACCATCTTGCCCTTCCCGATTTTCGACAGTCGACACCTTCCGCTTTTTAGCACGTCCACTTTCTACTACGACCAAATTAGTTTCGCATGATCAAATGACATAGATAACAATACTTTCCACTGTCTTCGCTCGCAATCACCTGTTTCACCACCTTCTCTCCTTCGTTACTCTTGCCCGCTAACAAGTTACCGTTAACATACTGTATTAACAAGACACGTGTCCTCGCTCACCACTATCCTCGACTGCGCCTGCATTTTGGCTCGGTCCCGCTTCACATGAAGTGGACGTCGACACTCCTGCTCTCTTCACACGCAAAGCAACAGGCCCGGTCCGGAAGTCTTTGCGCTTGTACGAAGACGCCGGACGAGCCACCCCTGGACGGAGGATGACGATCTGTTCGATCGACGCGTTGAAAGAATGTTCATTCTTCGAAGGGAAACTATAATGACGCAATTCAAACCGAATTTCGATCAACGATTCTTCCAACGCGTCGTTGACATTTGAAGGCTCTACAAATTGCTCATTGTTTTTGAAAACATGAAGTGGCGCCACACGATATTCATGCTTGATACCGTCCAATTGACTGCGCAACTCTGCGGGAACCGGCCACTGCTCAGTATCGGAATCGACGCTTTCTTCCTCTTCCGACGCCGCTAACACATTTAAGAACAATAAACTTTTCGATAAAACATAAAAAATACCTTCCCCGTTTCCTTGCGAATCAGGCACATCCTCTCCACGCATTACTCCAATGGTACGAGGCTGCGACAGAATGAGAGAACAACTTGTTTAAATAAAAAAAAACCCACCCGTTTCTCATAAACGTTTCGCGCGAAACGAAGATTCGTGTCGTTGGCATCAAACACTATAAAATTAACACTTTTCCCCGTCGACGCTTTCAACCTTTGAATTGTCGTAAAATTGGCAACGGCTTTGTCGAAGTCAGCCGCAAACACGGTTCCGAGTGGCTTGCCAATATGCAATTGAAATTTGGACGTCTGCAAGGACCCGAAACCCTGATTGGAGAAATTGCCTCGCGGACCACAATCCAGATGAGTGGGAAGAACACGTCCTACCACTGACGCGACAGCATTCCCTCTTGTCTTTTGATCAACCAAGACATTGCCCTAACGATCCGAGCGCCAACATACAGCCGACGGAAAACCTGAAGTAGCACTGTACAATTCTGATTGAAGGAATTGCGCTCGACTGTTGACAAGATCGTGATCCATCGACGTAGAAGAATAAGAAAACGAAGGGGCTACTACCCAACCAACTGAACGACTTAGGCACCAAAAAAAAAATGACGTCATTGGACATCATTCCGCAAGCGGATGAACCATAAAAGTATCGTAGATGACGCAAAAATATGTTATCAAAAAGAAAAAGCCACATCACAACCATGACAAACAAGCAAGGTCACAGTCGACAAAGTCGACGCCTAGTATATAAGGATAATGAAAATGTGGCGAGTGGTTATTGATCGACGTGTGTTCCCGGGAAGGGGGGTTTCCCGGCTCAGGTCACCATTCACCTCCCTCACTGCTTCATATCTCCGCCATCTTCTGCCAGCATCTCTTCAAGATCGCGCTGCGCCGACAACTTCATCAGCATGCGAGTCTCGAGATGCGTAGTGTAGTGCACCTGAGCCTCATGGTGCTGTCGATGCCCAATCTCCTGGATATATAGCGTCGGCATAGCGCATCGTACTCCTTCGCTCGGCATTCTGCTTCCATGCGGCTCTTTTCCTCACGCAACTGCGCAGCTTCGAGCGCACCTCGGAATAAAGTAACTTGGATCTGGTTTGAAACAGGATCTGGTGAGGGGCTGGGAGGGACGTGTAATATTGGTGTTCGCCGAGTGCCAACTCGCAGTACAGGCGTGGGGTATGTGAGAGGAATGGAGGACGATATAATATCAGATCGTGTTGAAGGAATATCAGTCGAATGAGGTGTGGGCTCTTGACTAAACGATGACTGTCCATCCCAGTCACACGAGCCGCTTGTAATTGCAGAGTGCGGCCTTCCCTGAGGGGGGAGACGTTTTGCGATGTACTTGGCTCCTCCGATGCAGTGATCCCTGAAGGTCACTTTAGATCTTCCACAGTATTGGTGGTGACAGCCGACAGATCGAATTGCCCATCCAAAGATCGGCTTACGGTGCCCGGTGGTCTATCCAGATATCTGGACACGCGATGATTCGTTGCTCTTCACCGGATTCCCTTTTCCCTCCAAATCGACACAATGGCGATCCCACATGAACTCGACATTGATTTTTCAGACATCGCGTTGGACGGTTAATCTGGCGATAGGGTCGGGTCATCAGCTGACAAATTTTCACGACAGATATGAGGTCCGTTTAGAAGAGGGCTTTCACATTCTAATCGTCGATGGTGTTCCCGTCATCGACAAGTCCAAACTCGACAGGCTTTTGGCAAAACTCGCAAAGGAATTTACACGAAAAAGTGCCGCGACAAAGTCTGACGATATCACCGTACCATGGAACGAATAGACGGGAAAGAGCAACGGGTAAGAGCCCTCCCTGTCGCATATATGTGCTGTCTTTTGAACCCGTATAGATACGCCTTCATCGAATTCCGAAACGTCGATACGGTCACGGACGCTCTCAATGAACTAAATGGTCACCCATTCAACGCAAAACATATCTTCCTCATCAATCGTTTCACCGATATCGAAAAGTTTGCCAGTCTAGATGAGACTTATGTGGGACCACAGCGCGAGGAGTGAGGTGTGTCGCCAACTTTCCCCTGCAACGTTGAAAATTCCTCTGATAAAATGCCGCGTGAACATTTGCGTGCTTGGCTGGCTGATCCTCAGGGCCGCGATCAGTATGTGACATATCGCGGAGATGATGTTTCAATTCATTGGCACGGTCGTCCTTCACAATGTGAAGTAGCTTTCGAGGACAATGTGCGTCTCACTACCCCATTCAGAGTGATCTCTTTTTACTCACCGCGCCCGTAGCAATACCTACGAACTGAATTATACGTTTCGTGGTCGCCGCTCGGTACATATATCGCGGCTCTTTACCGGCAGGGAATCCGATTACGGCCCTTCGCCGAGTCACTCTTTCCAGCTTCAAGCCTGCTTCTTCCACCCCTTTGTTCGACTGATTGACTTTTCGTCCTGCGAACAGTATCTCGTCACTTGGTCGCACGAGCCGATTGTGGTGGCAGAGAACATCCCCAAGGGCCCACACTCTTTCTCTGCTGACGACGAGGGCAACAATATCGCTATGGGACATCAAGACGGGCCATCTCTTGCGTACGTTTCCTTCTATCCTCCCTGAAGGCGATGGTGCTAAGAAGCAGATGGCATGGCCTGCCCTCAAGTGGAGCCCAGACGACAAGTACACCGCTTGGCTGACACCGGGTCAACAAATCAGCGTGTACGAGCTGCCGGGCATGAGCTTGCAAGGGAAGAAGAGTCTCAAGATCGAGGGCGTCGTCGATTTTGAGTGGTGTCCACATGGAGAAAAAGAACGAGAAGATGCCACCAAGGCGTCCAAGAAGCCCACAGAAAACATGCTGGCATATTGGAGACCCAAATTCGCCAACCAACCTGCGCGTGTCACGCTGCTCGACTTTCCGGGTCGAACGGTTCTCCGCCAGAAAAATTTGTTCAATGTCTCAGAAGTAAGGACTGCGCAAGCGCATTTATAGACGGGACGATGGTGCTTACTCCCCTACTTCTTCCAGTGTAAGCTGTATTAGCAAAATCAACGTGATTTTCTCTGCGTACATGTCGACCGCCATACCAAAACGAAAAAGTCGATATTTTGCAATCTTGAGGTTTTCCATGTGCGCGAGAAGGACTTTCCGGTCGAAGTTGTCGAACTCAAGGGTTCGTCCTTGTATCTTCCTTTAAAATGCGACGCAGCACGCAGATACGGTCACGGACTTTTCCTGGGAGCCCAAAGGCGAGCGCTTTGCCATCGTCTCGAGCAGCGATCCCAATTTGGGCAACCCGGGGCCTATCAAGACGGTCGTCGGCTTCTACCAGCTCGATCGCAACGAGAATGACTTTCAACTCTTACGTGAGTCTTCCCAGATTTTTTGAGCGTTGATGCTCAGCCCGTCGCAGGCACGCTTGGGGGCCGCACGACGAACACCATCCGGTGGTCCCCGCGCAGACGGCACGTCGTGCTCGCGACCGTCGGCTCGATGTCGAAATCGGAGCTTGAGTTCTGGGACCTCGACTTCAATTCGGACGATGTGGTCAAGAAGGACCCGCCAAAGGAGGAATGGAACTCGGGCATCCAGCAGCTCGGCGTGGCGGACCATTATGGCGTGACGGACGTCGAGTGGGACCCGAACTGGCGGTACCTCGCCACCGCCGCTAGCGCCTGGACTCACAAGGTACGTAAGCACCGCCATATCCAGAGGACGCCTGACTCAATCAAATAGATCGAGAACGGGTATGCGATATGGGACTTCCGCGGGCAGGAGATCGAGAAGCGGCTGCTGGATAGGTTCAGCAGTTCTTGTGGCGGCCGCGGGCGCCGTCGCTGCTGGCGAAGGAGCAGAAGCGGACGATACGGCGGAATTTGAAGGAGTATGCGCGTGCGTTTGACGAGGCGGACGCGGCGGAGGAGACGTCGGTCAGTGCGGAACTCGTCGCGCAGCGGAAGCGTGGACGATTGGAATGCGTGGTGCGTGCGGGTCGCGGAGGATATTGCGGACGGCCCGGGCACGAGCCGCGTGTGCCTGCGCGCAAGGAAAAGGCGGAGGAAGAGGAGGACAAGGAAGAAATTGAGGTGTGGATCGACGAGGTGATCGAGCAGTTTGAGGAAGTTGTCGAATAACTGAGACCGTACACACACACTGCATGGGTCGAGATGTTTTGGGTTCGATCAAAAAAGACTTGTCCGGACATTACACACTGCGACAGTATAGCATAGAAAAAGGTAGGCATACTGCATATAAGGTGGCGAGCATATGTGGAGAATAATTACTTGCAATAATTGCACATCCTACCCAATTTCAGGGGCACTGAGCAGCACCCGCCAAATCGCCTTTCCTATGAGGTTAACACCGTCGTTGTGCCAATCTGCACGGGGCCATGCATTCTCTGCTGTTTCCCTGTCCATTGCTCCACTCTCGCTTCGCGCCTTAACAACTTCTTTTACAATCTCGGCAGTGAACTCGGGGTGCCCCTGTAATGTGAGAACATGTATTTGCGGTATCGGGGCGTCTAGTGTTGGGAGAGGTGCACTAGGGTCTGAGAACAGCACCATACCCTGGTTCTCAGTTATGGTCGTCGAGCCGAGCCGATGGAATGACGGCGGTGTGACAGGAACATGGTCTCGGTGCATTTGTTGGATGTTCTGCGATTGAACACATCATCAAGTATGCAGATACGAGGGAAAGCAATACGTGCAAGACTCTGTGCACCAAAAATGCGCTGACCAAGATCGGTGAGTGTGACCTCTGTAATCGCCACTTCCCACTTTCCACTATTCGATACACACTTGCCGCCCAGAGCCCGAGCGACAATCTGATGACCGAAGCATATTCCTGTGTGCGCACCCGTTTGGGAATGAAGGTGTGACATGGAACCTACGACGTACCGATTATCTTGATAAGTGGTCTCTGTGTGACGAGAGTAGCTACCCAAGATACGAGCCTCTTGATCCATTCAAAGTCTTCATATGCGGACGCCGCTTCGAGGCAGATGAGATCATCTCTTCAATTCGACAGGACGATGAACTCACCAGATCCTGAGATGATGATCCCATCGCAAGTATCCAGTACATCCTCCTTTGGGTATTCCATCGCGTATCGGATATCGTACGAATCCAGCGTAAAGGCAGAAAGCCCAACAGGTAACGAGGCACGGAGAAATCTCTCGAATATCATAGGATATTCTCCGTGGTCCTTCACTACGGCTGGGATTGGGATGTCGCACACAAGCAGGGCTAAGCATGGTTCCTTGGTCATCACGGTAACTGAACGTACTGAACAACCACGACCGCCTAGTATTATTTGTTATTTGGTCTCAATCAGATTATAGCAAGTCGTTCGTCCCAAATACGTCCCGATAACACACATGGTATATTCCGGTTTTCTACCCAAACACAGAATTCAGAGAAAGGTACAGAAAATAGGTGGAGATCAGTGTAAGTGTACCCTATATATATATAAGTCTATCAGTCCGAGTCATCAGTGTCGTCGATAGATAAGAGACAAAGTTGTTCACAATGCCGCTCATAAGGCAGTTGGCTCTTCATAAGCTAATGGGCGACTGCTCGCACCCACCTCGGGAGTTGAACTCGGTGAACGGTGGCTACCTTTGAGCTCGGTCTCAGTAGCAGTTGTGTATGACGCTTCACTGATCTCTGACAGCTCGCGTCCCTCAGGGTGTGGGTCTCTGCCAGGTATAGGGTTGCGCACGTGCATTTCGTATAAGTTCGGAGGCACGCGAAGGTTGTCCGAATGAACATGAGAAGGATATTGGCTGCGGAGAGGTCGCGAGTAAGAGACGGTTGTTGAGTGAGCTTGTAAGGGTTGTTGGAATACCGGTGACGGGAGCGGAGATGGAACGGGTATGTCCGAAGCTGAGTAGTAGGAAGGTTGGGGTGAGGGGGACAATGCCGCCGCATGCGCTGCCGTGGTCGGTGTGGACAGCTTCATATCTTCGTCTTCGCTTGTATTCGCGAGTAGACGGCGCGGAGAAGTCGAGACGTCCTCTAAGGTTGCACTGATTTGTGGCAGTGTGTCGTAGCGTTGCTCAGGCCGCGTGGGAAGGGTGTGTTCCCCAGGTGAATGTGAGAGAGCTGGTTCGTAACCATCTGGAGTCGACATCTCGGAGACGGAACGCGCGTGAGGTTCTCTAAATATTGGTGTAGCCTCAGAGGCAGATGAGGATCCATCCACGGGTGCTTGTTGGTCACGATGGGGTTTGATACCAAGACGCTGTTTAAGGTCGCCTTTGACCCACATATAACGAATGATGTCAGCATCCTGGGGTACGAATGATGTCGAGACAAATTTCACGAGGACACGCGGAACTGTGAATTTGGGTGAGGAATACAAAGGGCTAGATAAAATAGTAACCCACGTAACGCGATGGCCACACTCAAAATCACAGAGGCCCAGAAAGTGACACCACCGCAGAGTCTCTGCACTTCATCTATGAAGTCGAAGCTCTCAAAGAACGAATAGATCACGATCCACAGAAGCATCAGCAAGGAGGACCCAGGAATAATAACCCAAGTGATGACGGTCCAACTTGTCGACAAGATCAGACTGCGGTCCGAGGTAGCGGGTGTGAAAACTCACTAATGCGTGTTTATTCCGACGTAAGTATTTGCTGTGACAATCGCCGCAACGGCCACTGTTGTCCCAAAGTCAGCCAAAGACTCGATTGTTTTGCCATTCCACGAGATTGCTAGTCCAGCCGTCCAGACAAGGTATGGGATATAGAATACGACTACGGACTGATAGAGGCCATCGAGCATGTACAGCCAGAATTTCGTCCGAGTATACTCCAGTCCCTGAATTCCTCGAACATATAGCTGAGGAAACGCCATGGCCGCCTTGGCATTGATGTCTTGGTCGAAAGCTTGGAAGAACAAGTAACGTGAATACGTCGAAGCACATTGCAGCAATATTTCAGGGACCCACCTCCCAAAGTGGTGACAGGTAACGACGTGAATAGCAGATTGTACAACAGAATGAATGTGTACTGGTACAGGTAGGTCGCATCAAAGCTAAAGCGTACAATGAGCGTGATTCTGGCTACGGGAACAAGAGCCGGACTCACTTGTTGTATATAACGAACCAAAACATAGCCAATGTCCAGATCACGTTCTAAACAGCGTCACTGAGCCGCGACGAGTAGTAACAGATACCCTTACAACTGCTCACCTTATAAAAAAAATTACTGTGCATGTCCGCAATACGGCGATATGACCAGCGACCATGGACAATGAGTAATTTTGTCAGGAAGCGGAATTGGCCGAATGCGTAATCTGCTGACATGGCTGCTTGCGAGCCTTCCAGTCCAAAAAGTCCAACGCCTACGTTTGCCTCTTGAATCATTGCAACGTCATTGGCACCGTCACCAATTGATAACGTCATCGCGTTTCTACCCTCTTTGACTAACTTGACTGTAAGCGCTTTCTGCGCAGGTGAGACCCGACAACAAACGACCGTCTCGCATTGAGTGCCGAGATTCAGGAACAAAGGCTTCAAGGAAGGGTCCAGTGCATGACGGAGAGTATCACCGTCGATGACAACAGCGAAGGAGGAATTCACACTTGACGGGAGTCCGCGCTTACTAGAATCCCTCGACGGTGCCCCAAGGATGGAGGCAATTTTGTTCAAGCCAGCTTCTACCTGCACCCGAGCGCCGTCAACAGTGTCTGCAGATAATATCATGATCTCCATGTCGCTTTTCAATAGATTGCAGCTAAAGGCTAGGCTAGTTTAAGTAAACACGCGAGTCATCAGGAGGTTGAGCGACGCACCGATCTCGATAGCAGTCTGGACTTTATCCCCCGTGAGAACCCAGAGCTTAATTCCCGCGGCATGCAGCATCTCTATTGCTTCCGGCACGCCCTCCTGTAGCTTGTCTTCCAATGCGGTCGCGCCTAGGACATGAAGGGAGTGTTCCACGAGAGCGTTTGCCTTGTCGATTTCCTCGTCGCGGTCCTTGATCGATGAGGCTGCGGCATCATAGACCCTCGACCACTCCAGGTATTCCTCATCTGGCATCAACCTGTATGCGATACACAGGGTGCGCAACCCACCGTTTGCAAATGTCTCCATGTCCTTCGAGGTTTTTTCTTTGAGCCCGGGGTCATGATTCTCCGCGAGGCGCTCATAGATAACGCTGTCTGCGCCTTTGCAATATAGGATGATTTGGCCCTGCGGATTCCGGACGATGACACTCATCCGCTTGCGCGTGCTATTGAAATCGAGAACCTTTAGAAGGACGTAGCTCTCTGGTTGGCCCATAACTTCAATGTCGATCTTCTCACGACTCCTTCTAATGAACGGGAAGCCAACGTCGCGTGCCGCTCCAACGAGGGCGGTTTCATCAGGAGATTCTGCCTTGTACCCTAGTAAATATGGGTCCTGCCCTAGCTCAGGCTTGTCGGCGAGGGCAGTGTGACACACAGCGAGCGCACGAAAGAATGAGATGATGTGTGTTCGTTGCTCCCCTGATCGATCGGCAAGATCTTCAGCGAGTTTCGTCGACACCAGCGTAAGTTTGTCTTGCTGCACATAGCGATTCTTAAATGCGCGATTCAACAATAACAACATGTCTTGGCGGAGTTTGGCCATCCGAATAGATTGTTCCTCGGGATTTGGTAGATCGGTACGGCCCGCTCGTCGTGCGGCACCACGCTGAGCTTCAGTTATTGCTTCGCCATACGTGACTCCGTGGATCGAACACTTTTGAAACTCCATAACGTTTTGCGTCAAGGTTCCGGTTTTGTCAGAGAAAATGTACTCTATCTGACCGAGGTCATCCGATATGTTCCAGGTCTTGGGGACGCAGGCCGATTTCAAGGGCTTGTAGTACATATCAACGTCTTGGGAGATGAAGAAAGCTTGTATGGTCTTGACGACCTCGATGGAAATATACAAGGAAATTGGAACGATGTTCTGGAACGCGATGAGACAAGATCTGCGATACCAGTCAACCGAGGTTTATTCGTCGATTAGAAAGACGTACGCAAATGTGACGAGGGCGTTCACAACATTCGAAGAACTTGGATGTGAACCAGCTTCAAACACCGCCGCACTTGTTCCAGTCCGAGCATCGAAAATCCCATTCACGACCGCAGTCACCGTGCACATCGAGATAAGGACGACAAAATTGACTATCACGTTGAAGTTGGTTTCCTTCTCAATCTTTGATCGTTTTGAGGGTGTATCGCCTCCGTTAAGCATTATCTTCGTGTCCTTCCCAGTGAAGACCACGAGACCCACTACCCAAGCAGTATTACGAATCGAACAACCACGGAGGAGCATCTCGTTGATTGTGACTGGCTCGGTTTTCGACTGGCCGGAGACCTGATCTCGAAAGCGAAACACTCCGTTATAAAGATACAGATTGGGATGTGGGGGCTCTGAGTCCAAAACGAAGGCCGAGCGTTCAATATCTTCTTCAGAGAGTATGGACGACGTGGCGTTGATGGCTTTGCGTGGTTTGAGATTGGTTTCGCCATCAAGGTTCTTGGTCTCGAGATAGCATAGTCCGTCAGAATCGGACGTTGAAAGGACGACAATGTCAGCAGGGACCTGCTCGTTATCGCGAAGAAGGACAACGTCGCCGACTTCAAGCTTTTTCCAAAGTGTGCGTTCCCACCGAGCGGAACCTGATATGCGCTTTGACCAATCCACGACTCCAGATGACGACGCGGTTGTGAGAGTGGCCGACGATGCGTTTCCAACCAGATTCTGGGCGGACGTTGAGAAGGAGGGCCGCGGGGGGTTAAGGGGGGGATATGAATGGGAGTCGACGCTCTGAATATCTTCAAGACGCTTTCCGCTGTCTCTGTCCAGACTCAAGCTGCTTGGATCGGTTACACTGTAGCTGGCGCGATTCTCGGCACGGCTGAGTACGATTCTTGAGCCCTCGCTCGCCTCCCTTTCTCTAAGTTTACGAACTCCTTTGGTCACATGTCCCGGTGAGTTCAATCCAAGAAGTCTTTCAAGCCAGTTACGGGGGTCCTTTGGTTGATTGATGTTGTGCCAGTTACCGATCTTGGTTGCGGCCGAAGTATTCACCTCTTCGTCCAACGTTGCCCGACGGTAGTCTTCTATTGCGTCCTTGACGGCAGTCACGGCGAGAATGAACAAGAGCGGCAAAGCCGCTGTCTGAGGTGAAACAGCACCGAAGATAGGGAAGACTGAAAGGTGTTTGTTGAGTACTACTCTAGCTGAACCAACAGGCCGCATACCCTGTAGAACGACAAGGACCAGAAAATACAGATTTGCGACGCTAGAATCATTCAGTCAAGTGACAGAACAGAGTATGGTTAATATCATACCGTCGAAACTGTTCGTAAAGGTTTTTGGGAATAAAGGTGAGTATTGTGTATTCTGTAGGGGGGATGAGAAAGGTGCGACCCAGAATACGAGTCACCACCCACTGGTCGTCTTGACTTTGTTTCTCGCGTAACGCATAACGGGTTCTCCGCGTCGATCCACTTCCATCGCAGTCAACGGCATGTTAACGTAGATACTCCTCCGGTTCCCAGAAATCTGAACAGGAGACAGATCCGGAATAGGGATAGAAGACTGTTCACGTTCCGGGTGCTTTGAGATCTTGGATCGGAAAAACTTGGAGCGGTTATGTCGAACAGATCGCCTCCGCACAGCGCGTTGCTCGGAGGCGATAGACTCGGCTATTGTTGACGCAGCTGTGCGAACGGTGCGTAGGCGGAGGTCTTGGTCAACATTAGTGTCATGATCTTCTGCGGCAAGTTGGTCGGGTTGTGGATGACGACGTCGTTTGAAGAAGGACATCGGCACTGGGGCGAGAAAGGGCCAACACGCTCGCGGAACAGGTCGTGAGGAAAAAAAACAAGAAATGAGAGGAGCGCAGTGAGGAGTTCAATAAATTAGAATGGTGTGTGCGCGAGGTAGTGGAGGTTGGAGGCAGACCACCAAAACAATTCGGCCGTCACGGCCTAGAGGCTGTGTCGTGATGATGATCTTGGCTGGCGCCAAGCTCAATGCCGGTTTTGAAGGTACAGCAGTTGAAGCGTTGAAACGAAAAGTGTGTAATATTTACACATTGCTTTTTCTGGACAAAATACACTACCATTCCGTCCACTGTAGTATTGAACTAGCTAGAGTATGAATATACTAGTAGCACTTCATCACACGTAGTCGCGCCTGACAGGCCTGACACGTGGCCATGTTGCGGTCGCCACACACTGGCCGCGTATGGATGTCAGGACGCTTACGACAACCGAGTGACCTTCAAAAGGCAATATCCGTAACTAGCTCGTAATTGCAGGGATAAATTAGTGAGCGAAGTTAGTGAGCGATGACATAAGGTATTAAGTCCATGGATTCTCATCATCGTCATAAAGAGCACCCACAATCTCAGGCTGTGCTTGGGGCGGTGTCTCGGACCGGACAACAGTTCCAGCAGCTTCGGCACCCGTCTCCTCCGCAATCCAATGAGCCGTAGATTGAACCAAGCTGCTGTCAGTCTCACCACGCACATCGGCCCCTACCTCAGGGGGGTTAACCAGCCACCGAGAAATGGGTCGTCTCGCGTCGTGTGATTCCGGTTCCGTATGTTGATGTTCGTGTACTACAACTGCCCCCGGAGTGCGAAGCCCCTCGGTCACAAGATCAACAGCGTCAGGTCGCGACCTGAACACTGTATGACCAGGCTGTTTATGCGAGATAACAGACGACGGAGCTGCTCCTAACCCAATTCCTGGTATTAGAATCCTCTTCCGTCGATATCGTGCGTACTCACGGTCATCGATTATTTCTAGGCCAGTCTTATGATCATTGGCCGGAACGAAAGAGGGACGTATTGAAGGTGTACATGACCTATCCTGCTGCAGTCCGGATACGCCAACAGCTCCGTAACCTGTGGTGGCGAAGACTCGGTGATCGTGATGATCAGCGAACCACGCGCTGCGCTCGTTGCTGAGAATTCGCTCCTCTTCGTCCCACATTTCCGCGCGCGCAGCCTCGGAGCTAGCATCAATGCACGGATAGTTATAGTCACCGAACAGGTATTGTCGACTGCTTGTAAAGAGCTCCTCATCTTCGGGGTCAAGACTACCGAATGTCAAGTCGAAGGTCAACGTCTCTTCATCGGCAGTACCGGCAACTTGGTGAACAGAACTAGTGTTCTCGGCCAGTAGAGGCTCATGAATACTATCCTCGAATGTGCGCTCGATTGGGTTTGGACCCGAAACTTGAGGTAGCCAGTACTTTCTTCGTCCTCCACGGGAGTAGCGCAAGCCTGCGCGAATGCGACGCTCGCGACCGACGCCCTGATGCATTTGTCCCTCACTCGGCTCAAACTCGCGATAATCCATACCCTGGCCATCCAATGTAGTACGGGCGTCCTCAAAAACATCTTTGAAACCAAATGCATCTCGGAATGCGTGACGCATAGGCATGCGTCCAACGTATGCCAATTTGTTGTCAATGTAGTCATGATGGGAGAACGCTGCGAGATGCGCGATGGCGAAGAAGGGCATTTCGAGACAAATCAGGGTGTCGGTCAAGCCAAGCGATATATGCTCTTTGTCTGTATATGGACCTAGCCTCTTGATTGCGCCTAGAGAGACCAAAAGGGAGACTCCAGTCGCTTGCCAGAACGAGAAGAATAGAATGCCCTTCACGCAAAGGAACTTAGGCATAGGTCTATGTGCAATTGTTAGCATTGTTGCATTGTCCATGGTAAACCACCAACCGATATGGCTTCAGGTCTTCATTAATCGAAAGCCAGAACATGGCTAAGCAGTACAGGCTTAAACAGATGCTGATATTGTACACGATACTGACATAGAGGTACCCAGAGTCTATGCGGAATTCGCCTTCGTTGTACTTTCCTGACGCTTTCAGCGCAAGTGAGGCAATTGCTAGTAATGGTTTGAGCTGCACGTATTCTTAAAGGTGTTCAGATCAGAAAGTCGAACAGGAGTACGGAACATACGGAGGATTCCCCGTTTGAGGAACAAGAAAGTGTAGGGATCGCTGACATCTAGTTCGCGCTGGAATACGTTCGTGGGAAAAGGGGGTGCTTTGGGTTGGCGGCCATGGACTAGGATGAGTAGCGAGCGCTCCCCACCGAGATATCCGAGCAATAGCTGGAAAAAGCAATAAATTACGAAGGCCTATGGAAACGGTCGTAATCTAATAAAGGATTTAGACAATTGGCATCGTACCTCATAGACATCTCGGATAGCATCGATAATGAAAGCAACATCCAGAGAAAATAAGGATATTAGGGAAGAGACGGCGTAGATTGGGACCATTAACATGATGCGAACAACCATCCTAGTGTGATGAAGCAGTGAGTACAACATGCAGCAGATAACCAAGATAGTATGACGCTGGACCCATCCCATGGAAGTGCCCTTCACTTGCAGCTCGGGAGTCACGGGACAATCAGTCAGAATCGAGACAATCTCTCCCATCGCCGCTCCCTTCAAAAGTAATAGGAAAATGCTACTAACCGTTGTAGCATGGGCTTGCGGTAGTTCTTCAGATGCATTAATATTGAGATAGCGGACACAAGCGTAGCAACGGCGGTCGAAATTGCTGCAACCCATAAGATGGTCGGATGTAGAGCAGAACCCGATCCTCTGCCATTGCTTTCGAAGGCTGAGCCCATTGACAGCTGCTTCGGGGGAGAAAGAAAAAAAGACCTCAGTAAAGATAGAAGAAGTTGCTACAACTATGGCGGTACAAAACCAACTGTCCTACCTCAACCCCATCCCTAACACATCACATGACATCATGTGACCACAACACTCAGTATTGTGGTGGTTGATATCTCGGCATAGGCTCGTGATGTCGCAAAATCGGGAAGGGTCCTTATAACGTATTATAATGATATAATCTGATGTAATAAATCACGGGCATTGTAATGATTATAAACCCTGGATGAAATTCTGATAATCGGCATTATAATTCCCATTTTAATCCCGCTTACAATAGGCTGATAAGCGGCTTTATAATCGTAGTAACAATCGCGATTATAATCAGACATATAATCTCATTATCAGAAGGATCAGAAAAATTACAACGTGTACAAATTGCTTATATGTTCTACACCGTATCTTATCACTCTCCACTGTATCTTATCATTCTCCACTGTATCTTATCATTCTCCACTGTATCTTATCATATTCTAGTTCCTATTATTCCTATTATACCGTGGTTCTTATTCTACTATAGTTCTTATCATACTCGATCTAGCCCATCAACTATTATCATTATATCATCACACTATTACTAATCATTATGACAAATTACAACGAATAAACTGTCTTGTACTGGATTTGAACTGGCGTCCTCTACTATAGGTAGTGCCAATAACGCATATACAAAAACCCCTACACCAGTAGGCCGACAATACCCAATAAAATAAGTTCCCTATAGACAGTACAAAGGGCAGGTAGGGTAATATCATATTCGTCTTCTGACAGCCTCAGCGATGAATGCACTGTTCAAATGACTTTCGTGGACCACATGTCAGATCCTGACGGCTTGAAAACAGCCACTCCTGCGGTTGTGCCAGCGCTTGCGAGTGATTCGATTTGGTCAACATTGGTATTTGTAAAGAAAAAACAGTCTAAGTAACGCGACTGATCTATTATCCCCGAGCCTTCGCCACCCCACTCCTCGTCTTCTGAGTACTACCGGTCTGTGCCTGCGCATTATCTCGCGCCTCTTTAGCCCTCCTGTTCCTTGGGGCGACATGTTCCTGCTCTGGCACAGGAGTGGCCTGAGCTTGGTTGGTCAGATCGCGATCTACAGTAGTTGCTGGAGCAGACACAGGTGAACCCGGAGCACTGTAAAATGAAGGTGTGGACTCCTGGTGATGGGGAGTCACAGATGCGGAGAGCGACCGTGTAGGTACGACAGTGGTATTGGACATGCGCTGGATGAGGTCGTCGACGGGGTTGAGGGCCTTGAGGCCTTGTTGAGGCGTGGACGACAAATTCCTGGACTCGGACGTTGAGCTCGTAAGGAAAACCCGTTCATCATACCAAGACAATAGGAATGTGTAATAGTTGGGTGGAAAACTCAAGACCATTTGCTTGTAGGTGAGAAAGCGGTCTCCCCACTCAATATTGGTGGGGCCTTTCGTCCTCTCAGAAAATGTCTTGTCTGGCCCACAGACGAACATGATCTGTTTGACATCAGACAATTGAGCTCGCAAGTGTGGAAACTGACATATGACTGTGGCTGCAAGGGCGATCATACCCAGCGTCGTTTTCTTCAGCCCCCAGAGGATGGATTTGGGGGTACGGTTCCCCGTAGGGTCACCACCCAACGACGAGACACCAAATAGAATGGTCTTTAGGAACTATTAATACACAGTTAGTTATACGTGAGCTACAGTAGTCGAACAGGTCCTCGGACTCACCAGCGGAAGCTCCTCAACTGCAAACGGGCTCGTGCTGCTGCAATCCCTCGAAGGGAAGAGCACCGCCGCTAACGCAGGATACTTGTTCTCCAAGTTCGGGTTCTGAGTATCCACGAGAAGATCCTGGAGCTTTTTGATCTTGGAGTGGTCAACCTTGCTGCGAAAATGCGCGGTATCAACTTCTAAGATTTCACCAACGACTCGACGTGTGGTGGAGATTGTGTTGGCACGCTCTTGCCTTAATTGTTCTAGGAACTGCTTGGAGTGGTTAATGACAGAAATACATAGTCAAGAAGACTTACTAATTTCATGAAGGACTTCCGCCGTCTTGGATCCGCGAGTTCCTCCTGGAGATGTGGGGGAAGAGACTTGTACAGCTCGGCAGCGATAGCGACCTTCTGTGTGAGTGCAGTATTATAGCGTTTGACGTTGAGAGGGTCCACGCCCTCAGGGTGGTCAATATGGAAGATCGACTCGTCGACCCACAGCTCATACGCAAAGGAGAACCGCGCTCCAGCATGCTTGATCTCCCTCTCGTTGCCGACCAACACTGTGCAAGCCTTCTTCACATTGGCCGACTTTGAGGACTTCAGTGAGTTATATTTTGTATGTAACGTCTTGAACTTTTGCTCCAGCTTCTGGTACTTGAGCTGGGTATCCTTGAGGACCTGGAGGTGATGTGCAAGCGTTAGATCGTCATGTGACGCATGTGATGGGACATTAAGGACGTACTGTCTGCAGCTCGCCGGGGGTTAGCTGCACAGTTGATATGGGCGGGTCGCCATGCGAACTGGCGACCGACAAATTTGAGGAGGCATCAGAATCGGTTTCTACTTCATCAGATGACATGGGGAGCGTTGGTGGAGTGAAGTGAGTGGGGTGGGTCCTTATAATCGTTCTAATACACTCGTCGGATCAAAACGGTATCAATTACTCACTAATGAAAAATGCAAACAGCTGCAGACGAAGTGTGACGATCCGCGTTGTCAAAGGCATGCTAATACGTACAGAAGTTGGCGGTGGGTGGTGGGCGTAACACGGCAAGGATTTCTGGGGTCATTCAGTCCAGAGAATTAGTCAATGCAATCTCAATAAGCGAATGGGTGGTACTTACACGATGATCAAATGTCATAAGTTTCACTAGATGATAGAGAGAACGCTCAATGTCCTCTCTATTAGTCTGGTCTTTGTCGGTAATTGACATGCGAGTTCAGTTGTGACTGCATCAAAAACGCATCTGAATAATGGCTCAGCCGACTCACTTACGTTTTGGGATCCTCTTCCACAGCCAAGTTTATTACGCTCTTAACGACTGCGTGCTGTGTGCTAAGTCTCAGCGCTTACCTGTTGTGCACATTTGCATCAGCGCAGACAGCTTTTTCGGGCGTCCAACCCCCGCTTTGTCATGGCCTGTGTTGTCTGTGTGTGACCATGAACCATGGGGGATGTCCAGCTGGCTGACAAGCTTGAGGATTCCCCGCACATCCGCGTTGAGAGGCTGGCCTGAACCCATTGACAATTTCGCACTTGTTCACTTGTTGCAAATGGGCGGCTGCGTGGTGATGTGATTGACGTTTTGTGCCCATTGTCTTGGCGCGTTCTAAAGTCTCTTGCATGGAGTAAAAAGGACAGTCATAGCACATTATTAAAAAAATGAGATACATCACATGAAGATTTCGTTACACTGAAGGAATAAGTCTCCAGTGTGGTCAACGATGTCCATGACATAGAAGTCCCCTGCCTTGTCAAAATCTCCAATCAAAGGGGCACCACGGATGATAGTTCGTGTGAAGATGAACTCGGTTTTGTTCAAGCGAGCGCGAACACGGTGGAGTCCCAACTCACGGTCCTTGATCCGCTGTGGAACTACAGGCGCATCGAGTGGTTGTACCAGACAAACAGAATACGAGTCATCAGCAATAGAAATGGTAAATATAAGGAGAAGCCGAGCAAAAAATGGCCCAGCCACGGCATGCACGATGACGCAGTCGCGTCGCTCACCACCATGAAACATTGGGCTGCAGTACAGTAAGTCGATATATTGTTTCTGATCGACCTTAGACTCATAGACAACCTTGATGGATCGGTACTCGGTGATCTAAATGGCCTCAAGGGATACGCTCTCGAAGAAATCCAGGTGTAACACTTACATGATCTGTGGGACCGAAGTTGATGGTGCATGGTAATTGGTCTTTAATGGCCGCCAGTTCAGCGGTCAACCAAGTGGAAAGTCGTTGGCGAAAACTGTCCCCAAAAGAGAAAACTGTTGCCTGTTGATGTTGCGATCGCAGTGCAATGTGTCCGTCGATGAACACCTTACTACTCCGGACTACGTCTGGGGTCGGAACCACGCTGGGAGTAGGGGTCGACACTGGCGGCGTTGCTTGATCATGTATCTGGGTGGTACCTTCGTCATCAGTGGTTTCACTCGCAATCTTGTCGATCTTGTCGATCTCGGTGCGAATGAGGAGTGACATGAATTTAGTGTGCTCGATCTTCAATATCTACACAAAGTTATGTCAGTTGAAGTTCTACCCACAGAACGTACATACCTGTGGGGCGACGTCCTTGAAGTTTGTTCACCTCGCATATGCCTTCTTAATATGCCCATGGAGTTTCTCATTGGGCTTCGTGTTGTAGTTGCGGGTGGCTCCTTTCATTTCGATGTCGTTGAAACTGTGCACCAGTGCGTGCATCTTCGGGAAGTCCCAAGCCTTCATAACAGAATCTTCCTGCGTCCTCGACTCCTCCGCAATGTACTTCTGGGGAACTGTTAACATGCTACTCAGGGGGTACAAAGGAGTAACACATACCTGCATAAGGTCTCCAAATTTCGCAAGTTCCCGCTGTCCGGTGGCAATTGTGAGCTGCGTGTGTTCCTCGAAAGAGAGATATAGGTCAACAATGGTGAAGCTCCACAGAGCGCGAATCAATAACCATCCTCCCATATCGCTCTGCTCAATAATGTTGTGCGCAGCAAATACAATAATCTGAAAAAGAACTAATTGAGAATGAAACTACAGAACAGGGATAAACATACTTTCAATAGATCCTCGTGTTTCGTGCCATCGGTGAAGGAAACGTTCATAACCTCATCGAAATGGTACAGACCACTCCAGCGAGGCACGGCACGACACCTTAATAGTTTGCATAACATGTATGAGTAAATCATACCAGAGAATGAAAACTACAGTAAAGCTTACTGAGCGTCCACCTTCGCCTCTTCCTCACGACTATAACGACCTATCAGGGCTTTGAAAGCCCCCCAGAGGTGGTAACCAAAGACGCCACTGTTGTTGGAATGGAGCCTATCGAAGGACAGGGCGCGATGTGGGTCCATATGCGATAAGGTCCAGAATATGTTCTATAGAGCGATATGAGTTAATCATGGGTATGAAATACGAGATAGGAGTAATACTTACATTGACATTGCAGAGACCGTATGCGGACAGTAGCACTTCACGATCCTTGACGCGCTTATGGCCTCGGGCCTGCTGAACGAGTTCTTGTGAATGAGCGGCTGTCCTGAGGGGCCAGGTCTTCGTGAGGTCCACGAGCTCATCATTTTTGACAAGACAGATTGGACAGGGGGACTTCGCCTTTGTTCCACGAATTAGAGACATTACACACCTAGTAGTCATTGTGTATCAGGATCCAGTGCAATCCCACAAGAAGGCAGGGACGCACTGTTCCTCATAATCCGCAGACAAAATGAGAACCATGGGGAAGAGCCATCGCTTCACACCATCGCCGCACTCAAGCCAACAGCCGGTCTTCGAGTGCGTGACGATAGACTGGATGATCACGAAAAACAATTCGTGCCATACTGTTCGCTTGAAATTTACGAACGCGGGTTTATTTCGTTCCATTGGGTCCTCCTTGACCTGGAAAATACTCATCAGCAGTGGGAGAGTCCAGGGTGCAGCTATGGACGTACGATCGGAAGCCATCCGACAACACGCCCGCTACCGAAGCCATTGCCATTTTGAATGGTTGTAGGAAGGTTGGCGCAACGTGCAACAACTGGGTACCCCTGTGTTGTCCCAAAGCTAGAAAGTTTTGTTTTGTCGGCATATAATATAAAGGCGAGAGGATTCCCGCCCTGTGGGATCTGTGACTGCAAAATATTAGTGCGTCGAACGAAGACCTTAGATACCATCCATAATACCTGGGCGTCCCAGAACACATCTCCTGACCAGGGCTCATTGAATACACGAACGGACTCGTCCCCAGTGCACCGGAAAATCCTCTCTGTGTCCCAGTGAAAGTGTTTCACTAGTTGTGACGACTGTATCAAGTCTTTCGCCCAATCCCAGAGCGGGCGATAGTGTACATTGAACTCCAAATTCTTGCTCTTATACGGTACAGACACTGTAGATAGTTCAAACTACAAAAGATGAGCCCATTGCCGAGATGCCGCTCCTGAACTCATGGGGGTCAACTTCAACGATGTGTGCTCCCAAGCGGTCTGAAATTCTGCAAGGCGCTCAACCGTCACCTCCCCCTTACCAGTCTTACACAGTCTGAAGAGCTCAAGGAGCTTTTCGGATAGGTTATTGCTCAGACCACTCTCCAAAAGGATTTCAGAGAGCACGAAATCCTCGCGCGTCCTGAAGAAAGGCGCCCAGGGTTCAGGGTGTGATTGGTGAGTGGAGGAACTGGGGTTGTGGCTGGGGTCATTGACAGAACGGGTCTTGGTAGACTTGCGGCTGTTAGGGTGATATTCAGTTCGAATTTTCCTGATCATAACAGCTTCTGGGACATCATAATTGTAAAGGTCTGGGGACGGGAGTGAGTGTGGGATTGACCAATTTCGCTGATAAATGATTTCGTACCTGCGATGTCCGAGTCCGAATCCAGTTCAGTATCAAGTTCAGGAGCTCCATGGACTGGTGACGTCCCGACAGCCATACTGGGTCTGCTTGCACCTTGAGGGGGAAAAGTGAACGAGAAGTGAACTAGAAATAGGAAGAGTGCAGAGTACCACATACCTGCAAGCTGAGCCTGCGCCTTGCCAATCACCTCTTTCTTATACTCCAGTAGCTCCTCTTCTTCCCTCTTCTCCCTCTCGCACTTCCTGATGTGTGCAGTGAACGCCTGAGGACGAAAGTGATTCATACAAATTGCACAAGCTTTTTTTGCTGCTGCCGATGACCGCTTGGATCCTTTTGATTGGACTTTTGGCATTCTGGATGTCGGATATACAATGAGGGGTATCGAAAAGAAAGTGCAGTGGTACGACAACAATGTTGGAGTGGAGTTAGAGTGCGAAACGAGGCAACACACTGCAGTCATAATCGAGTTACATAAACCAGATCTTGATTACGACCATTGTACAACAATTATAATTAGATCTCACTGCTGATGGTTCACTTATAATCTCGGGTAATTAATTATGAGTCGACTGGGGTGGATGTAATTAGTCAGGAATGATTATGAGTCGGTTGCAAGTGATCAGGGGTCGGTTGTAATTTGGTAATAATTATAGTTATAATCGGGACCGATTATAAAGCCCTTCCCGATTTTGCGACATGACCAGCCTGTATATGAGAATCGATATACAGGCTGGTAAAACTGAGTTTGAATTTCTATAGCGTTGGTTTCCCACAGTTTCGGGGGCGATTCTGACCTGCCCTAAAGTAAGTTGGTCATGTTACTGCAGTAGATTCGTTTGTGTTGTCCTTAAGTAGGGCGTGTCGTTCTGTGGGCACATAACAAATATGTCCCTTCTCACTGTGGGTGGACCGGACAAAGCTACATAAATAATGTTTATTGGGGTCCAGGCTGAGTACTGAGTACAGAACAAGCCAACATAGTACTCGCACCTAGATGACCTCTCGACTGACTCATTCCCACCACCCGTGGCCCCTTCTCGTGTTCAATCCCGATCGCACAGTATTCACCCGCTGGTGACAGTGAAGAACATCCCTATGCGCGGGTCCCATCCAAACGTGCGGTCCCTTGCAAGTGCTGGGATATGGCAGTGTGCAACTAGCGGAGAGATTAGTAACACATGGATGAGCGACGCCACGCACGATTGCCTACACACACCGAGCTCTCCACATCAGCGTACATACAGCAGGCCACAAACAACACACCACCCGAGGCACTGGGAACATAACGAGTGTGCATACGCGAGTCAGAGTGAGGTCTGAACGATTTGAACAACCAAACGTGACTCTGGATCCAAGTGATAATTGTTTGCGCGTGTTCAATAGGTTATCTTTCAACTTTGAAGTCTGTGAGCGCATGGACGTACATCGGGAGGACACTGAGCCCACGACAGTCGCCTCGTGTAGTACTGCAAGATGATTCCGTCACCGTTGCGCAGTCGTAGAAATTATTGGCAGTGGGGATGAGAGATGGTAATGAGTCGTGGAGCAGTACATCACAACACCATCTAGAATTGTTGAGGATAATCACGGCTCCCTGTGAAGCAGCGTCGTGGACAATGTCAAATTACAGTAACTTACTTTAGGGCAGGTCAGAATTGTGGGAAAACCAACGCTATAGGAATTAAAACTCAGATCTCCCAGTCTGTATATCGCAGGTTTACCTTCATATACAGACGGTCACTGGTCTAATCTTGGCATAGGCTCATGACCAGCCTGTATATGATAATTGATATACAGGCTGGTAAAACTGAGTTTGAATTCCTATAGCGTTGGTTTCCCACAGTTTTGGGGTGATTCTGACCTACCCTAAAGTAAATTGGTCACATTACTGTAGTAGCAATTAGGGTGCATTGAACAAGTTCTTAACAAATATGCACATGTCCTCATTTCCTTATTGCTGCTCTTGTCTTATATAGCTCATTACGATGTCATAATTGGGGTTTTATTCATTAAGGACCATGATGAGGTCAATTGGACTCAGCCAGCGGTCTTTGAGAAAACTGATGGCTTTCTCAGATCATGCATCCTTGAAGGGTGGGATACCCTTCTCACTGTGGATGGACCAGACGAAGACCATGTGTCATTGGGGTCTGGCTGAGCACAGAACAAGCCAACATAGTACCGTGTCTCAGAGGGTTCAGGGATGTGAATTGGCGCAAGGTATCGTGCAGGACTCAGCGGGGCGCGAACTGTCGTATATGGGTCTGCTGCAATTTCGGACACATCGGTATCGAATGGCTAGAGCCACGTGAGTGTGGTGAGATCGAAAACAGAAATGGGGCTGGTTGGTTGCAGGTGGTCAGAAACAGTTGCGCACACTTCAGCGTGGCGTGAAACTTCGTAGAGGTTGCAACCAGGGTCGGGAACGCGTTGGGCTCAAGTCGCTAAGGCTGCACACAAATGCAGCACCCAGGGGAACAAGAGGAATGAGATATACTGAGCTCAAAAGTCCGAAATCTGAGGGCTACTATTAGGTGTAAAGTTGTAATTACATGGCTATATACTGAGAAAAGTAAGCTAAGGAAAGAGGGTACTGTTGATAAGTGACCCGCGCGCACTTAGCGGCTCGCATGGACACGCAGATAACGGACTGCTTTAGATAAGATATATTGGACTTCTGTAGATTAGATTATGATCTGTACAATCTCGGACTTTCTTATCTATGACATCACTGTACAATGACATCATGGACTCCTCTGGACTCCTATTGTATTTCGTCCTTGTACTCATCCCTTTTTGTTCTATCCTTATTGTGATGTCACTATGATATCATAGTCTAGCCTTTCTATTGTTCTTTGCGCTTTTGTTCTCCTTCTGCACACTCCTTTGTGTCCCTCTGTAGAACAACGCTCCTTGTATTTACTGTGACCTGTGTTACTAGTGTCACCCTCTGTAGCAGTATAAGTAGAGTACCATGTACGCTCTGGCACCACACCAGTTCTCATCTGTTGTGTGCCAGGTATGTCTTATCCTCTTGTATAAAACACCAGTTCTCATCTGTTGTGTGCCAGACTCCACATCTGCTTCACTTGCTAGATCTCTCTGTTGCTGCTTCAAGTACCACCCTCATATCTCACCACAGTCTACTTTGCCACTGTGAGTATGTCCTACATGTGTACTGTTCATCAGGTTATGGGCCCTGGTGCCCAAGCCACTCCACTTGGCTGGTCACTGTGTTCCTAGGATCACACACCAGGTCAAGGTCTGTCTGGGGCCTCACCAGCCTTGCCCAAGGCAGTGGACACTGAGGCGTCAGTTATCACTGCTGAGGAACCTCCTGTACATGTACTGCCCAGTAGTCCTACTTTCACCCCCACTGTTTTCCTAGCCCCTGCGCTATGCGCAAGGAGATTGGATCTGGTAGCCCCTTAATCCATATCCAGGTGTGCATGGCCCACTGGGCTGTGTATTGTGGAGCTTAGCGCCAGCTGTCTCTGGTGCTCCACACTGGGCGCAGGATCTCCTCATCATGGGAGTGTAAAACCTGGTTCAGACTCTGGGGGGTGTTCACCTTATGGTGTTCTGCAACCAGACTCCTGCCTTGTAGCGGCAATGGGAAAGGATTCAGTGAAGCCACTCGTGGCGATGAGGCAACCAACAGGCCGAGAAGGCTGAGGTAGACAGCCTTGGGCTCTGAAAGATACCATTCCATATCCCCCTGACGCAAACTAGTGAGCCGTGTCTTAGACACATCCTGGCTGGCAGCTGGCTCCTAGTATGGCAAAGGGATCTTCCAACCTGGGCCTAGCCCTTGTATCACTGGCATACCACAGGAGGCAGGACGCGATAGCGTTCTGGCCTTACAGATTCACAGACAGGAGTGTCTACCCCCTATCTTGCAACTATTATGAAGCACTATCGCTGACTGCTCCTCGGCGATAGATAAATCATCCCCATGTCGTCTACACACTCTTCTCGTGCTGCCTCGCCCACTGGCGCCACCGGTGCCACTGCAGCCACAGCAGGGGGCTCACTCCCCCCTTTTCCCACTGGGTCCACACCCTCTTCACGCATCGCCAATGCCTATGGCAACTCTTTTGGCATGCCCTCAGGCATCCACCTCAGCAGGTTTGACGGGTCAAACTGGAACGAGTGGTCTGGGACCCTGGAGGCCATCCTCACGCTGCACGAAGCTGAGGACGTGTTCCACCTCCAGGTCCCCCCCACTGGAGTCACCTCTGATGAGTGGGACTCTGTCCAGCGTCGGGCCAAGGCGTACCTCCGCCTCTACCTTAAGCCTGACGTCTACTCCCTCGTTGCCGACCCACTCGCCTACCCCACCTTCAAGTCGAAGTGGGACAAGCTGAAGGACGTCTATGCTGGTGCTAGCGGCAGCACCACCATCTTTAATCTGTGGATCCAACTCACCCAAGCCCGCCTCGACGACTCTGCACCCATGGCCTCTCAGTTGGCCAAGCTCAATGAGCTGCGGGTCGGCCTTACCAACGCGCAGATGGGTGTCACTGACACCCAATTCTGTCTTATTCTTCTCCACGCCCTGCCAGCCTCCTATGAGGTTCTGGCATCCACCATCCTCGCCAGTGGCGCCCCCTCGAAGCTCAAGCACGCTGAAATAATTGCGCGCATTGTTTCCGAAGAAGCGCGTCGTACTGGCCCCTCTGGCTCCTCCCTCAACAAGGCTGCCCCCATCAGACCCACCAGCAGTGGCCCACGTAAGAAGAAAGACCATTCTCAACTTACCTGCCACTACTGTAACAAAAAGGGGCATATCAAGCCTGACTGCAGGCAGAGGAAGAAGGATGAAGCTGCGGGGAAGTTGAAGGACACCGGCAACAAGGCTGCCAACTCTCATGTATTAGTACCTACCACCGCCTCCATTAAGGAGGTCGATGATGAGCCCGCCATTAACTGGGCGGACAATGCAGTTGGAGTTGCCTTGTATGCTGCCTCGCGTGTGCGTTGGATGATGGACAGTGGTGCCACACACCACATCACACCACATCGGTCCGACTTCAAGGACTATACCCCATGCAAAGGTGCTGTGCGCCTTGGGGACAAATCCACGATCGACCAAGTTGGTGTAGGCTCCGTCGTCTTCACTACGAGCCAGGGCCTTCCCATCACCCTCAGCAATGTGCTACACCTTCCACAGGTGAAGACACGCTTCTTGTCGACGCGTGCCTTAGCACAAAAGGGTGCGGAAGTGGCCTTTGACAGTGGCTCATTTAAAATATCTGTCAAAAAACAATGTGTAGCTATTGGCTACTTGGAGGACAACCTCTACTGGTTGGACGCTTCAAGCATTGGCCTCAATGCTCACGCCAAAAGTGCTGCCACCACTCTTGATATCTGGCATCAGCGCATGGGACACATCTCCTCTGCCGCTCTCAAGTCGTACGGTCCCTCTGCCACTACTGGCATGGACATTGACAGCTCTACCACGCATACTGCTGTGTGTCGTGGGTGCGAGTTGGGTAAATCCACTCGCCAACCTTTCTCTGCGTCCTCCACCAAAAGGACAACCCGCATTTTTGAGATTGTACACAGTGACCTCGCCGGTCCAATGCAAACTCAGTCCCTACAAGGCTCCACGTACACCGCCACCTTCATAGACGACCACTCCAAGCATGCAGTGGTGTACTTTATTAAGTCGAAGGATCAGTTTGTGAAGGCGCTGCAGATGTATTTGGCCTGGGGTGAAACCCAGACGTCCCATAAACTGCGCGCGCTCCACTCTGACCGCGGAGGCGAGTACATGGCGAGCCAAGTACAGGACATTCTCAAGCAGAGAGGGATAGAGCATCACCTTACGATGCCAGGTTCACCACAGTCGAACGGGAAAGCCGAGCGGTTTAACCGCACCATTACAGATAAGGCAATGGCCATGCTACACACAGCAGGCATGTCTAAAGGCTTCTGGGAGCATGCTATGAGCACTGCGGTACACATCTATAACCGCTCTCCCACCCGTACGCTCAAGTGGCGCACACCCTATGAGCTCTGGTACTCTGGCAAGGTACCAGATGTCTCACACTTGCGCATCTTTGGATGCAAGGGGTACATGCACGTACCCGCTGATAAGCGTCGCAAATTAGATGCGAAGGCCATTGAGGTCACGCTTATTGGGTTTGAGCCCGAATCTAAGGGCTATAAGCTCTGGGACCGCCAAACCCGCTCTGTCCGTTTGTCCAGGGATGTGACATTCGACGAGAGTAGCTTCCCGTCCCTTCAGGGTGCTGAGACACACCCACCACCTTCTCAAGTGGCCTCACCACCACTACCTACACCAGTAATTGCCGTACCTAGCACGTCGGCGTTACCACCACAGCGAGCACCCTCCCCTACACACTCTGACAGTAGTGAGGAGGATGTTGAAGACATTTTAGACCCCACACAAGAGCGCCCACACACGCCACCACCACCTGCCCCACCCACTCTTCCTGTTACACCTAAGCGTGAACAGCCCCCTCTGACTTCTCCACCACCGCGTCAAAGTGCAACGCGCATTATGCGCAATGTCCCTCCTCCCTCACCAGATATGCCTGGTGGCTTTGAGGACCGCGCACAGCGTAGTCAACTGTTGCGTGAAATGGACAATGCACCTAGACGCTCTGCCCGTGCACCAGTGCCCAATCCCCGCTACTTCACAGCGGATAATGTGGCCACACGTGGTAGACGGTTGGGATTTGCAGAGCTGTTAGCTGCAGCTTATGTCGGAAGAGATCCTGCATCCTATGCAGAGGCCATGCGGTCTGTGGATGCAGGTGAGTGGACAACGGCGTGTCAGTATGAGATAGATGCGCTCGCCAAGAATGGCACATGGGAGTTAGTAGATCTCCCGCCTAATCGCAAGGCAGTAAAATCCAAATGGGTCTTCAAGCTCAAGGCGGATGGCCGCTACAGAGCTCGCTTGGTGGCTAAGGGGTTTACGCAAATCCCTGGCATTGATTTTGATGAAACCTTCTCCCCCGTCGCACGATTCGAGTCGCTGAGATTACTTCTGGCGTTGGCCGCGCTGGAGGACTGGCACATCCATCAGATGGATGTCAAGTCTGCGTTCCTCAATGGCGTGCTTGACGAGGAGATTTACATGGAGCAACCACAAGGGTTCATCACCACTGGTGCAGAAACGAAGGTGTGTCGCCTAGTCAAGGCGATATATGGTCTCAAACAAGCCTCCCGTGCATGGAACTTGCAATTCCATGGAGTGCTACTAGCACTCGGCTTTAAACGGACGTTTGCCGATGCCGGCGTATATGTGTTGCCTCAACGAGAGGGGGATGGACCACTCTTCGTTATCGTTTACGTTGACGACATCACAATTTTGGGTGCTTCTCTGGAAAGGATTAAGCGTCTTAAGTCAGATCTTTCTGAGCGCTATGAGATGACAGATCTCGGGGAGATAGAGTCATATCTAGGTATGCGCATTGTGCGCAACCACTCCCTCAGACGCATCGAAATAGACCAGTCTGGCTATGTCAAGGATGTCCTTGAACGCTTCGGCATGACTGACGCCACTCCACACTCCACACCCTTACCCGCTGGTGCTGACGAGCACCTTCATAAATATACGGGTCAGGCCACTGCCTCTGACATTACGCACTACCAGTCACTCATTGGTAGTCTGCTGTACGTTCAGATTGGTACTAGACCAGACATTTCCTTCGCTGTGTCACGACTGGCGCAGTATGCAGCGAATCCTTCCCCCCAACATCTGCGGCTTGCGCAATATGTCCTGGCTTACTTAGTAGGCACTGTGGATATGCGGATAGTCTACGATGGCGCCAGTGGAGACGGCCTTGTTGGCTACTCTGACTCTTCCCTGGGTGACCAGGTTGACGACAGACACTCCACTTCGGGTTATGTGTTCCTCTTAGCCAATGGTGCAATAAGCTGGTCCTCGCGAAAGCAAAAGACAGTGGCCCAAAACACTACAGAGGCGGAATACATGGCCATGACCGATGCGGCCAACCAAGCCGCTTGGTATCAGAGCTTCCTTTTGGAACTCGGGTACGAGGTCGACAACCCCATCCCATTGCATGGTGACAATAAGGGTGCCATTGATTTGGCCTTGAACCCTGTCACTGGGAGGCGATCGAAGCACATTGCCATTAGGCATCATGTCATTAGGGAGTACATCGAAAAGAGGACCATCACTCTTATTAGAACCCCTACTCTGGAAATGGTTGCAGACGGCTTTACCAAGTCGCTCGCACGCACCCTGCTCCAACAACACAATGTTGACATGGGCTTGTGCTAATCCTAGATTGCTGATCACGGGGAGATGTTGATAAGTGACCCGCGCGCACTTAGCGGCTCGCATGGACACGCAGATAACGGACTGCTTTAGATAAGATATATTGGACTTCTGTAGATTAGATTATGATCTGTACAATCTCGGACTTTCTTATCTATGACATCACTGTACAATGACATCATGGACTCCTCTGGACTCCTATTGTATTTCGTCCTTGTACTCATCCCTTTTTGTTCTATCCTTATTGTGATGTCACTATGATATCATAGTCTAGCCTTTCTATTGTTCTTTGCGCTTTTGTTCTCCTTCTGCACACTCCTTTGTGTCCCTCTGTAGAACAACGCTCCTTGTATTTACTGTGACCTGTGTTACTAGTGTCACCCTCTGTAGCAGTATAAGTAGAGTACCATGTACGCTCTGGCACCACACCAGTTCTCATCTGTTGTGTGCCAGGTATGTCTTATCCTCTTGTATAAAACACCAGTTCTCATCTGTTGTGTTACGTTCCTTCCGGACGTCTGCCAGGTCACGTGACCTCGTCGCCTGTTCGCTTCGTCCAAGGGAATTCGCCGTCCAAGGACCCAAGTCAATCGTCGAATAATAGAAGTCGGCGGGGATGAAGCACGACTTATAGCGGAACGCGTAGTGGCGATAACTCCAGCCAACTAGCAAAGATGACAAAGGAAGGGATGAGACAGTGAGGAATCAAGCTGTTATACACTCTGTGCCCTAAGAAACCAACTCCGGCGAAGGGGAAGGTATTACACAAGATATCAAAGCTAAGGACTATAACGCGTCCAAAGCCCTCTACTTATACTACAGAGGGGGAGCTTTCAAGCTCAGCCCGAATCCGAAACCCTAATACACAGCCGCGAATCCTAATACGAGAAGCCAATGGCGTAAGGCCCTCATGGCATGAGTCAGAGATAAGAGATAAGAGATAAGGGCCTAGAGGCGCCCCACATCCAAGTCCATAGCCGGATCACATCCGGACTCACAATCACAAGCCAACCCAGGCACAAGCTCATCTGGGCTCTTCCGGATCCTTCTTCGATGTTCCAAGGCAGGTCACGTGCCGGGGTCACGTGACGGCCGATAAGATGTCCCTATTCCCAGGGCTCTTGGTAGCGCGTGGACGGGTGAGGGGTGGTATATGAGCTCACCGCGCGTGCCGTCTGCACGTGATCCGTCTCGTATTCCCACGCTCCGAGCAGGCGTTCGAGCACTGCTGTCGCCGCGCGCACTTCGTTCTCGCGCTGCGGGTCGTAATCGTCGTCTTCCGGGCCGCGTCCCGGCTGCGCCGTGACATGTTGTGTGCCAGACTCCACATCTGCTTCACTTGCTAGATCTCTCTGTTGCTGCTTCAAGTACCACCCTCATATCTCACCACAGTCTACTTTGCCACTGTGAGTATGTCCTACATGTGTACTGTTCATCAGGTACATTAGCTGAACAAGGGAAAGGGAATGCTAAAATGCAGAGGGAAGTGTAACGTTCCACCGGACGTTCTTCTAGAAGCGCAGATCTAGGCAACAACAGCGACCTAACGATCACAGAGGATGTCGAAGTCACGTACACTATCGCCCACTAGCTCACAAGTGAGTCGTAATAGGGAAGCCCAAAGGATCAAGGAAAGGATGAGGGCTTGAAGTTGTAGATGATCCTCGGCAGACAGCGCAAGGATGTAGAGAGCGATAAGAGAGGCGCAGCGGCAAACAGCCAGCAAATGACTAGAGGATAAGCAGGAAGGGAAGGGATATCACACAGCGGCAGACACAGCACACTGGAGAACAGCTAAGGACAAACAGGGATGATATTCCGAACCAAAGACAACTCAGCGCACAACTGGCAGACAGCCTAGGAGTGGCAGTACAATGGGTGGGATAGTCCAAGAAGTCAAGCTTAGGTCTTCAGTGACCATAAGCCCCTCTACTTATACATGTCTGAGGAGCTTTGAAACTCAGCTCAGAACTCTAATACACGGATCCTAGGAATGAGTCACAACGAGTCAGATAACAGTCAGCCAATGGCATAAGGCCCTCATGGCATGAGTTAGAGATAAGGGAGTCGTGGTGTATGGGCGCAGTCAGCAGCCAATCATGGTACAGTATCACATCAGAATCAAGGCACAATTGATCAGAATGTATGAGTCACAAACACGAGGCAATCTAGGCCAGTCCAGGCACAAGCTCATCTGGACTCTTCTGGTGCATTCTAGCCAGGTCACATGCCAGGGTCACGTGACGGGCGGCGCTAAGGTCACGTGCGCTATTCCCAGTATTCCTGCGGTCTTTGAGCACTTCTGGGTTCATAGTATGGCGTGGGAGACTTAGCTCTAGTTTGGGTATGTTCAGCCACAAGTCTTGCTATTGCCACTTCTTCCTCGGCATCATCTTCGGCATTTCTCCTCCTAATGGTGTTCGGGGTCCTTCTGTAGGGTGCTCAAGGGTCAGTCTGAGGCGAAACCGTAACAGAAGTGTCTGGAATGAGTGGGAAGCTGAGGCGCACACAGAGCTCGGGAAAGCGGCAAAGTGCACCCGAGCGCCACACTTAGATAGCGCGCAAACCACAGGGAAGTGCGGGCTGTTGATAAGTGACCCATGCGCACTTAGCGGCTCACATGGACATGCAGATAACGGACTGCTTTAGATAAGATATATTGGACCTATGTAGATTAGATTAGTATGATCTTTACAATCTCGGACTTTCTTTGTTGATAAGTGACCCGCGCGCACTTAGCGGCTCATATGGACACGCAGATAACAGACTGCTTTAGATAAGATATATTGGACTTATGTAGATTAGGTTATTATGATCTTTACAATCTCGGACTTTCTTATCTATGACATCACTGTACAATGACATCATGGACTCCTCTGGACTCCTATTGTATTTCGTCCTTGTACTCATTCCTTTTGTTCTATCCTTATTGTGATGTCACTATGATATCATCAGTCTAGACTTTTATTGTTCTTTGCACCTTTGTTCTCCTTCTGCACACTCCTTTGTGTCCCTCTGTAGAACAATGCTCCTTGTATTTGTGTGACTCTGTGTTACTTCTATTGTACTAGTGTCACTCCCTGTAGCAGTATAAGTAGAGTACCATGTACGCTCTGGCACCACACCAGTTCTCATCTGTTGTGTGCCAGACTTAACCTCTGCTTCACTTGCAAGACTTATTCTGTTGCTGCTTCCAGTCACCCTCTATATCTCACCACAGTCTCCTCTTGTCACTGTGAGTATAGTCTTTATGTGTACTGTTCATCATTCTTATCTATGACATCACTGTACAATGACATCATGGACTCCTCTGGACTCCTATTGTATTTCGTCCTTGTACTCATTCCTTTTTGTTCTATCTTTATTGTGATGTCACTATGACATCATAGTCTAGCCCTTTCTTTGTTCTTTGCACTTTTGTTCTCCTTCTATACACTCCTTTGTGTCCCTCTGTAGAACAACGCTCCTTGTATTCTGTGACTCTATGTTACCTATGTTGTACTAGTGTCACGTCTCTGTATAGTATAAGTAGAATACCCTGTATGCTCTGGCACCACACCAGTTCCTCATCTGTTGTGTGCCAGATACCACTTCTGCTTCACTTGCAAGAACTACTCTGTTGCTGCTTCCAGTTTACTTTGATATCTCACCACAGTCACCTTTGCCGCTGTGAGTATCCCCTCCATGTATACTGTTCATCAATCTGTCCCCTATGGACTCTTTTGGACACTCTGGACTTGTACGGACCACTTTTGTTTATCTTTATTGACAGAGTCATACATGGCTCTTATTGTTCTCTATTGTCAAGATACCAGTATTGTCTGCTTTAGGCAGCTATTGTTCTCTGCCCTCCAATGGCATTTCTCCCTCTGGCACGCTGTAAGGACGTGAGGGTCCTAGGTGAGTTCGAAGGTGGAGGTGTTCCACTCCAAGAGGTAGGGGGTAAGAGAATCAGTGAGGTTTTCCTTCGAGTGCCCACAATTGGGCCTGACTTCTGGGATCGTCACACTGAGTTAGAGGGGGAAACGAAAACTAGTGATTCAATGTAAAGTAGAAGTCTTCTTTAAGTACAAACAGTCCTGTACTTAAAAGAGAAAAAGGAAAAAGGTAAGGGAACCCCGAGAAAGGACACGTGGCCGAGGCAATCGAGAGTATGAAAATAAGCAAATTCAGGCTCAGCTGGAATGCTGGCCTTACAACGCAGACCACATGTATTATGTTTGGGTCACCAGTGCGCACAGACCATTCTTACCTAAGCATCCTGTATATAAGGACTGCTGTTTACGCCTACACACTTCAGAGTTTACTTCCCCTCTGAAGTTAACTTGTCTACTAGCTTTTTGCTATCATTCTTCTCGCTCATTAGTTCTGCGCTCAACAGATTATGGGCCCTGATGCCTAATAACTAACTGTTGATAAGTGACCCACGCGCACTTAGCGGCTCGCATGGACACACAGATAATGGACTGCTTTAGATAAGATATATTGGACTTCTGTAGATTAGATTATGATCTGTACAATCTCGGACTTTCTTATCTATGACATCACTGTACAATGACATCATGGACTCCTCTGGACTCCTATTGTATTTCGTCCTTGTACTCATTCCTTTTGTTCTATCTTTATTGTGATATCACTATGATATCATAGTCTAGACTTTCTATTGTTCTTTGCACTTTTGTTCTCCTTCTGCACACTCCTTTGTGTCCCTCTGTAGAACAACGCTCCTTGTATTGTGTGACTCTGCGTTACTTCTGTTGTACTAGTGTCACTCCCTGTAGCAGTATAAGTAGAGTACTTTGTACACTCTGGCACCACACCAGTTCTCATCTGTTGTGTGCCAGACCCCACATCTGCTTCACTTGCTAAATCCTCCGTTGCTGCTTCAAGTACCACCCACATATCTCACCACAGTCTACTTTGTCACTGTGAGTATGTCCTACATGTGTACTGTTCATCAGGTTATGGGCCCTGGTGCCCAAGCCACTCCACTTGGCTGGTCACTGTGTTCTTAGGATCACACACCAGGTCAAGGTCTGTCTGGGGCCTCACCAGCCTTGCCCAAGGCAGTGGACACTGAGGTGTCAGTTGTCACTGCTGAGGAACCTCCTGTTACATGTACTGCCCAGTAGTCCTACTTTCACCCCCACTGTTTTCCTAGCCCCTGTGCTATGCGCAAGGAGATTGGATCTGGTAGCCCCTTAATCCATATCCAGGTGTGCATGGCCCACTGGGCTGTGTATTGTGGAGCTTAGTGCCAGCTGTCTCTGGTGCTCCACACTGGGCACAGGATCTCCTCACCATGGGAGTGTAAAACCTGGTTCAGACTCTGGGGGGTGTTCACCTTATGGTGTTCTGCAACCAGACTCCTGCCTTGTAGCGGCAATGGGAAAGGATTCAGTGAAGCCACTTGTGGCGATGAGGCAACCAACAGGCCAAGAAGGCTGAGGTAGACAGCCTTGGGCTCTGAAAGACATCATTCCATATCCCCCTGACGCAAACTAGTGAGCTGTGTCCTAGACACATCCTGGCTGGCAGCTGGCTCCTAGTATGGCAAAGGGATCTCCCAACCTGGGCCTAGCCCTTGTATCACTGGCATACCTCAGGAGGCAGGACGCGTTAGCGTTCTGGCCTTACAGATTCACAGACAGGAGTGTCTACCCCCATGTCTTGCAACTATTATGAAGCACTATCGCTGACTGCTCCTCGGCAATAGATAAATCATCCCTATGTCTTCCACACACACTTCTCGTGCTGCCTCGCCCACTGGTGCCACCGGTGTGGCTACAGGTGCCACAGCAGGGGGCTCACTCCCCCCGTTTCCCACTGGGTCCTCACCCTCCACACCTCTGGGTGCCGCGTATGGCAACTCATTTGGCATGCCCTCTGGCATCCACCTCAGCTGATTTGATGGGTCCAACTGGAATGAGTGGTCTGGGACCCTGGAGGCCATCCTCACGCTGCATGAAGCTGAGGATGTGTTCACCCTCCAAGTCCCTCCCTCTGGAGTCACTGCTGATGAGTGGGACTCTGTCCAGCGTCGGGCAAAGGCGTACCTCCGCCTCTACCTTAAACCCAATGTTTACTCCCTCGTTGCCGACCCCCTAGTCTACCCCACCTTCAAGTCGAAGTGGGACAAGCTGAAGGACAACTTGAGGCATGACACCTTATGTGTTATGGAGTTATAGCGCTCCTATGGCTGGACCTCTACTTTTCCTACCAAGATCTGGACTGGTTCTGACTGCTCCTCAGAACCAGATTAACAAACATCTCAAATGTCTTTCCACCTTACCTTCCCTCCCTCTGTCGTCCTTTCCAAGTTGGATGGTACCAACTGGCAAACCTGGACCACAACCTTCACGTCCCTGATGTTGATGAATGGATGCAGCAGGCATCTCACTCATTCAGCTCCTGCGACTGTTCCCCAGCACCCTGCTCTACCAGCAGGTGTGGTAGGACCAACAGGTCCTACAGATGAAGGTCTGGCAATTTTGGCCCTATGGGTAAAGCAGGAGGAGGTCATCACTGGCCTCCTATTCCTCTCAGTCACGTCAGAGGTTCTTTCCAGTATCATATCCATGGCAGTCTTCCCAACTGTCCATGACAAGTTCCAGCAGCTGGAACACCTCTATGGTCAGGTCAGCTCTATGGCCACCTTTAATTTATGGGTGGGCTTGGCAAATACCAAGCTTCAGGAAGGTACCCCCTTCCTACCTCAACTCCAGAAAATGTTGGACTTGAGGAACACCCTCGTGGAACAGGGAATGCCCGTCTCGGACATGCAAATGTCCTTCATTCTTTTAGACGCGCTTCCCCCTTCCTACAGCACCATAGCAGGCACCATCCTCGCATCTGGCCCCCCTGCCAATCTCCTTCCTCAGGACCTAATTAACAGGTTCATCAATGAGGAATCCCGTATCGCTGGCCCTCCGGCATCTTTCACAAAGATAGCCCCAGTCAGGCCCCAGCACTCACCTCCCCAGGCATCAGGCAGCTCTGCGTCCTCGGACGTAATCTGCCACTACTGCAAAAAACCTGGCCATAAAAAGCCAGAGTGTTACAAACTCAAACGGGATCAGGAGAACACCAAAAAAGGAAGGGCTGGGCAGCGAGGGAAAGCTGCTCAGAATAGCATTACTGAAGCACCGGACTCAATTCCGGCAAACAGGTTTGCTGCTGCCAATAGCATACCTGTACCTAAGAGTCGCCTATTTACTATAGTTAACGGCTCTGGCAAAATAGAAGAGGTACATGAGGTACCTCAGGTCTCCCTTTACATGATGAGTGTCCATCACACTCAGTCAGCATCAAGATGGATGATGGACAGTGGAGCTTCAGCACACTTTACCCCGTACCTTGAGGACTACGACACCTACACACCTCACAAAGGTGTTGATGTTCTCCTTGGTGACAACACTCTTCTATGAAGTGTTGGAACGGGTTCTGTTACAATCTGCACCAATCGAGGCATTGACCTCAAAATATCGGATGTGCTCCACCTCCCAAATACGCACTCGCGTATTCTGTCCACGCCCTGCCTTACCTCAAAGGGCGCCATAGTTAGTTTTGATGCCACCTCCTTTACAATCAGACACAAAGGAGAGACCATTGCGGAAGGACACAAGGCTCTCAGGCTATATTGGCTCGACGGACATGCTATGAATGCTGCCCGCGCACCTGCATCTGCGAGCCTTGATGTCTGGCATAGGCGCATGGGACATATGTCCAAAGACACGCTAAAAAGATATGCTCAGGAGTCAGTTAAAGGACTCCACATTAATGATTCCCCCGTGGAAGACGGACTTTGCCTTGGTTGTGAACTAGGCAAATCCACCCGTCTACCCTTCCCACCTTCCAAGAAACATGCTACAGAACCCCTTGAAGTTGTTCACAGTGACCTTGTTGGCCCACTACAGAGCAACTCTATTCAGGGCAACAGATACTTCACCACGTTCATAGATGATTTCTCCAAAGCTGCAGTTGTCATCTTCATGAAATCAAAGGACCAGTTTAAGGACGCCTTTCTACACTACAAGGTGTGGGCTGAAAAACAACTTAACAAGCCCATTAAATCCTTACACTCGGACCGTGGTGGCGAATATGTCAACAATGACTTAAAGCACATCCTTCTGGAAGCAGGAATCGAGCATATGCTCACTATGCCTTATTCTCCACAACAGAATGGGAGAGCCGAGCGTTTTAACCGTATGGTTATGGAAAAAGGCACTAGCATGCTCCACCATGCAGGCCTTAGCCTTGGCTTCTGGGAACAAGCAGTTCAAACTGCCATGCAAATATATAACCGCACTCCCACTTGTTCTAATCAGTGGAAAACTCTGCTAGAGCTCTGGGATGGTACAGTCCCAGATGTCTCCTACTTTAGAGTATTTGGCTGCAAAGCCTACTATCATGTACCCGAACACAACCGGCGCAAACTAGATCCTAAATCAAAGGAAGCCATGTTTGTGGGCTATGAACCCTTTTCAAAGGGTTATAAACTCTGGGATAGACATAGCCGGTGCTTCATCTCTTCATGAGATGTTACATTTGATGAAGACACTTTCCCATCCCATAGTGTTGTGGCTCAACACTTACAACCTCCCACCTCTCCTGCGTCTGGTGAACCCTCGAGTGCTCCCAGCAGTGAGATTATATTTGTAGTGCCTAGCCCGCCTACACCAGCTGTTGCCCCTACAGTGCCTCAGACTACACCAGTCTTTGTAATACCACCTCCGGCACCTGTAGTAATACAACAGCCTAGCACTCCACCCAATGCCACCCCTGCTCCGGCAGACCAGACAATCTATCACACTCCTCCTTCCCAAGCGCCTCCCCCTACCAATCCTGCACCCACACGTCGTCGTACAACCCGCTCCACAAGGCCAGCAGTCACTGCGCCTATACCTGCCCCTAATTTCAACAGGGAAGTGTCTCCTCCTAGGGAAACCCCTAGATCTCCCAGGAACACTCAGGTTGTTTCGCCTACATGCCCAAGGCGGAGCACAAGGGTACGATTCACGAATCCTCACTACTTCACAGAGGACAATGACAAATTCGTGTAGGGTAGCAGCAGGCTGGGAATGATGGACTTGCTAAATGCTGCTGAGGTACCCGGCTACAGGGACCCACAGACGTACAAGCAGGCCATGGAGTCTGAGCAAGCTGGTGATTGGCTTGAAGCATGCCAGTATGAACTGGATGCTCTCACCAAGCTTGATGTCTGGAGACTTGAACCCCTTCCTGAAGGAAGGAAGGTGGTCAAATGCAAATGGGTGTTTAAAAAGATAGCGGATGGATGCTTTCGTGCTAGGCTAGTGGCAAAAGGATTCACCCAACTAGAGGGGGTGGATTTTGACGAAACTTTCTCCCCAGTTGCCCGCTTTGAGTCCCTAAGACTACTTCTTGCGTTAGCCACGCTTGAAGACTGGCACATCCACCAGATGGATGTCAAATCGGCGTTCCTTCATGGGGAACTGGAGGAAGAAATTTATATGGAGCAACCTGTCGGTTTCGTCACAGCTGGCTCAGAGCACCTTGTGTGCCGACTACAAAAGGCCCTTTATGGCCTCAAACAAGCTTCCCGCACATGGAACATGCAATTCCATGGGGTCCTTTGTGACCTAGGCTTCACGCAGACATACTCTGATGCAGGAGTATACGTATATCATCTTCAAGAGGGGGGTGATACACTTTTCGTGATCTTATATGTAGATGATATTACTATACTTGGGAGCTCCCTACCAAAGATCAATGATCTGAAAGCATCTCTATCAAGTCGATATGAGATGACTGATCTTGGTGAAATCCAGTCTTACCTAGGTGTTAACATCACCAGAGACCGTGCAAATCGCACTATGGAAATTAACCAATCAGATTACATCCATGATGTGGTTGAGCGTTTTGGAATGTTAGATTCCAACCCAGTATACACCCCTCTTCCCACTGTCGCCGAGGCACACTTGATCAAACATGAAGATCAGGCCTCTACTTCTGAGATTAAGAAGTATCAACAGATAATTGGGTCTCTGCTCTATGCGCAGATTGGAAGCAGACCTGATATTTCCTTCGCTGTTGCACGCCTTAGCCAATTCGCTTCCAATCCCTCACCCCAGCATTTATGCCTAGCAAAATATGTCCTGGCATACCTTAACTGTACTAAGGACTATGCGTTACGCTATGCTGGAGGGAATGGTGGAGAAGGCCTTCATGGCTACTGTGACTCTTCCTGGGGAGATCAGGAAGAAAAACACTCCACCTCTGGCTACGTCTTCCTGCTTGCCAATGGAGCCATCTCATGGTGTACCAGAAAGCAGAAGACCATTGCACAGTCTACCACAGAAGCCGAGTACATGAGCCTCTCTGAGGCCTCTAACCAAGCTCAGTGGTACACAACCTTCCTAGGGGAACTAGGGTATGAGGTTACCTCCCCTATTCCCCTACACTGTGACAACAAGGGTGCTGTAGACTTAGCATTAAACCCTGTCACTGGAAGGCGGTCCAAACACATCCTAATCAAGCACCATGTAGTCAGGGAATACGTAGAAAATAAGGTCATAGACCTGATATGTACACCCACAGGAGAAATGGTTGCAGATGGACTCACCAAGTCCCTGCCCAGAGATCCCTTTGACAAAATGGTAGCTGACCTAGGAATGGTGTAACAAGAGATTCAGAACAAAAGGTTGATAACCAGTCAATGGTCGTCGATCCTTGGTTTAGAAGCATAGTGCTGTTAAAAGTACAACATGTTCTCTGATCTCTAGAGCTAAGAAAAACCCTTCTTAGAACCCTGAAGAAGTTGGACCTTGGTCACAGATTCCAGCCCTTCAAAAAGTTGTCCTGTAGCAAGGACAAATGAAGCGCTAATGACCATAGTCTCTGATTGAGCGTCGTCTTGTCTCCTCTGGAGAAGATAGTCCTTTATCAGGACTTACCAGGATTTCAACCTTGATCCCAAACTTCTGCGTAGCTCTTCACGCTCTAAAAATTATCACCTCTGTCATATCATGGACTGCCTCTATCATGGAGGGATGTTGAGACGCGACTGCATAAGTCACATGTCTCGTGGGATCTGATTGTGTCAGCCCATATACTATATTCGGTATCTGTCCCTTATGGACTCTTTTGGACACTCCGGACTTGTACGGACTGCTTTTGTTTATCTTTATTGACAGAGTCATATATGGCTCTTATTGTTCTCTATTGTTAAGATACCGGTATTGTCTGCTTTAGGCAGCTATTGTTCTCTGCCCTCCAATGGCATTTCTCCCTCTGACGCACAGACCACATGTATTGTGTTTGGGTCACCAGTGCGCACAGACCATTCTTAGCTAAGCGTCCTGTATATAAGGACTGCTGTTTACACCTTCACACTTCAGAGTTTACTTCCCCTCTGAAGTGTAAGTCCCATTTATACCTCTCTCTACACTACCTTTACTCACAGACGGTTTGTAGTAACTTGTCTATTAGGTGTGTATATATAAAGAGTTTACTTCCCCTCTGAAGTTAACTTGTCTATTAGCATCTTGCTATTCCTTCACTTGCTTGTTAGTTCTGCGCTCAACACACGACACACAGCAGTATGTGTGGTAGATGTTACGTTCGGCCCGGAAGTGGACACTGACGTCACGGGTATGACACCACGTCAGCAGTATATTGTCATGGACTTGTTAGGATCAGTCAGCCGGGTAAGCTCCGGCACATGTGATTGTGTATGATAACGGATCGGATCATGACTCGACATGACTCATACTAGGATAGCTGTACTAGGGTCTGCTCTACTTACGCTATTGGCTAGTACTTCTTGGAGTGGCGCTTGAAAGCCCACAAGTATCTGTATAAGTAGTACGTTGCGAAGACCAAGAACCACATCTTGGTCTTCTTCCAATACCACTACCAGTCTTCGCTCTATAGGGTACTCCCCCTTGAAGTGAGTCGTCCGACATATCCCTCTAGACCAAGGGATCCCTCGTGACTTATCCCTGATCCTACACGCCAGTGGACGACTATCCTATCGGCAGTACTTGTCACCATGTATATCTCTACCTAAACCCACGTGTCGCCTCTCCCTATACATTCTTATACGTCGTCGATCACGACTCTTGGGACGACCTTTGCATCGTACCAAGCCCTCCCCTGAACTTACCCACGGGAGTCGATCTGCACGGATACGAAGACCGTGACGGATACCTGCAAGTCCACCCCATAGACTTCCCTCAAGCCCGAGTCAACCGCAACTACTATTACAAGAGGATCGCCACACACTCCGAAGCCTAAGTCAGGCAAGCGTTCATGGTAAACGCTACAGTAGAGCTGTCAATGTCCATGCCAGTAGTGGCAGAGGGACCGTACGACTTGAGAGCGGCAGAGGAGATGTGTCCCATGCGCTGATGCCAGATATCAAGAGTGGTGGCAGCACTTTGACGTGAATATTTAGGCCAATGCTTGAAGCGTCCAACCAGTAAAGGTTGTCCTCCAAGTAGCCAACAGCTACACATTGTTTTTTGACAGATATTTTAAATGAGCCACTGTCAAAGGCCACTTCCGCACCCTTTTGCGCTAAGGCACGCGTTGACAAGAAGCATGTCTTCACCTGTGGAAGGTGTAGCACATTACTGAGGGTGATTGGAAGGCCCTGGCTCGTAGTGAAGACGACGGAGCCTACACCAACTTGGTCGATTGTGGACTTGTCCCCAAGGCGCACAGCACCTTTGCACGGGGTATAGTCCTTGAAGTTGGACCGATGTGGTGTGATGTGGTGTGTAGCACCACTGTCCATCATCCAACGCAAACGCGAGGCAGCATACAAGGCAACTCCAACTGCATTGTCTGCCCAGTTAATGGCGGGCTCATCATCGACCTCCTTAATGGAGGTGGTGGTTGGTACTAATACCTGACTATTGGCAGCCTTGTTGCTAGTGTCCTTTAATTTCCTGTCGCTTCATCCTTCTTCCTCTGCCTGCAATCAGGCTTGATATGCCCCTTTTTGTTACAGTAGTGGCAGGTAAGTTGAGAATGATCCCTCTTCTTACGTGGGCCACTGCTAGGCTTAATGGGGGCAGCCTTGTTGAGGGAGGAGCCAGAGGGGCCAGTACGACGTGCTTCCTCCGAAATGATGCGCGCAATTATTTCAGCATGCTTGAGCTTGGAGGGGGCGCCACTGGCAAGGATGGTGGATGCCAGAACCTCATAGGAGGCTGGCAGGGCGTGGAGGAGTATGAGGCAGAATTGGGTGTCAGTGACACCCATCTGTGCGTTGGAAAGGCTGACTCGCAGCTCATTGAGCTTGGCCAGCTGAGAGGCCATGGGTGCGGAGTCGTCGAGGCGGGCTTGGGTTAATTGGATCCACAAATTAAAGATGGTGGCGCTGCTGCTAGCACCAGCATAGACATCCTTCAGCTTGTCCCACTTCGACTTGAAGGTGGGGTAGACAAATGGGTCGGCAACGAGGGAGTAAACATCGGGTTTAAGGTAGAGGCGGAGGTACGCCTTTGCCCGACGCTGGACAGAGTCCCACTCATCAGCAGTGACTACAGAGGGAGGGACTTGGAGGGTGAACACATCCTCAGCTTCGTGCAGCGTGAGGATGGCCTCCAGGGTCCCAGACCACTCATTCCAGTTGGACCCGTCAAAATGGCTGAGGTGGATGCCAGAAGGCATGCCAAATGAGTTGCCATACGCAGCACCCAGATGTGTGGAGGGTGAGGACCCAGTGGGAAAAGGGGGGAGTGAGCCCCCTGTTGTGGCGCCTGCAGCCACACCGGTAGCACCAGTGGGCGAGGCAGCGCGAGATGATTGGCCAGACATAGGGATGATTTATCTATCGCTGAGGAGCAGTCAGCAATAGTGCTTCATAACAGTTGCAAGATGTGATGGGGTAGTCACTCCTGTCTGTGGATCTGTAAGGCCAGAACGCCAACGCGTCCTGCCTCCTGAGGTATGCCAGTGATACAAGGGCTAAGCCCAGGTTTGGTGTGTCCCTTTGCCATACTAGGAGCCAGCTGCCAGCCAGGATGTGTCTAGGACACAGCTCACTAGTTTGCGTTAGGGGGAATATGGAATGGTGTCTTTCAGAGCCCAAGGCTGTCTACCTCAGCCTTCTCGGCCTTTTGGTTGCCTCATCGCCACGAGTGGCTTCACTGAATCCTTTCCCATTGCTGCTACAAGGCAGGAGTCTGGTTGCAGAACACCATAAGGTGAACACCCCCCAGAGTCTGAACCAGGTTTTACACTCCCATGGTGAGGAGGTCCTGTGCCCAGTGTGGAGCACCAGAGACAGCTGGCACTAAGCTCCACAATACACAGCCCAGTGGGCCATGCACACCTGGATATGGATTAAGGGGCTACCAGATCCAATCTCCTTGCGCATAGTGCAGGGGCTAGGAAAACAGTGGGGATGAAAGTAGGACTACTGGGCAGTATATGTGCAGGAGGTTCCTCAGCAGTGACAACTGACGCCTCAGTGTCCACTGCCTTGGGCAAGAGGCCCCAGACAGACCTTGACCTGGTGTGTGATCCTAAGAACACAGTGACCAGCCAAGTGGAGTGGCTTGGGCACCAGGGCCCATAACCTGATGAACAGCGCACATGAAGGGATGATACTCACAGTGACAAGAGGACTGTGGTGAGATATCAAGGGTGGCTGGAAGCAGCAACAGAGTGTAATCAAGCAAGTGAAGCAGAGTTTCAGTCTGGCACACAACAGATGAGAACTGGTGTTTATACAAGAGGTTTAAGACATACCTGGCACACAACAGATGAGAACTGGTGTGGTGCCAGAGCGTACATAGTACTCTACTTATACTGCTACAGGGGGTGATGCTAGTAACACAGGTCACAGTAAATACAAGACGCATTTGTTCTACATACAGACAAAGGAGTGTGCTGTTCTGGGAGAACAAGGCGTAAGAACAATAAAGGTCTAGACTGATGATATCATAGTGACATCACAATAAGGATAGAACAAAAGGAATAAGTACAAGGACGAAATACAATAGGAGTCCAGAGGAGTCCATGATGTCATTGTACAGTGATGTCATAGATAAGAAAGTCCGAGATTGTAAAGATCATAATAATCTAATCTACATAAGTCTTATCTAAAGCAGTCCGTTATCTGCGTGTCCATGCGAGCCACTGAGAGCGCGCGGGTCACTTATCAACATGGGGGTGATAGGAGAGGGAGAGGCCGCACCTCGGCCGCTTGGGCTCTGCAAACTATGTCCCACTTGAACATCCCTGGGTTCGTGGAGAAGAGTTTGAGGTCGCAAGGACCACGTCCCCGGGGATGGCAACAATCTTGAGGATAGATTGATTTCTGAGGAGGTGGAGGTAGTCGAGTGCATGGACATTGTCACGTGGTGGACTCAAAAGTGTGAGCATAGGTTGTCTTGGTATCGAGGCTGTGGGGGGCAACACAGAACAAGCTGTGTGGCAAGACAAGATAGGATTAGCTCAGGGTGGATTGAGATGAGTAGGACTCACCATCCAGACGACATCACAGTTGATGGAGATAAAACTGCAGCTGGTGAAGAAGTTGCGTAACTCCTTGCAAAAGGATGTGAAACTCTTGTGGATGTGTGAAGGCTTGGATATGTATTTCGAGTGCCCATGGCCAGAGAAGACGAGGGTATGAAGTGGAATGATGGGAGTTTTGTGTGGATGCAGAAGAGAGATGCAGACGCAAGTAGCAAATATGACTTGAAGAAAGTTGAGGGGCAATGTTTGCAAATCCACATTTTGTGCCCAATCTGGTTGATTTCCTGGGATGTGAACGTTCCTTGACTGACGATACACCACAGCCTGTTCAAAGACTGCTGTAAGCCTGTGCTCAATGTGCCTATCGCCAAGAAGAAAGCTACCCCAGTTTGAATTGACAAGCCCACACCGATAGTAAAAATAAAAATAAAGTAGTGACAATGACCGAGCACTGGGCAATGTGGCTGACAACGCACATAAGGCTAAGACTGACAAAATAAGACTACTGTAAACGGAATACAGGTCCCACAAAACTACAACAGTGTTGGTATACATGAGGGCTATAATGTTTAGCGTTTCCCCATATTCTCATGGGAGTGCTCTGAGTGGGGGTAGGAGTACAAAACTTGCTACTGGATGGTAGGATCTGTGTGCGAATTGAAGAGCGAAGACTGAATGGCTGCAATCAGCACCAGTTATGTGCTATCCATACAACATGAGGTTACTTACACCTGGTCACTGGAAACAGGTTCATGGCCTGGACTGACAATGGAGAGAGTGGGGGAAGGTAGTGCTTTGCCAGGGTGGTCTGCCTCTGCTGCCGAGCACTGCAAGAGAATAGAGTGAAGGTATTGGTAGTCTGGCTTCTTGTCGAAGCCAAGTGAACGGACATAGGTGACAAAATTGCAGAAGGGAGTGGGTAAGCCTTCGCACAGCTCTTCTGCCGTGACCGACTTTTTCTTCTGGAGGACTGCCATTGGATCACTGTAGGCAGAAGTTGTCGTCCAAGGTAAGTTACCGCGTGCCGAAAAATGATAGTATAGACGAGCAACTCCAGGTCATCACAACGTGATTGGGCATGTCCTTGCTGGCCATTTATGGAGGTGAACAGAAGCATCCTGACTATCAAGTGATCTTTGGAATATGGGATGTGTAAATAAGTTGCAGGATTGCAGAATAGCCGTGCCAAGCCGAAGTCAATGAGGAAGACAGCAGCGTGAGGGTGGCCAGCTTGAACCATGAAGTTGTCTGGTTTGATGTCACGATGGATGTAGTGCTGAGTATGCAGTGACTCAATTGCTGAGAGCTGGTGATGCAAGACAAGCTCAGTGAGATCATTTTATGTATGCAATGAACATACCATTTGGCAGGCGTACTGGAATGTCTTGCTCTGGTCAACCTGTTCTTCGTCAATCAAATCACCAAGTGAAGTCCCAAGATGATCCAGGACGATAACTTCATATAGGCCTTCTTTCCCATACCAGTGTACTGGAGCAACACCTGCGCAGGCGCCAAGAGCTGAATACACATCGTATTCATGACTGAGCCTTGAAGGCAAGTGATCTGCGTGCCCTATCTTCAGAGCAATTTTGGTGCCTGTCCTTATATCTCTCCCTAGATAGACACTCCCTAGAGAGTTTAGAAATGGGTGTTGAATTTGAGTTAGAGTCGGCTCACCAGAACCACCAGAACCGAGTAGTTTTCCTACTCTATACCAGCCAGCAACATGCACGAAATCTAGTTGAAGAGTGGAACATTTCTCAGAGGTTTGCTGTCGATTTTGAGGGCACATGGTCACTACCAACATAGAGCATGAACAAAGGGGGGTGAAAGAAGCCAACAACAATTTGCAGCAAGTTCATGTTCACAACTCCAATGTCAGCTCCGCGGAGACAAATACGGTAAAGTCCAACTCGATATTCGTTGCTTGTAGATACATAGTTAATTCTCGTCATCGTAGGTACTAAACTCCTTCAATATATCGTCCAAAGCAGTTTCTGAATCATCCGCTAAGAGAGAGGTGAGAGGGTCCTTCTTTAGTCTCGGTGCCTCAGTCATTGTGTCATGGATGCGTATTATTTTCCTATTTTTCTGTATTTATTACAGATTTATAACGGGAGATATAAAGGGCCGAAGTACAGAGACTTTGAGTTAGTCACAAGGGTTTGCCACCCATGTGCACGTGATCGTGGGACTTAGGTCCCTTATACATATAACAGTTCTGATTGGTAGATAAGGATGGAAGGATACGGAAGGTTCTGGAAGGATCTAGAACACACTTAGTAGTTTATGCTTACTCGCTGTATTAGGTTTTACTCAGCAAAGTGGAGCCGCTCGTAAGCGCTATGACAAGTGCATCAGTCAGCACAATAGATAGCACTATTAATAGACACGACGTGTCAGCTCCTGAGTCAAGGAGTCTTACTGTACACTTAGTAATAGTGTTCAGACTCAGTTCGTACTCAGCCGCAGTAGTGTATATAAGCTTCCATGTAGCGTCCTGAGTGGAACCAACTTGTCCTCTTGGTTCTCCACTCAGGTGCACATTTCATTGTACTTCCTTACTTCAGTCCAAATCTAACTTGTCCTCTTGGTTCTCCACTCAGCGTGCCACAGCATGATATCTTTGCAGTTAAAGACTTTGTATAAAGGTCTATAAGTTCTGCGTTCTCCGCTGTGACCGTACGTCTAGCGCATGACTTGTCTCCGCGCTAAGTTGAGTGTGCACACCTTACAGTTCACTCCAACTTTACACTTGACTTGGCGTAGCGCGGCAGTCGCACCGCTACACATTGCCGATTCTGGTGTTGCCCACCCCGCCATGAAATTGAGCCGCTCCTTCTTGATTGAGAACTTGAACAGCTGAAGCACTTCCATGAACATTGACTTGATCCGGTTTCGTTTCGCGGTGTCTGTCTCCTTTGCTGACAAGAACACACATTTGCAGGGGACGGAGGTTGCCTGGACAGGGAGGTAATCCATGGCGATCGCAAACAAAGTAGGGAACTCAGTCCTATTGGCCTATTCACAGTGAGTCAGAGCCCAAGCCTCGTTAAGTCATACAAACTTACCTCCCAGAAGCGTAGGATGTCGGTGTTCTCAGAAAATACCTGGCTCATCACGTACTTCTGGTACTCAGCATCGACGCTCAACACACGAGCCTCCTTCTTATCAAATGCAGGTTCCACTGCAAAGCGCGTTGGAGATGCCCTACGTCTAGCAACTGGAGCAGGTGGGACAGGGGTACTGGGTCCCACGGTCGCAGCTGTCAACAGTGCTTGGTAACAGGACATCTGGGGGACAGACAGTTGGAATAAGAGTGTATAATAATATGGCACATACAAGTGTGATGATCGTTTCCTTAGCCTTCATGATATACTCAGTGTCCCACTCGGATTCGATCCACAAGAAGCGTTGTACGTGCTCGAAAGCGCGCGAGTGAGTAAGGTAAGGCCGAGGAAGGGACTAAACAGAGGAAAGGGAAGGGAGGTAGTTGCCGCCGAGTTTTAGTAGGGACGAGTGCCCAAATCTTGGGCGTCGAACGAGAGTGTATGTTTCCGAGTCTAAGGGGAACAAGCGAAGACGTCGAGCGAGGCTCGGAACACGCGTAACGACGACGCGGAAGATAACTAGAAAGGGGGCAAAAGTGAGTGAAGAGTCGTCGTAGTCGATCGGGTGTCTTCGTATTAGACCTGCCCCGTCGAATCGATACTGATCACGCGAGAGAAAGAAGACGAGAATCGAATAAGACGCAGGGAAAAGAGGATGATATTACTGAGCGCGATTCCGAGTCCTTATATACCTCGTGTACCTGTAAGTAAGGGAACTCGTCGTCGCAAACGCTAAGTCGAAAGTTGTGAGGGAGAGTAGGTAGAAGTGGGGAAAAGTAAGGTAAGGGAGTCCAAGGGATAGCGAGAGACTACGAAAGACGGACGGACGGACGGTCGTAAGGCTAAGGTGAAGTTTTACAGTCCCTGGCGCTAGTGGCGTCGTCGGGCGGCGTGTACCGTACTCAGGCAAGTGTCGAGATGAAACGGGGGAGAAACGAAGAAGGAGAATGGAGACAAGGAGTCGGGAGAGGTCTAACTGGTCGAGGATGAGGGGTCGGAGAGGCGACGCGGGTGGCGTCAACGAGGCGCACTAAGTCGTAAAACGAGGGTGAGAATAGGGCAAGAAAATAAGTAAAAGTCGGGCGCGCCTTTGTCCGAGACAAAGAACGCCGCTCTGGACCGATCAACGGTCGTCGGTGTAGGCATGGACCAAGTTCCAGGGTTTTGAGGATAGCAAACGAATGACGGCGCGCAGTGCGAGGAATGATGGGGAAGTCTTTCCGAGGCGGGACCCTTGACGACGTCGCGGCCGAGAGGTCGATTTGGAAGGGTTTGGCGATCGAGGGTGTTGACCGGTGTCGGAACTGTTAATCATGTTTGGCCATAGAAAGGAACGACGAGGGGTGAGACGAGATGGTGGGGAGACGGAAGAGTGGGGGAAACGAGGCGACGAGGAAAAGATCGATGACCACGAGTTGGTGGCGGTTGACGATCATCCGCGATAGGCAGTGAGGTCACGTGCCGAGCCGACGAGTCCGAAATGGTCGATAGTAGGCGGTTTCGCGCTCAAGGGCTGCGACGCCCTTACATCTCCCGGGGGGTTAAAAAAATCTTGAGTGTCCTCACTCACGTACTCATCACTGCCAAAAAAATTTCCGGCTTCTTCTGGACTTTCTTTGTCGAGCGCGGCGATGTCTTGGGGGTCTAGCAAGTCAGCGAGCGGGATGACGGAGCCGGTGCGCGAGAAGTAAGGAATGAGTCGAAACGCGGCGAAGCGAAGCTTCGAGATGGTGCCGTCGAGTTCCGCTAGCGAGTAAGCACCGTGGCGATTCCTCCTGAGGACGACCATGGGTCCAAAATACCGAGGTTTGATTTTACGAACATGAGTGTTTTCGGCTACGGAGTTTCGGACCAGGACCAGATCTCCTGGACCAAAGGAGTCGGTCTTGATATTATGGGCGAATTTTCGCCCGAAACCCATAGCAGCCGAGAGACGACTCTTAATGATGTTGTCTCGGATTTTCGCAAGGTCGTCGTCGCGCGTCTGGAGCTGACGCGCGCGAATAGCGATGAGGTCGACGGTGGAGAGGGGAGTGGTGAGGTCGGGAACGAGGAATGTGGCGGTGGTGATATCGAAGGGAAGCTGGGGCTCGACGCCGTGAGCCATGTAGAAGGGGGAGTAGCCGGTGGATCGGCGGGTGGTAGCGCGGTCGGCCCAGAAGATGTGTGCCGCGATGGCGGGCCATTTTGAGACGTTGCCTTCGCAGGTCTTGAAGAGGGACTCGCGAATGGTCCGGTGCTGACGCTCGACGATGCCGTTCGCCCGAGAGTTGTAAGGCGAGATGCGAATGTGCCGAATGTTGTACTTGGTGGCCAGCCAATCCAGTGCTGCGATGTAAGCCGAGCCGTTGTCAGTGACGATCTCCTCGACTGCGCCCCAACGGCACAGTATCTCCTCGAACAGAAAGCGGCCAAGAGTCTGTCCAGTCTCAGAGCGGAGGGCGCGCCATTCAGGCCAAGCGGTAAGGGAGCAGCGAGCCTGTACGATGTACGAGAAGCCGCCGGCGAGTGGCATGTGCATGGTGTCGACGTAGACTTTGCGGAAGAGGGGGGCAGGCATGGGAACGAGCGCGGGAATGTGGATCTTGGTGGTCTGGCGAAGTTGACAAGCGTGACAAGTCTTGATGTACCAGCGGACGTCGTACTCGAGGGAGGGCCACCAGAAGCGGTCGAGAATGGTGCGTCTTGTGGAATAGACACCTCTGTGGCCGAACCTGTCGTGCGCTTCGCGGAGGATGGCGGGTCGTTGGGAAGGAGGGATGAAGAGCTGGTGTTGCCCGAGCCTGTTGCGTCGCCAGAGCTGTTCGCCGACTAAGATAAAATGTTTCGTTTTCCTGAGAAGCTTGTCCCAGTCGTTGCCGTCGAGATCGCTAGGTTTCTTGAGGGTCTTCAGGTACTGATGTATTTGCGTCATCTCCTTCTCCGCGTCGATGGTTTTGCTGCTGGTGGGGAAGTTGACGAGTGGGTTGGCAGGATCTTCGGTGGTGGTGCTGAAAACGGAGAGGATGCATGAGGCGAAAAGCGGGGTTTGCGTCATAGAGTGAGCCCAGAGTCCAAGTCCGAGCGTCTTGTCGATCCATTCTTCGGGATCGTCTTCTTCGGCATCTTCGCCCTCCACGGGTTCACGTCTTGAAAGTCCGTCCGGCCCGTGATGCTTCTCGGCGGGAACATGGACGAGTTTGAAGTCGAAGAGAAGGATGGCGGCGATCCAACGGTTGATGGTGGCGTTGGGCTGAATGTCGGGGTTGTTGAGCATGCCGCGGACGAAGACGGCGTCCATTTCGACTACGAGGTTGCTGACGCCGATGATATGTAGCCGGAGAGCGCGGAGAGCGCGAAAGAGTCCATAGAGTTCTACCTTAGGCTGAGAGTAGCGGCTTTCGCGTTCGCTCCAGGAGATCGAGCCGAAGCGCGAAGGGCGTCGCTTGCTGTCTGCGCACTCCTGAGACAGAATGTAACCTACGCCGCGCCAAGAAGAGTCGACAGCCAAGAAGACGGGACGGTCGGTGGAATAGTCGATGGAGATGAGAGCGGGAGAGCTGACGATGGCGTCCTTGAGTTGCTGCATGGCGTCCGCGTGCTGTTCGTCCCAGACGAAGACTTCGCCCTTGCGAGTAAGGTTGACGAGCGGGCGAGCCATAGCTGAGTAGTTCTTGATCCAGATTCACATGAAGCCAGCCAGACCCAAAAAGGCGCGGACGTCGGTGACGTTCTTGCAGGTCGGCCAGTCCCGGATTTTGGCGATCTTCGAGTCATCGGGCACGCGTCCTTCGTAGTTACACTTGTGGCCGAGGATGATGACTTCGGGTACGGCGACGAAGAGTTTCTTGGCCGAGACGGTTGCACCGGAGCTGCCGAGACGATGGAGGATGCGGTGGACGTCATTGAGGTGCTGCCAGATGAACTTGCGGATGCCGGGGTTTTCGGGGATGGCTTCAAAGCTTCCGTCTTCCGTTTCGTAACGCGAGGCTGGGCCCTTGATGCTGCAGTCGTCCACGAAAGGCCAGGCGATGTGGGGAATTTCGGCTTCTAAGATGAACGTGACGTCTTCATGAAAAATGGCTACTGCGTTAGTCCAGCCCTGGGGCAAGCGAGTGAGGCGGAGAGCGCCGATGGGGGATTGAATGGTAGTGAGATCACGCGAGGCGACGTCGAGGGAGCGGTGGTCGTAGCCGACGAACAAGTCGAGCATGCTATAACAGGCGCGGCCGGCCATCGCCTCGATCAGTTGATCAGCTAAAGGGGGAACTCCGGAGTTGCGGACGGTGACGGCGTTGAGGGGCTGAAGGTCGTGTACAAGGCGCAGCGAGCCGTTCTTCTTCTTTACGCAGAACCACCGGGAGCGATAGGAGGCGTCGGAATGTTCGTAGACACCGGCGGCGGTCTTGTCCCGAAAGATTTGTATGACTTGTTCTAGGATGCCGGAGGGGATGGGGATGTTCTTCTGGATCCACGGGGTGTGCTCGATGACTGGGATCTTGACGGGCGAGAGATAGTCGTCGCGGAAGCGACCCTTCTCGGCTTCGGTCCACGCTAAAGCGTGCTCATTGACTTTGAGGATGTGTTGGAGTAGCTTGAGTTCTTCGGGCTGGAGGAAGTCGTAGCGGTTGAGGTTGAGTTCATCGAGACGTTCTTGAGTGAGTCGGGTGCTGTGGGCGATGGGAATGAAGTCGGGTGGATGAGTCGGTAATGGGGGAAGATTCTTGATGGGGTCGTTAGGGATGCGGCGGATGATGCGGTAGTCTTCGGGGAGCGACGCGGGTACCGGGCGTACTTTGCGCGCTACCTTTTTGTAGGCTAGAACGGGATGCGACGGTGTTTGAAGAAGCTGGAGAGCCGGATCTTGAAAGCGAGGGATGCCGTCCATGATTGGAGGTGCGGGGCGGGCTGTGAGCGTGAGTGTCTTTACGCATCCGACTTGCGTTCGGCGAGCGCGGGAAGGGATGGAGACGGAGCGAGCGGGATCGGTGGGGTCGCGTACGGAGACTTCTACGCGTCCGTCGGGGTGGTCTTCGAGTCGGCAGAGAAGGAGGTGGTGGAAAGGTCGCCCGAGCAGGAGGCGAAAGGGCGCGCGGTCGACGACATGAGCGTGGATGGCGAAGGTGACATCCCCGATGCGCATGGTTAGGTTTTCAGCGCATCCCAGAGTCTTGCTGACTAGACCGTTAGCTCCTTCCATGTCCAGTCGGTGGTCGTGGTTTACGGATACGCCGGCCTCCTGTGCCAAGTCCAATCGGATGACAACAATCTGAGACCCTTGGTCTAGGACTCCGGCCTCGGTGACGGCGTCGTTGATTACGACGTCGATCTCGCGCAGGGGGAGGGAATACTCGGCGGATCGCGGGGCCGCGAGTTCGAGGATGGAGACGGGTGGGATAGAATCGGAGACTTCTTCGAGGCATGCGGCATCGACTCTGCGCGTGCGAAGTCGCTCGACGAGCTCCTTTCGGATGCCCGGGCTTGCAGCGAGGATGTGGGCGGGAGTGACTTGAGCGAGCTTGCCGTCGAGTAACCATTTGTAGAGCTCGGCTGAGAGTTGCTGATCTTTGGTGTTTGACTGATACTTGTACTGGGGTGCGGCGCGCGGCGTGGGGGCAGGCGTATTGGTGGCACTTTTGGAGGTGGAGGGCGATGGAGCAGGCTTCTTCGCTTGGGCGAGTTCGGGGAGCTTCGATGCTTTCGCGTCTCGCTTCTTCTTCTCGGCTGCGTAGACTCCGAAGAAGTCGAGGCTGTCGTCGGGTGCGCTCTCGACTTCAGTTGCGTCTTCGTCCTCGGCGCCGGTGACTTCAATAATGTAAGCGTGTGGAACGGGTTGCCCAAGGGGGGTCGGCATAGCGGTCTCAAAGCTGAGCGAAGTGTGAGGAGGGGGATCACGCGCGAAGGTCGCAGCGCTGGCTGCGTTGGGCGTGGGGTTAGAGAGCCAGGCGTCGACCCTAGCCTGCAGGTTGCTGCCGGTGATGTCGCCTGGGATGGGCTGGCCGTTAGGGAGGTGGATGCGGTCGTTGAGGACCATTGCTCGTCCCGTACGACAGTACTCCTGCGCGATGGGACATTCTCGGATGCGGTGGTTAGTCTAGGAGCAAAACGAGCACCCCATAGGGCGCGGGCGAGTTCGGAAGTAGGTGGCGTCGGAAGAGACTGCAGGAGGGACGGGGGCGGACCGGTCTGGCGCTGCTGGCCAGGGCTGGCGATGGTTTGTCGGTGGAGCGGCAGGGGGTTGGTAGGAGAAGGTCTGGACGATTTCCGGCCTCGGAAGCGTAGAGGCAACGTCGGGGTAACGATGCGCGCAGCGAGCGTAGAGGACCGCGTAGGTTCGCTCGCGGACAGAGAGTCCGTGCATCTTGTCCATAAGCTCGTCTAGCTCGCGGTCTTCGTCCTCCCGGGTCTGTTCTGCGAAACGGACTGTTTTAGTTTCGGAAGGGGTGGTGTTGCGAGGAGGAGAAGGAGCACGGGGCGGAGGGTTAATGGGGCGAGGAAGGTCCCGATCTGGGCGAGGGAATGCGTCTCTGGGGTTATAGTCGAGGAAGTGGTCTCGCTCCCTCCTGCGTCCCTCGTGGTCAGGTATCCGGGGATCGAGAACGCTCTGGCCGAACCACCTTTCAGTTGGTCTCTCGGATCTGGCTTGGCGCGGTGCGAAGTGTTCCCAGCGCTCCTGTAGCTGGATGGGGAAGTAGGGGGTGGTAGTGAAGACGGCATGGGCGATTTTGAAAACTTCTTCAAAGTCGTAGGGCTGTTCGGCCGACCGGTCTGGATATTTGCCGTATAGCCTAGGCTGCATCTTTTCTCGGTCGTCGGGGTGGAATCCGTACCAGAACGCGGAATCGCGTTCTTCGTCGGTAATGCGGTGGGCGTCCTGGAGAGGTTTGCAGAAGACTAGGAACTCCCGGTAATAGTGCATGACGTCGTCTTCGCCACGCATGCGCTGTTGACTAGTGTAGTGGATGTAGTCGAATAGCTTTTGTTTGGAGTATTTGGACTGCGTGGTAGCTCCTCCGTATATGCCCTCAAGAGATTGTCGGAATAGAGTCCAATCGTGCGTTGTGTAGCCGTCGAGAAGTTTCCATAAGTCCCGGAGGTCTGTGGGGATGTAGCGTATGACGGTCTCCACTTTCTCTCTGGGTGTAAGGTTGCGGCTAGTGGCGATCTCCTCGTATTCTCGGAGGAAGTCGTCGAGTGGGTCTCCTACGCGTCCGGAAAAGAATGGTGCGTTATGCGAACAGGCGGCTGGCATGGCCGCGGGGCCGGTAGCGGGATTAGCGGCCATATGTCTCGGTGCTGCGATAACTGCGGGAGGGTGTACTGGTGCGGCTGGTGCAGCTGGTGCGGTGGTCGAAGCGGGAGCAAGAGAGGACGCTGTGACGATCGGAGCGGAAGAGGGAGCGGTTACTGGAGCAGTTGTGATGGGGATTGGGAGAGACGAAGGAGACGACGCTGCAGTGGAAGGTGCGACGGAGGATACTGTAGTAGGTGTAATGAGGCTCAAAGTGGAGGAGGAGGCGACAGATGCGAGATTAGGACCGAGAGCAGAAGAGGCTGTAGCAGACGAAGTAGGAGGAAGCGGTAGGGGTTTTTGTGGATTAGAAAGTGATCTAGCTTTGGTGGGGACTACGAGAGAGGTCGACTGAGAGGACGAAGGTAGACTAGACGAGGTAGTGGAAGTACGGGGGGTCGAGACCGAGATGGTCGATTTTGGGACGGGGATCAAGGAAGGCGAGACGAAGCGTTTGTAACTTTGTGCAACGAGGGTCGAAAATGGGATAGAGGACTGCGTGGGTGGTTCGGTTTGGGGAGAGAAAGAGCCCGGGATAGACTGGGCGCGATGAGGTCGGGGGGTGATATCTGAGTCGGGGACGAAGGCTTCTGTGATGTCGAGTGTTAGGCTGCTGGTAGACGGTTCTGGCTGACGTGGCGGTGTATGAGGCGATGTGTCGGTAGGCGTGGAATCTGGCTTTTTGGTGAACTTTCCGAAGAGATCTCTAGGCGGTAGACTCGATTGTCTGGGCATATGGTTGGTCACCAGAGGCGACCGGGAAGGGAAGGAGGAAACAGGGGAGAGGGGGGTTAATCCACTAAACTCAGCCTCACTGGGGCAGCCAGATGTACGTGCTCGAAAGCGCGCGAGTGAGTAAGGTAAGGCCGAGGAAGGGACTAAACAGAGGAAAGGGAAGGGAGGTAGTTGCCGCCGAGTTTTAGTAGGGACGAGTGCCCAAATCTTGGGCGTTGAACGAGAGTGTATGTTTCCGAGTCTAAGGGGAACAAGCGAAGACGTCGAGCGAGGCTCGGAACACGCGTAACGATGACGCGGAAGATAACTAGAAAGGGGGCAAAAGTGAGTGAAGAGTCGTCGTAGTCGATCGGGTGTCTTCGTATTAGACCTGCCCCGTCGAATCGATACTGATCACGCGAGAGAAAGAAGACGAGAATCGAATAAGACGCAGGGAAAAGAGGATGATATTACTGAGCGCGATTCCGAGTCCTTATATACCTCGTGTACCTGTAAGTAAGGGAACTCGTCGTCGCAAACGCTAAGTCGAAAGTTGTGAGGGAGAGTAGGTAGAAGTGGGGAAAAGTAAGGTAAGGGAGTCCAAGGGATAGCGAGAGACTACGAAAGACGGACGGACGGACGGTCGTAAGGCTAAGGTGAAGTTTTACAGTCCCTGGCGCTAGTGGCGTCGTCGGGCGGCGTGTACCGTACTCAGGCAAGTGTCGAGATGAAACGGGGGAGAAACGAAGAAGGAGAATGGAGACAAGGAGTCGGGAGAGGTCTAACTGGTCGAGGATGAGGGGTCGGAGAGGCGACGCGGGTGGCGTCAACGAGGCGCACTAAGTCGTAAAACGAGGGTGAGAATAGGGCAAGAAAATAAGTAAAAGTCGGGCGCGCCTTTGTCCGAGACAAAGAACGCCGCTCTGGACCGATCAACGGTCGTCGGTGTAGGCATGGACCAAGTTCCAGGGTTTTGAGGATAGCAAACGAATGACGGCGCGCAGTGCGAGGAATGATGGGGAAGTCTTTCCGAGGCGGGACCCTTGACGACGTCGCGGCCGAGAGGTCGATTTGGAAGGGTTTGGCGATCGAGGGTGTTGACCGGTGTCGGAACTGTTAATCATGTTTGGCCATAGAAAGGAACGACGAGGGGTGAGACGAGATGGTGGGGAGACGGAAGAGTGGGGGAAACGAGGCGACGAGGAAAAGATCGATGACCACGAGTTGGTGGCGGTTGACGATCATCCGCGATAGGCAGTGAGGTCACGTGCCGAGCCGACGAGTCCGAAATGGTCGATAGTAGGCGGTTTCGCGCTCAAGGGCTGCGACGCCCTTACAGCGTACAGCAGGATTGAGGACTAGAGGTCAGTCAGCTTAGGTGTGATGACAGAGTGGTAAAATTTTTTTTTTTTTTTTTTTTTTGAATCCATTTTTGTGCGTCTGAGGGCAGATTACCTTATGTAGCACTACACTTTTAATATACTACGCATTCATGTCTCCTTGCTTCCCAGGGTTCTACCCTTCTATCTTATGTCTCCCCCGTTCCCCATGAGGGAAAGGCGTGGCTCCTTGTCAAGCGTTGAAGTTGGTGGGGCGTGCAGGCCGCCAAGGCGTGAGGTGCGATTGCGGGGTCTTGAGTTGGGGGTGGTGATCGCTTCCTACGTCAACCACCTTCTTCTTCGTATCTTGAGTGAACCTATGTTGCAAGGTTCAGCAAGTTAAGGAGATGAGGTTTGTCGTGGTTTGAGGGGGTGGGTGGTGGGTGGTTGGCGGGATTAATGATGTGTGTTAATGATGTTTCTTCTTTCCGCTGCTCCTTCCTCTGTGTTACTCCACTTCCATCTTCCTTCCTGCGTTACTCTCCCCGTCTCCTGAATATATGTTGCTACTTGGACGGCTGTTTTTGGGTTTGTGATAAGCTTCGTAAAGTCGGCATCCATAGGGCTATGCTTTCTTGTAAGTGCCCATCTTTCATGCGCGTACGCCGGACAGTCTAGCAGGAAGTGCTGCGCGTTTTCATTATGATAGCCACATGCTGGGCAGCTTGTGCTGTCCGACCTTTTGAACCTATGCAGGTAGGCGTTCAGTGGGAAGTGCCCCACCCTCAGCTGGTAGAGCCAACTGGCGCTTTTCCTGGAGAGTTTCGGATCACTGGTCAGCTTCATAAACTTATTGGAAGGTATGGTAGTATTGTAGCGCTTTTGTTTGTCTGCTCTTGGTGATGTTGCCCATTCTTTCTTCCAGGCGTCCTTGATTGCGCTTTTACACTGCTGCTTGGCTGCCGACTTGTTAATCCGTAAAGGTTTTCTGAGTACTCTTGGGAGGTCGTTTGCCGGTGACGTTTTCCCCTCTGCTGCTGCTTTCGCTTCTTCGTCTGCCTTCTCGTTTCCTTCGATTCCAATGTGACCTGCGGTCCATCGGACTGTGAGTTTGTAGTTAGCCTTGCCCCTTGCTTTTTGAATGACATTCGCATTGGACCAGCATATGTCCGCCAGATAGTGCCCCGATCTGTTGCTCGGTGTTGCAAGTGCTCCGATTGCCGCTTGGTTGTCTGCTCCTAGCACATAGCTTGTTCTGCCTGCCTTCTCTGTCTTGATTAGGTGTAGGCCTAGCATTAGACCTACTAGCTCAGCTTCAAAGACTGTGTGGTGTTTTGCGTCTCCTAGGTGGTAGTGCAACGTGCGTGGTTCGCTGCCTGGCCTTATCAACGTTGCGGCAGCTCCAACCTTTCCGTTTTGCGTGGATCCGTCCGAGTATACTTTGATTTGCTCTGTTCCTTCTGTGTTGGCTTTCTTAGACACTTCTTTACTGCCTGCTATGTCTAGGTTGAACAGTCTTTTGTGCGCCTTAGCTGGGTTTTTGCCTATGGGAGGGGATTGTTTCAAAGTCGTTGGGCTTGACCTCGAAGGATTGCATAAGGTCGTGAAGGGGAGATTTGTGTCTTCTTGTCCTCTTGTTAGCTGCCTTTCTTGCGGGTTTGTGAAGGGGGTGTTCTAGGGGGAGAGTCGCGATTCAGGTTGCTGCTCTGTGGAGGTGCTTCTCTATTTCTAGCTGGATCGGGAGAGTATATGCAAGCACGTTTAGCGTATCCGTAGGCGAGGTGCGTAACCCGCCTGTGATAGCTAGCGTGCCCACTCTCTGTACGGAGTTGAGCTTGTTCCTGCATCTTCTCGTCTGCCCAATTTCGCTTGATGTTTCTAGTTTTCCGGAGTGACTTCCCCAGACGTCTACTGCATATAACGTTCTTGGTAATGCGACACTGATGTAGAGTTGGCGGGCACGTTTTGGGGTAATACCCCAGCTTGGTGCCACTGCGCGCCTTATTTGCGACACCCATTTCGTCCCTTTCTGAAGGGCGTAGTTGCGTTGTATTCCCCAGTCTAAGTGTTGGTCAAAGTAAACTCCCAGGTACTTTGTGCTTTTGATTGGCTCTAGCGTGGTGTTGAGGAGTTCTAGTGGATGCCTCTCCTTTTTGCTGTTTCTGTGAGTGAAGTCTATTAACGCTAGTTTGCTGAACTCAAAGCGGGAATTGTGATCCTCGGACCATTCGACTGCGCCTCCCATTCTAGTCATCATGCTTGTGAGGGTTTGGTGCGTTTCTGTGAAGTTGGTCCCTGTGGCTATGAGGATGGCGTCGTCGATGTACGCCATTGCCGCTTTGTTGCCGCTTTCCGGTATGTTGAGAAGGTCTGCGTTGTAGTATTGATAGAGGATCATTGAGAGCGGGTCTCCTTGGCCGATCCTGTTGTCGATTGAGATATTGTCTGACGTGAAGTCGTCGAATTTCAACGTAGTGAAGCAGTTGCGTAGGAGGTTTTGTGTGAACTTCACCAGTGCGGTAGGTACTCTGCGCTTCTTCATGTTGTGGATTAATCTCTCGTTCACTGTGTTCGGGAATGCCCCCTCAATGTCTAGGAATAGTACTGAGGTGACCTTCTTTTTGCGCCATGCGTCCTTGATCTGATAGGTGAGCGCGTGCATGGCGTCTGTAGTGGTGCGTGCGGGCATCCTCCGTAATGTTGAGCCGGGAGTAGACCGTGTTTTTCTGAGTAGAACGTAAGCTGTTCTGCGATTATGGATGTGAGCACTTTTGACATGGTATTTAGGAGGGCTATCGGTCTGTAGGCCTTAGGGATGTTGTAGTTGGGTTTGCCCGGTTTTCTGAGGACAACTGTTGTGAAGGTTTTCCATGGGGCGTAGGAGTGGTAATATTAAGACTTACACATAGTGACGACGTATGCAATCGTATTGTCCATTTGAATATAGTATTTGGTTGCCCAGCGCAAGCCGATTTCCACCCAGGGCCTAAGGATTTCGTGTCGTTCCGCAAGTTTTTCCCACTTGGTCATAAGTTTTTTGAAGCTGGTAATAGCAAAAGATAAGACAGGCATCAACTCAGACGACATGATTTGTTGGAATTTGTGAGGAACCTGTCATCACGATGAGTAATGGCCCTGGGCAAGCGACACTAACTCACTGCCAAAACTGCTTCCAAACCCTCCAGGATATTCCAGTCAGAATCCGACAATTTATAGGAGATTTGTTCCTGTAAGTTGGTGTCGAAATACAGATTGACAGCCTGTGTGTCATTCAATTAGTATCCACTGTCAAGTTGGCGAAACGAATGAACTAGATGGAGTTCTCTCAGACGTTCTAGCATCAGGTATGCTGAATCCCACCTTGTCTTCACATCCCTCAGAAGATCTACCAGTGGGACTTTTACAGGAACACGCTCGCCACCTTTTCTTTTCTTGAACCAATTATTGTTGTTCCCTTTATGGATGAACACTTTAAATGTTTCTCTGTTTGGGCCTGTAGAGCGCAAGAGATGGATGGCCCTGCGAGCACGCTTGAGGGGGTTGCGTTTGATGCCTGCAAACCAAGCATCAAGCTTCACATTGCCGCTGTCGAAGAAGCTGTCAGCCAGTTTCAGCTCTGCGATATCGTGACGAAATTTAATGTTGCCATCATCCGATTCACCGTCCGAATTGTCATCCAAGTCGTCTTGTGAGGCATTGCCAACTGCATAGCCTGAATCAGTGGTCGCTTTGAGCCTGGAGAGATACGCACCAGAAACAGAAGCCATGGAGTCGAGAATGTGAGAAACACAAATGTTGACAATATGCATGTAGCACCGGATATGATGATCCAAGTAGTCGAAGTCGATGATGGTGGCTGCCTTGGCATTCATGCATTTTAGAAGTAGACCCTCCAGCTCTCACATGGCCACTGCGTCGTTTTCAGCATTGTTGAGTGTGAAGTGGCCAATCTAACAAGGTGTTAGAAAACCGAACCATCCTTAAAAAAAGAAAAACACACCTTGATTGTGATGTTGGCCCAATCGATGAGGTGCAAAATTGTTCTTGCAATGTTGCAGCCTGTGTGCTTGTTCTTGAGATGATGAAAGCCGATAAGCGCAGCTCTGAGTGTGAGGTGTCCAGTTGACTTATCGGAGGAAATCCAGTGTGCGGTCAAAGCCAAGTATGATACCAGGTTCACACTTGACCAATTGTCTGCAGTAAAACATATTTGTCCACAAGATCTCTATTGTCTGCAATCAGTATGTATGTATTAAGAAAAAGACTCAGGGTATGGAAAGATCTTGTTTCAGATTCTCGAACGACCTCCACCAGTGATTCATGATCACCTCCCCCATCTTATCGCACCTAGGTATGTCAGCATTGACGAGAGTCTCGTGGAGGACCATACACAACTGTCGGAACTTGGGACATTCGACAACACGGATTGACTAAGAGACATTCGTGAGAGTATGAACGAATACAAAACAACAGAGACTGACCTGATCATCCATGACAATGAAGCGAGCAAGGTGATCCAAAAATGAGGAGGGAGAAAACGGTGGTATGTCAGGGTTGCGTAGCTTGCGGTCATTGTGGGTGGATGCAACGCCTGATTGAGACGATAGCTTGGGTGGCCAATTGTACTTTGCAGCTGCCAGGTCATATTCGGTACAATGAAGGTTATTGAGATGGCGACGGAGGTTCGAGATTCCAGTGCTCTTTGCGTAAAAATAGTTAGGTGAGTCTTTGGGAGCCTTGCCCTTGTTGGCGCCGTAAGACTTGCTGGTGGTTTGTTAGGAGTGAGAGTTGCGCTTAGAAAGTGTACTCACATGCAAATATTGCAGGCTTTCTGCACCACCTTTGTGCCGTCGGCAGTGGAGGATTCTACTTCAGTGAAGAAATAGAGGATATCGAGGGCCTTAGTTCTGGTGGTGACTGATCGATGATTAGTGGGAGCGAGTGCCAGTGGGTCGTCTGAAGGACCAGGCGAGTCAGGTAGATCGTCCTCGTCTTCTACATCTTGCAGACTGAATTCTTCAGCACTGGTGACTGACTCGAGTTGGGTGTTGGTGGCCTAGTACGATTAGTAAGTTTTGATATATGTAAAACTTACAGACTCACCGATCACTTTTGAGATGATTGCCTTTGAGCTACCGCCGATGGTTTTGGCTTGTTTGACGAGTGTCGAGTCATGACAGGAGAGAGCGGGAGAGAGCACAAGGAGAGAGTGGGAGAGAGCACAAGGAGAGAGCGGGAGAGAGCACAGGTAGAGAGAAAAAAGGGCGGGTTTGGGATTTAAATGATAGAGTACTCATGTCAAGACTCATGTTGATGTTGATACGTGTAGCTGCACTTGCTGAGTAATTACGTCAAAATGCAGGGAACACGCAGGGAACACTGACTCCGATGTGGCAGAATGAGATAGCGTGGTGTGGGAGAGATGCGATGAACAGTGGTCTGAATGGTGGCTGTAGCTGGCTTAGTGAGGTTAGCTGGAATTAGCTGGCCCAATCAGAGCCAGCGAAATGTGCAAGCTTGATCAAATGTAGCTCGGCTTGGCAGGGTTTGCCGCCGGCTATGGCTTCAGCTATAGCCGTGAATTAGTTGGAGCTGCCGAAACACTAGATTAGCACAAGCCCATGTCAACATTGTTGTCACGGTACGCGAAGTGGACTCTTACTGTACGGTGATGACCCCTTAGTAAGATGAAATGTGTCATGGACTAGTCGTATCAGTCAGCGGACTTGTAGTATCACATGCCAATGTGGCATGAGTCATTCCTAGGATAGCGATAGTAGGGTTCGAGCTATTATCGCCACTCGTAGTACGGATTCGAGAGGAGCTTTAAAGCGTCCTCGTTCATGTATAAATAGTGGCTCGATAAGACCAAGATACGCCATCTTGGTCTTCTTCAATCACCACTTCCTTCTCCTCTCTTACCCGCGTGCATTCACTTGTCTCCCTTGAGCAAGTCGTCTTCATCGATCGCCTAGTGACTCAGACGTCCTAGTGCCGGATACACCCGTGTCACGTGCCCCGATAAGCGCCGTGTACACGTGCCCAAGTCACGTGACTTGTTGAAGGAATATTTGCTAAGTCGTGAACACCCTTTCGCAGTCCAAGTCGGACTAACGCCAGTGGTGGCGTTACAATTGTGTTGTTGGAGCAGGGTGCACGCGAGCGACTTGGTAAGGCCGTCTGCAACCATTTCCAGAGTAGGGGTTCTAATAAGAGTGATGGTCCTCTTTTCGATGTACTCCCTAATGACATGATGCCTAATGGCAATGTGCTTTGATCACCTCCCAGTGACAGGGTTCAGGGCCAAGTCAATGGCACCCTTATTGTCACCATGTAGTGGGATGGGGTCGTCGACCTTGTACCCAAGTTCCAAAAGGAAGCTCTGATACCAAGTGGCTTGGTTGGCCACATCAGTCATGGCCATGTATTCTGCCTCTGTAGTGTTTTGGGCCACTGTCTTTTGCTTTCGCAAGGACCAGCTTATTGCACCATTGGCTAAGAGGAACACATAACCCGAAGTGGAGTGTCTGTCATCAACCTGGTCACCCAGGGAAGAGTCAGAGTAGCCAACAAGGCCGTCTCCACTGGTGCCATCATAGATTATCCGCATATCCACAGTGCCTACTAAGTAAGCCAGGACATATTGCGCAAGCCACAGATGTTGGGGGGAAGAATTCGCTGCATACTGCGCCAGACGTGACACAGCGAAGGAAATGTCCGGTCTAGTACCAATCTGAATGTACAGCAGACTACCAATGAGTGACTGGTTGTGCGTAATGTCAGAGGCAGTAGCCTGACCTGTATATTTATGAAGGTGCTCGTCAGCACCAGCGGGCAAGGGTGTGGAGTGTGGTGTGGCATCAGCCATGCCAAAGTGTTCAAGGACATCCTTGACATAGCCAGACTGGTCTATTTCAATGCATCTGAGGGAGCGGTTGCGCACAATGCACATACCAAGATATGACTCTATCTCCCCAAGATCTGTCATCTCATAGCGCTCAGAAAGATCTGACTTAAGACGCTTGATGCTCTCCAGAGAAGCACCCAGAATTGTGATGTCATCAACGTAAATGATAACGAAGAGTGGTCCATCCCCCTCTCATTGAGGCAACACATATACACCGGCATCAGCAAACGTCCGCTTAAAGCTGAGTGCAAGTAGCACTCCATGGAATTGCAAGTTCCATGCACAGGAGGCTTGTTTGAGACCATATATCGCCTTGACTAGGCGATACACCTTTGTCTCTGCACCAGTGGTGATGAACCCTTGTGGTTGCTCCATGTAAATCTCCTCGTCAAGCACACCATTGAGGAACACAGACTTAACATCCATCTGATGGATGTGCCAGTCCTCCAGCGCAGCCAACACCAGAAGTAATCTCAGCGACTTGAATCGTGTGACAGGAGAGAAGGTTTCATCAAAATCTATGCCAGGGATTTGCGTAAACCCCTTAGCCACCAAGCGAGCTCTGTAGCGGCCATCCGCTTTGAGCTTGAAGACCCATTTGGATTTTACTGCCTTGCGATTAGGCAGGAGATCTACTAACTCCCATGTGCCATTCTTGGCGAGTGCATCCATCTCATATTGACATGCCGTTGTCCACTCACCTGCATCCACAGACCGCATGGCCTCTGCATAGGATGCAGGATCTCTTCCCACATAAGCTGCAGCTAACAGCTCTGCAAAGCCCAACCATCTACCACATGTGGCCACATTATCTGCTGTGGTGGTAACACCGACATGCTAGGTACGGCAATTACTGGTGTAGGTAGTGGTTGTGAAGCCACTTGAGAAGGTGGTGGGTGTGTCTCAGCACCCTGGAGGGATGGGAAGCTACTCTCGTCAAATGTCACATCCCTGGACAAACGGACAGAGCGGGTTTGGCGGTCCCAGAGCTTATAGCCCTTAGATTCAGGCTCAAACCCAATAAGCGTGACCTCAATGACCTTCGCATCCAATTTGCGATGCTTATCAGTGGGTACGTGCATGTACCCCTTGCATCCGAAGATGCGCAAGTGTGAGACTTCTGGTACTTTGCCAGAGTACCAGAGCTCATAAGGTGTGCGCCACTTAAGCATACAAGTGGGAGAGTGGTTATAGATGTGAACCGCAGTGCTCATAGCATGCTCCCAGAAGCCTTTAGACATGCCTGCTGTGTGTAGCATGGCCATTGCCTTATCTGTAATGGTGCGGTTAAACCACTCAGCTTTCCCATTCAACTGTGGTGAACCTGGCATTGTAAGGTGATGCTCTATCCCTCTCTGCTTGAGAATGTCCTGTACTTGGCTCACCATGTACTCGCCTCTGTGGTCAGAGTGGAGTGTGCACAGTTTATGGGATGTCTGGGTTTCACCCCAGGCCAAATACATCTGCAGCGCTTTCACAAACTGATCCTTCAACTTAATGAAGTATACCACTGCATGCTTGGAGTGGTCGTCTATGAAGGTGGCGGTGTATGTGGAGCCTTGTAGGGACTGAGTTTGCATTGGACCAGCAAGGTCACTGTGTACAATCTCAAAGATATGGGTTGTCCTTTTGGTGGAGGACACAGAGAAGGGTTGGCAAGTGGATTTACCCAACTCGCACCCACGACACACAGCAGTATGCATGGTAGAGCTGTCAATGTCCATGCCAGTGGTGGCAGAGGGACTGTATGACTTGAGAGTGGCAGAGGAGATGTGTCCCATGCGCTGATGCCAGATTTCAAGAGTGGTGGCAGCACTTTTTGATGAACAGTACACATGAAGGACATACTCACAGTGACAAGGGAGACTGTGGTGAGATATGAAGGTGGTACTTGAAGCAGCAACAGAGATGATCTAGCAAGTGAAGCAGATGGTGGTCTGGCACACAACAGATGAGAACTGGTGTTTATACAACAGAGGGAGACATACCTGGCACACAACAGATGAGAACTGGTGTGGTGCCAGAGCGTACATGGTACTCTACTTATACTGCTACAGGAAGTGACGGTAGTAACACAGGTCACAGTAAATACAAGGTGCATTGTTCTACAAGAAGACAAAAGGAATGTACTGTTCTGGAGAACAAGGCGTATAGAACAATAAGAGTCCAGACTATGATATCATAGTGACATCACAATAAAGATAAAGAAACAAAGGGAAGTAAAAAGACAATAGTACAAGGACGGTCTAGAGAAGTCCATGATGTCATGTACATGTGATGTCATAGATAAGAGAATACAATAAGTCCGAGATTGTAATGATCATAATGATCTAATCTACATGTCCTGTATATCTAATCTAAAGCAGTCCGTTATCTGCGTGTCCATACGAGCCGCTAAGTGCGCGGGGGTCACTTATCAACATCTCCCCGTGATCAGCAATCTAGGATTTAGCACAAGCCCATGTCAACATTGTGTTGTTGGAGCAGGGTGCGCGCGAGCGACTTGGTGAAGCCGTCTGCGACCATTTCCAGTGTAGGGGTTCTAATAAGAGTGATGGTCCTCTTTTCGATGTACTCCCTAATGACATGATGCCTAATGGCAATGTGCTTCGATCGCCTCCCAGTGACAGGGTTCAAGGCCAAGTCAATGGCACCCTTATTGTCACCATGCAATGGGATGGGGTCGTCGACTTTGTACCCGAGTTCCAAGAGGAAGCTCTGATACCAAGCGGCTTGGTTGGCCGCATCGGTCATGGCCATGTATTCCGCCTCTGTAGTGTTTTGGGCCACTGTCTTTTGCTTTCGCGAAGACCAGCTTATTGCACCATTGGCTAAAAGGAACACATAACCCGAAGTGGAGTGTCTGTCGTCAACCTGGTCACCCAGGGAAGAGTCAGAGTAGCCAACAAGGCCGTCTCCACTGGTGCCATCATAGATTATCCGCATATCCACAGTGCCTACTAAGTAAGCCAGGACATATTGCGCAAGTCGCAGATGTTGGGGGGAAGGATTCGCTGCATACTGCGCCAGACGTGACACAGCGAAGGAAATGTCCGGTCTAGTACCAATCTGAATGTACAGCAGACTACCAATGAGTGACTGGTAGTGTGTAATGTCAGAGGCAGTAGCCTGACCCGTATATTTATGAAGGTGCTCATCAGCACCAGCGGGCAAGGGTGTGGAGTGTGGTGTGGCATCAGCCATGCCAAAGCGCTCAAGGACATCCTTGACATAGCCAGACTGGTCTATTTCGATGCGTCTGAGGGAGCGGTCACGCACTATGCGCATACCAAGATATGACTCTATCTCCCCGAGATCTGTCATCTCATAGCGCTCAGAAAGATCTGACTTAAGACGCTTGATTCTCTCCAGAGAAGCACCCAAAATTGTGATGTCGTCAACATAAACGATAACGAAGAGTGGTCCATCCCCCTCTCGTTGAGGCAACACATATACGCTGGCATTGGCAAACATCCGTTTAAAGCCGAGTGCTAGTAGCACTCCATGGAATTGCAAGTTCCATGCACGGGAGGCTTGTTTGAGACCATATATCGCCTTGACTAGGCGACACACCTTCGTCTCTGCACCAGTGGTGATGAACCCTTGTGGTTGCTCCATGTAAATCTCCTCGTCAAGCACGCCATTGAGGAACGCAGACTTGACATCCATCTGATGGATGTGCCAGTCCTCCAGCGCGGCCAACGCCAGAAGTAATCTCAGCGACTCGAATCGTGCAACGGGAGAGAAGGTTTCATCAAAATCAATGCCAGGGATTTGCGTAAACCCCTTAGCCACCAAGCGAGCTCTGTAGCGGCCATCCGCTTTGAGCTTGAAGACCCATTTGGATTTTACTGCCTTGCAATTAGGCGGGAGATCTACTAACTCCCATGTGCCATTCTTGGCGAGCGCATCCATCTCATACTGACACACCGTTGTCCACTCACCTGCATCCACAGACCGCATGGCCTCTGCATAGGATGCAGGGTCTCTTCCTACATAAGCTGCAGCTAACAGCTCTGCAAACCCCAACCGTCTACCACGTGTGGCCACATTATCCGCTGTGAAGTAGCGGGGATTGGGCACTGGTGCACAGGTAGAGCGTCTAGGTGCATTGTCCATCTCACGCAACAGCTGACTACGCTGTGCGCGGTCCTCAAAGCCACCAGGCATGTCTGGTGAGGGAGGAGGGACATTGCGCATAATGTGCGTTGCACTTTGACGCGGTGGTGGGGAGGTCAGAGGGGGCTGCTCATGCTTAGGTGTGACAGGAAGAGTGGGTGGGGCAGGTGGTGGTGGCGTGTGTGGGCGCTCTTGTTTGGGGTCTAGAATGTCTTCAACATCCTCCTCACTGCTATCAGAGTGTGCAGGGGAGGGTGCTCGCTGTGGTGGTAACGCCGACGTGCTAGGTATGGCAATTACTGGTGTAGGTAGTGGTGGTGAAGCCACTTGAGGAGGTGGTGGGTGTGTCTCAACACCCTGGAGGGACGGGAAGCTGCTCTCGTCAAAAGTCACATCCCTGGACAATCGGACAGAGCGGGTTTGGCGATCCCAGAGCTTATAGCCTTTTGATTCAGGCTCAAACCCAATAAGTGTGACCTCAATGGCCTTCGCATCCAATTTGCGACGCTTATCAGCGGGTACGTGCATGTACCCCTTGCATCCGAAGATGCACAAGTGTGAGACGTCTGGTACCTTGCCAGAGTACCAGAGCTCATAAGGTGTGCACCACTTGAGCGTACGGGTGGGAGAGCGGTTATAGATGTGTACCACAGTGCTCATTGCATGCTCCCAGAAGCCTTTAGACATGCCTGCTGTGTGTAGCATGGCCATTGCCTTATCCGTAATGGTGCGGTTAAACCGCTCGGCTTTCCCGTTCGACTGTGGTGAACCTGGCATCATAAGGTGATGCTCTATCCCTCTCTGCTTGAGAATGTCCTGTACTTGGCTCGCCATGTACTTGCCTCTGCGGTCAGAGTGGAGTGCGCGCAGTTTATGGGTCATCTGGGTTTCACCCCAGGCCAAATACATCTGCAGCGCTTTCACAAACTGATCCTTCGACTTAATAAAGTACACCACTGCATGCTTGGAGTGGTCGTCTATGAAGGTGGCGGTGTACGTGGAGCCTTGTAGGGACTGAGTTTGCATTGGACTGGCGAGGTCACTGTGTACAATCTCAAAGATACGGGTTGTCCTTTTGGTGGAGGACACAGAGAAAGGTTGGCGAGTGGATTTACCCAACTCGCACCCACGACACACAGCAGCATGCGTGGTAGAGCTGTCAATGTCCATGCCAGTAGTGGCAGAGGGACCGTACGACTTGAGAGCGGCAGAGGAGATGTGTCCCATGCGCTGATGCCAGATATCAAGAGTGGTGGCAGCACTTTTGACGTGAGTATTGAGGCCAATGCTTGAAGCGTCCAACCAGTAAAGGTTGTCCTCCAAGTAGCCAATAGCTACACATTGCTTTTTGACAGATATTTTAAATGAGCCACTGTCAAAGGCTACTTCCGCACCCTTTTGTGCTAAGGCACGTGTCGACAGGAAGCGTGTCTTCACCTGTGGAAGGTGCAGCACATTACTGAGGGTGATTGGAAGGCCCTGGCTCGTAGTGAAGACGACGGAGCCTACACCAACTTGGTCAATTGTGGATTTGTCCCCAAGGCGCACAGCACCTTTGCATGGGGTGTAGTCCTTGAAATCGGACCGATGCGGTGTGATGTGGTGTGTGGCACCACTGTCCATCATCCAATGCACACGTGAGGCAGCATACAAGGCAACTCCAACTGCATTGTCCGCCCAGTTAATGGCGGGCTCATCATCGACCTCCTTAATGGAGGCGGTGGTTGGTACTAATACATGACTATTGGCAGCCTTGTTGCTAGTGTCCTTCGATTTCCCCGCAGCTTCATCCTTCTTCCTCTGCCTGCAGTCAGGCTTGATGTGCCCCTTCTTGTTACAGTAGTGGCAGGTGAGTTGAGAATGATCCCTCTTCTTACGTGGGCCACTGCTTGGCTTAATGGGGGCAGCCTTGTTGAGTGAGGAACCAGAGGGGCCAGTACGACGTGCTTCCTCTGAAACGATGCGCGCAATTATTTCAGCGTGCTTGAACTTGGAGGGGGCGCCACTGGCAAGGATGGTGGATGCCAAGACCTCATAAGAGGCTGGCAGGGCGTGGAGAAGAATAAGACAGAATTGGGTGTCAGTGACACCCATCTGTGCGTTGGAAAGGCCGACCCGCAGCTCATTGAGCTTGGCCAATTGAGAGGCCATGGGCGTGGAGTCGTCAAGGTGGGCTTGGGTGAGTTGGATCCACAGATTAAAAATGGTGGTGCTGCCGCTAGCACCAGCATAGACGTCCTTCAGTTTGTCCCACTTCGACTTGAAGGTGGGATAGACAAGTGGGTCAGCAACGAGGGAGTAGACGTCGGGTTTGAGGTATAGGCAGAGGTACGCCTTTGCCCGACGCTGGACAGAGTCCCACTCATCAGCAGTGACTCCCGAGGGTGGGACTTGGAGGGTGAACACATCCTCAGCTTCATGTAGCGTGAGGATGGCTTCTAGAGTCCCGGACCATTCGTTCCAGTTGGACCCGTCAAACTGAGTGAGGTGGATGCCCGAGGGCATGCCGAAGGAGTTGCCATATGCGTTGGAGATGCGCATGGAGGGTGTGGACCCAGTGGGGGGAAGTGAGCCCCCTGCAGTGCCTGCAGCCGCACCAGTGGCGCCAGTGGGCGAGGCAGCACGAGAAGAGTGTGTGGAAGACATGGGGATGTTTTATCTATCGCCGAGGAGCAGTCAGCGATAGTGCTTCATAAAAGTTGCAAGACGTGGGGTAGACACTCCAGTCTGTGAATCTGTAAGGCCAGAACGCTAACGCGTCCTGCCTCCTGTGGTATGCCAGTGATACAAGGGCTAGGCCCAGGTTGGAAGATCCCTTTGCCATACTAGGAGCCGGCTGCCAGCCAGGATGTGTCTAAGACACGGCTCACTAGTTTGCGTCAGGGGGATATGGAATGGTATCTTTCAGAGCCCAAGGCTGTCTACCTCAGCCTTCTTGGCCTGTTGGTTGCCTCATCGCCATGAGTGGCTTCACTGAATCCTTTCCCATTGCCACTACAAGGCAGGAGTCTGGTTGCAGAACACCATAAGGTGAACACCCCCCAGAGTCTGAACCAGGTTTTACACTCCCATGGTGAGGAGATCCTGCGCCCAGTGTGGAGCACCAGAGACAGCTGGCACTAAGCTCCACAATACACAGCCCAGTGGGCCATGCACACCTGGATATGGATTAAGGGGCTACCAGATCCAATCTCCTTGCGCATAGCGCAGGGGCTAGGAAAACAGTGGGGGTGAAAGTAGGACTACTGGGCAGTACATGTGCAGGAGGTTCCTCAGCAGTGACAACTGACGCCTCAGTGTCCACTGCCTTGGGCAAGGCTGGTGAGGCCCCAGACAGACCTTGACCTGGTGTGTGATCCTAGGAACACAGTGACCAGCCAAGTGGAGTGGCTTGGGCACCAGGGCCCATAACCTGATGAACAGTACACATGAAGGACATACTCACAGTGACAAGGGAGACTGTGGTGAGATATGAAGGTGGTACTTGAAGCAGCAACAGAGATGATCTAGCAAGTGAAGCAGATGGTGGTCTGGCACACAACAGATGAGAACTGGTGTTTATACAACAGAGGGAGACATACCTGGCACACAACAGATGAGAACTGGTGTGGTGCCAGAGCGTACATGGTACTCTACTTATACTGCTACAGGAAGTGACGGTAGTAACACAGGTCACAGTAAATACAAGGTGCATTGTTCTACAAGAAGACAAAAGGAATGTACTGTTCTGGAGAACAAGGCGTATAGAACAATAAGAGTCCAGACTATGATATCATAGTGACATCACAATAAAGATAAAGAAACAAAGGGAAGTACAAAGACAATAGTACAAGGACGGTCTAGAGAAGTCCATGATGTCATGTACATGTGATGTCATAGATAAGAGAATACAATAAGTCCGAGATTGTAATGATCATAATGATCTAATCTACATGTCCTGTATATCTAATCTAAAGCAGTCCGTTATCTGCGTGTCCATACGAGCCGCTAAGTGCGCGCGGGTCACTTATCAACACTTTTGACGTGAGCATTGAGGCCAATGCTTGAAGCGTCCAACCAATAGAGGTTGTCCTCCAAGTAGCCAACAGCTACACATTGCTTTTTGACAGATATTTTAAATGAGCCATTGTCAAAGGCTACTTCTGCACCCTTTTGTGCTAAGGCACGCAACAACAAGAAGTGTGTCTTCACCTGTGGAAGGTGTAGCACATTACTGAGGGTGATAGGAAGGCCCTGGCTCGTAGTGAAGACAACGGAAACTACACCAATTTGGTCGATGGTGGATTTGTCCCCAAGGCGCACAGCACCTTTGCATGGGGTATAGTCCTTGAAATCGGACCGGTGTGGTGTGATGTGGTGTGTGGCACCACTGTCCATCATCCAACGCACATGTGAGGCAGCATACAAGGCAACTCCAACTGCATTGTCTGCCCATTTAATGGCGGGCTCATCATTGACCTCCTTAATGGAGGCGGTGGTAGGTACTAGTACATGGGAGTTGGCAGCCTTGTTGCCTGTGTCCTTCAACTTCCCTGCAGCTTCATCCTTCTTCCTCTGCCTGCAGTCAGGCTTGATATGCCCCTTTTTGTTACAATAATGGCACATAAGTTGAGAATGGTCTTTCTTCTTACAGCCACCACTAGTGGGCTTAATGGGGGCAGCCTTGTTGAGGGAGGAGCCAGAGGGGCCAGTACGACGTGCTTCTTCTGAAATGATGCGCGCAATTATTTCAGCATGCTTGAGTTTGGAGGGGGTGCCACTGGCAAGGATGGTAGATGCCAAGACCTCGTAAGAGGCTGGCAGGGTGTGGAGGAGAATGAGACAGAATTGGGTGTCAGTGACACCCATCTGTGCGTTGGTAAGGCTGACCCGCAGCTCATTGAGCTTGGCCAACTGAGAGGCCATGGGTGCAGAGTCGTCGAGGTGGGCTTGGGTCAATTGGATCCACAAATTAAAGATGGTGGTGCTGCTGCTAGCACCAGCATAGACATCCTTCAGCTTGTCCCACTTCAACTTGAAAGTGGGGTAGACAAGGTGGTCAGCAATGAGGGAGTAGATGTCAGGTTTGAGGTAGAGGCGGAGGTATGCCTTTGCCTGATGCTGGACAGAGTCCCACTCATCAGAGGTGACTCCAGAGGGAGGGACTTGGAGGGTGAACACATCCTCTGCTTCATGCAGCGTGAGGATAGCCTCCAAGGTCCCAGACCACTCGTTCCAGTTAGACCCATCAAATCTAGTAAGGTGGATGCCCGAGGGCATACTGAAGGAGTTACCATATGCATTGGAGATGCGCAAGGTGGGTGTGGACCCAGTGGGGAATGGGGGGAGTGAGCCCCCTGCTGCACCTGCAGCTGCACTGGTGGCACCAGTGGGTGAGGCAGCGCGAGATGATTGGCCAGACATAGGGATGATTTATCTATCGCCGAGGAGCAGTCAGCGATAGTGCTTCATAGCAGTTGCAAGATATGGGGGTAGACACTCCTGTCTGTGAATCTGTAAGGCCAGAACACTAACACGTCCTGCCTCCTGTGGTATGCCAGTGATACAAGGGCTAGGCCCAGGTTTGGAATATCCCTTTGCCATACTAGGAGCCAGCTGCCAGCCAGGATGTGTCTAGGACACAGCTCACTAGTTTGCGTCAGGGGGAATATGGAATGGTATCTTTCAGAGCCCAAGGCTGTCTACCTCAGCCTTCTTGGCCTGTTGGTTGCCTCATTGCCACAAGTGGCTTTACTGAATCCTTTCCCATTGCCGCTACAAGGCAGGTATCTGGTTGCAGAACACCATAAGGTGAACACCCCCCAGAGTCTGAACCAGGTTTTACACTCCCATGGTGAGGAGATCCTGCGCCCAGTGTGGAGCACCAGAGACAGCTGGCACTAAGTTCCACAATACACAGCCCAGTGGGCCATGCACACCTGGATATGGATTAAGGGGCTACCAGATCCAATCTCCTTGTGCATAGCGCAGGGGCTAGGAAAAACAGTAGGGGTGAAAGTAGGACTACTGGGCAGTACATAAACAGGAGGTTCCTCAGCAATGACAACTGACACCTCAGTGTCCACTGCCTTGGGCAAGGCTGGTGAGGCCCCAGACAGACCTTGACCTGGTGTGTGATCCTAGGAACACAGTGACCAGCCAAGTGGAGTGGCTTGGGCACCAGGGCCCATAACCTGATGAACAGTAAACATGGAGGACATACTCACAGTGACAAAGTAGACTGTGGTGAGATATGAGGGTGTACTGGAAGCAGCAACAGAGTAGTCTTGCAAGTGAAGCAGATGTACACAACAGATGAGGAACTGGTGTTTATACAAGAGAGGAAACTTTTTTTTTTTTTGGTTTTTTTTTTTGAATCCATTATTGTGCACCTGAGGGTAGAGTACCCTATGTAGCACTTCACTTTCATATGTAATACATGTACCGTATGATTGACACTATCAAAAGCCTCGACTGTACATCTTAATACTCCTTTGCCCCATAGGGCGATTAGCGAACGTCAAGTGTTGGGATTAGTGGGGACCTGATGGCCCATAACACGTGGCACGGATTATCTTGTCTTGTCAGATGAGCGTGTGGCAGTCCGTGATCTACCAGCGTTGTCCGATTCTCCCTTCATATCTTGAGTGGACCTGGTGTTTGGTCTGGCATGGCGAGGAGCGGGGTCGGGGTCGGGGTCGGGTGGGGCGCTGAAATTGAAGTGGGTAATGATAGGGGATGTAGGGACTGATTCATGCGGGGAGTGGGTGGGGGAATTGTGTGTGGGGTTATTTTTCGTTTTGCGAGTGGATGGGCGTTGCTTCCACTTCCTGAGGGTGGTGCAGTTGCCGAAAATGTATAGTACCTTGGTGGCCAGTAGATCGCGTGCGTGTGATCCATCTGGGTCTTCAAAGGCCACAACCAACAAGGATACCGTGTCATTAGTGTATGAGGTGGGGTTCCTGACCCAGCTGGGCCGCTGTGTGATGGTGAGGGAGGCGTAGTTGGGATTGTTATCAATCAGTGCAGTGTGGCAGCTGTCGGGCATGTGAGCAGATGATGTGGATGAAACTCCGGTGGGGACGCTATTGATAAGTATTTTTGACCACTTTACGTTGGGTTGGACTTTGATGGGGTGGGATGTGGCATGAGAGTCAGGGTATCTCTCGGAGAAGTGTAAACGTATGGTGGGAGTGTCTAGTTGGAGGCTTTGCACCGTGGTGTTTGGGCTGCCAGTGAGCACTAGGTTTTCCTTTGCTGTCCACCTTGCAGCGGAGATGCAGACCTGGTCGTTCTGGGCACTGTCCAAGGTGTCGTTGATACCTTTGCAGACTTGGGCTGGTGAGGGCTTCAGTCCGCTCCAGTTGATGTTGGCTAGGCTGATCACTACACTAGGGCATGGTGGAAGGGCAGCAGCCTTTGCGAAAGATGAGATGGTCGCTCCCAAGGTTTTCTTATTGGGCTCCTGGGGACTGCCAGCTGGAGGGTTGGATTGTGGGGGTTTTTTGCTGGGCTGAGTGCCAGCTGGCGACACTTTCTGGAGCGCTAATATGGATGACTTAATGTCCTTCAGGTCTTTAAGTAACGATGCTGGGAGGGGAGTTGGGGCAGGTGTTTGGGTAGGAATCCCGGTAATGTTGGTGATAGTGGGGTTGGTGAGGAAGTGGTTGAGAACGTGGCGGGCTTCCCCTGATAGTCCTGCATCCTGAATGAGTAGCTCGTCCAGGCCAGAGATGACAGAGTTGAGAGCGCCAGCAATTTGCTGGATGGTAATGGGTGGGGCAGGGGGTTTGGGTTTTGGTGGCATGATGGTGGTAGGGAAGAAAGGAGTTTTCAGAGAGGAAACATACCTGGCACACAACAGATGAGGAACTGGTGTGGTGCCAGAGCGTACAGGGTACTCTACTTATACTATACAGAGGAGTGACACTAGTACAACAGAAGTAACACAGAGTCACATAATACAAGGAGTGTTGTTCTACAGAGGGACACAAAGGAGTGTGTAAATGGAGAACAAGGCACAAAGAACAAGAAGGGCTAGACTATGATATCATAGTGACATCACAATAAAGATAGAACAAAGGGAATGAGTACAAGGACGAAATACAATAGGAGTCCAGAGGAGTCCATGATGTTATTGTACAGTGATGTCATAGATAAGAAAGTCCAAGATTGTACAGATCATAATAATCTAATCTACATATGTCCAATATATCTTATCTAAAGCAGTCCGTTATCTGCGTGTCCATATGAGCTGCTAAGTGCGCACAGGTCACTTATCAACAAGGAATTCTCCAGCTGCATACCGAGCAGCTCACTACACCACTGTAACAACGTTTCTGGGGCACATAAAGCAGCGCAGACTTCAGTCTGGCAATGGTGGATATCCGTTCATCGCCCTGTTTGGATCAGTCACTGACTTTGGCCACAGAGTTGGAACCTAGCTCAGAGCATGACAGAATGCGTGGGCACCATCCTCTCTCTGATGCAACAGTATATCTCTAATCTACTTCAAGCGCAAATAAAGAAGCGCCTTCGTTCGGACTTCTTGAATGCAATTAGTACACCCACAGACAGCAACAAGCAGTTGGATGAGCCCCTAGCTACTCCACAAGCAGTGTCATGTTGCTCAGATGGAGGCAGAGGAAGGGCAGCCTGGGTCACTCCAAGTCATCATGATTCAAATATCACAGATGGGGAGTGGGGCCGAGACACAAAAGAAAGGGTAAGAAGCTCCTATTGTGCCGATTCATGCATGTTGACACAATGATTTCCCTTCTCCCTTGAACACGCACATCTTCATGACATTCTAGGAGGTACAGATTGGTCCTCACAATAGAAGCTCAGTCAAAGTGGAGCAAATCCTACCACCCCACAAGCCTGTTCAAGATCCATGAGACTTTTACACATGTGATTCCCCTATGCTGGACAATTCCAACTCAGATATAGAACTGTATGAATCAGCCAAGGAGTTCGGGGAAAATGTAGATCCCGGGGTTCAAGATGGTCCTCGAGCCAGCGGCAGTTTTGTGAGGCCCCACTCCTGTCTTAACTAGTGTACGTCATCGCTAAGAGGTAAAAAATTCCCACCCCAGCAATTGCCTTCACAGCCCATCATTCCACCCTTGTGACCCTCCCAGCCACATTCATCTCAGTTGCTGTTACTTTCGCACCCCCCCCCCCCGGGTTTCCCCAGAGGCATCATCAAATCGTCAAAGAGTGGAACAACGTTGGGAAAGTGGATCTTTTCTAATGGCCCGTTCATGTAGGTGACCTGCCTTTGATTCCTAGATGCCCAAAGGCTATCAGCAGGAAGGTCATGCCACCACCACCAGTTCACCTTACAAGGTTATGGAGAACTCTGATCGTACTCATGGGAGCAGGGGCAGGGGCGGTCATATGGTGGAAGGCAGACATGGAAGGAGCCCATTCCGGCGTGATGCAGACAAGAATTCACTAGCTGTGAGTTCCAGTACCTCTGTAACAGCCTGTGCAATGTGATTCTATGCTAACACTAGAAATTGGTCTGAACTGAGCTCTCTTCTCTATTAAAGGATAATCCACCTTATGGCCTCACACCCGACCCCTCCCAAATTTCTGTGTTCATGGCCGAATGGGAGCGCACAGGTCATGGTGCAAAAGCCTGCGATGCAACGACTACTAACTTCATGATCAACATCGCGGGGAAACCAAAATCACCCTGGAATGTTGCCGCTGGCTGTGTTTTCACTGAGCACTTGATCGAGAAGATGGGGTATGACAATACGCAGGAGATGTGGAAAGCCATAGAGAAGGCATTTTCAAATCAGGTCAAGAGCCTGCAGTTGTGCCACAAAAGAGAGGAGCTCCTGCTGGTAGAGAGAGCCATAGAAAAGTCTAGACACAGCCGGCAGCAACGCAAGTACCAAGTAAGTTTTCTATGCTGGGAAGTGGCACAATTGCTCATCTATGATGGAGTTGTTCCAACGATGCCGTGGTGTCATGAAAATCTATGATCCACTAAGAAAGCACCTACCTTTTTTGGACTCGTTGGGACCTGATGGGATGTCTTCCAATGAATCAGCTGTTGAACCCAGCACAAATTGGTTGACATATACGGTTATCAAACCTGACTGGCGACACCCTGACTTGCATAGCTGGCTAAAAGTCTTTGACCAGCTGCACCACTGACACCATATTATGAGTTGGGGTGTTGATAAGCGTGGTGCACTCCCCCACATCTGTGTTGGTTCCCAGAAAATTCACAACAAGCTACACGCACCTCCAGGCCTTCTGATCAATGCCTACAATCCAATATGGCTTGATAGCAGGGAGGTTCTTTACTTGAAACATGTATTGTGTCCAAAGGAAGAGCCATATACTTTCAACCATCCTTCTGATGTGATTGCATAAGTTCCCCGTGCGCAGATCCAGTCCAAATGCTTATGATCTCTGCAGGCTTCTGAGTGTTTAGCGCTTTTAGCCCTGGTGCTAACAGTGGCAAGGACTACATTCATTACAATTGATTGTCATAACTCGTCATCGCTACTGTACGATAAACTAGCACCATAGAGGAAGGCTTACAGCAGTTTTCATAACAATTTTCACCTGAGATTTCATGTAGCCTAGTGTCATGGACGCGTATTATTTTCCTTATTTTTCTGTATTTATACGGATTTATATAAGGGAGATATAAAGGGCCGAAGTACAGAGACTTCGAGTTAGTCACAAGGGCTTGCCACCCATGTGCACGTGATCGTGGGACTTAGGTCCCTTATGCGTATGTTAGTTCTGATTGGTAGATAAGGACGGAAGGTTATGGAAGGTTCTGGAAGGATCTAGAACACGCATTAGTAGTTTACGCTTACTCGCTGTATTAGGTTTTACTCAGCAAAGTGGAGCCGCTCGTAAGCGCTATGACAAGTGCCTCAGTCAGCACAATAGATAGCGCTATTAATAGACACGACGCGTCAGCTCCTGAGTCATGGAGTCTTACTATACACTTAGTAATAGTGTTCAGACTCAGTTCGTACTCAGCCGCAGTAGTGTATATAAGCCTCCCTGTAGCGACCTGAGTGGAACCAACTTGTCCTCTTGGTTCTCCACTCAGGTGCGTATTTCCCTTGTACTCCTTACTCTTTCACAATCTGAACTTGTCCTCTTGGTTCTCCACTCAGTGTGCCATAGTGTGATCACCTGCAGATATTGTCTTGCGTAAAGACTATACGTTCTGCGCCCTCCACTCTGACTGCACATTTGGCGCGTGACTTGTCTCCGCGTCAGGTTGAGTGTGCCACCTTCGCGGTTCACTTTTATTCTCACTTGACTTGGCGTAGCGCGGCAGTCGCACCGCTACATTAGGACAAGTTCCTTTTACACTCCTGAGCCCCATGCTCACCAGCTTTATTATCATCCCTTTAGGTGGTTGACGACCATCAGTCCCTTGTGTTATCCACCTCATCCTTTGCCTGTGGACCTCCGTAAGCAGAATCTGTGCATTTGTGGTACAACTCTAGTGTCCGTAAAATCGGCATAGATTGTGCTTGCCCTTGTTTGTCGTATCTGGTCACAGTTCGACATCCGGGTACTGGCTGCAGAACTGGTCACCACGCCAGATAAGCTGCAGTTAGACATTGAGCCAGCCAGGCCTAGCCTGCGACAGCTGTACGCGTAGTAAACAGAAAAGTTTGAGAGCACTTCGGTGTGAGAGGCAGCCAACAGGTCGAGAAGACTGAGGCAGACAGCCTTGTGGCTCTACACATATCCTTACCCCATTCCTGAGTGTCCCTTTATCGCCGCAGCCTCGCGCAGTGTGAAACAATCACTGTGTATTGGTCTCGCTTGATAGGGCATTCCATTCACCTTCGAGTTAGCGTTTCGCGCTCGTCGTAACACGTCGTCTTAAGTCCCACCTATCCACTTTCCAAACTGCCTCGCGCATTCGCAAACCTTCGTGCCCGTCTTCGTAGTGTCTTCAGGAGGAGACAAGCATCTATATCACCTATCCCCACCCCCGAAATTCAAGCCTCTGCTTCGGCATCGCTTCACGTACTAAGGGATCACCAGTCTGAAGAAGACCGGATCCCTTCACCCATCTTCTCTTCACCATCTCCCACCGTTTCCGCGGAATCCTTTCACTCCGCACACTCCTCCTCCCAAGAAACACTTGCCCAGTCAGGCGAAGACGTTCTCGACGAGAACAACGTTGTCATCCGGATCCCTCACTTCCAGTTGGAAGAAGCACCACGTAACCTCGCCGAACAATACGTTCAGGCAATCTACTTTGATCCGGCATACAGCAGACCCCTCCTCGAGCTCTACGGCCTCTACGGCATAGTCGAAGACACCGGGTACACGACCCCACAACTAGTCAGCTTCGCAGCCAACCTAGTCCCTCACCTCCCCTCTCCTCCCCCATCCGAACGTGGCTCCTCGCAAGGGGAAGCAAGCGGCTCATCTAGCTCAAGCTCAATATCCACAAGGAGCTCGCTCGAAGTTCGCCCTTCCTCCCCCAACTAAAGCAGAGAAGGAGTTCATCTCTCGTATCCAAGATTGGGACGAGATCTCGCCAGACGAACAGCTTGTTCTTTTAGACAACTTTCGAAAGGCACAAGAAGAGGCAGAGAGAAAAGAGAGACAGAAAAAGCTAGACGAAATGGCTAGTACCACCGGCAGTTCCACATTACCCCCCACAGTCCCTCCAGTTCCTGTTCCACCACCCACCATCGATGACTGCCTAGCACTCATCAACCAATTGGGCCTCGCCATGGGTCAACTTGCGCAACAGGTCGCTGACCTAACCACGCAAGTAACCATAGGAGCGAGTCGCCCCTCGTCCGGAAAGCAAAAGGAAGTAGTGGCCCGTCCCAAAGCCTGGGATGGGAAAGGCGACTCTACAGACGCCCGTCACTTCCTGGCCGCCTTCCGCAATTGGGCAGGATCATCTGGAGACGCCATGAATACCTGGCATGCTGCTGATAGCAAATGGTATATCGATGAGCACCGCTGGATTGCGGCAGCTCTCAATTTGATGGAAGGAGACGCAAAAACCTGGGCCCTCCCATTCTTGGAGCAGGCCAATAAAGGAGGAACTCCGTTTGGAGGAACCTTTGACGGGTTCACCGAACAGTTCAACCGCAGGTTTAGCCCCCTGGACGTCACAGAGACAGCTCGTGAAGAGCTGAAGAAAGTCAGACAAGGAAAGAAGCCAGTCGCCGACTACACGTCGGTATTCGAACAGTACTCAGGGCAGACTGGGTGGTCTGAGGCAGACCTACACACAAGATTTTACGATGGACTCAACGAGGACATCAAAGACGTCTTGTCATGGTCCAACCTCCCCCAGAAAACCTATGACGAATTGAAGAAAGCTGTACAAACAATAGATCTGCGCATACGTCAGCGCAAAAGCGAAAAGAGCGGGAAACCCTCTACATCTCACAACGTACACACCCCGGACCCTAACGCCATGCAAGTAGACGCAACGCGTCAGCAAGGCACCCAGAAGAAAGGGGAGATCTTCAAATCGATCGCAGAGTACCAGAAATGGATGAAAGGCAAGTGTTACGGCTGTGGATCAACCGAACACGTCAAGAAGGATGGAAACCACGAGAGAGACGTGTGCAACCACTGTCAAAGGGTTGGACACCGGAGCACCGTCTGTCAAGTAAAGAAAATGGGGAAACCAGCTAAAGCGAAAGCTGCAGCAACTACGGAATCCCCTAGCCCACCTTCATCATCCCCGAATACCGCGGCAACAGCCGCTTCAACAAGTACAACTCCAGCAAAGACGCCACAGGTAGACGTAGCTAAGTTATTGGAGTTGATGAAAAGCCAACAAGAACAGCTGGACGCTATTCGGGCGGCTTTTTAGTTAAGGGGTCGCGTATAGCTGCGACCGGCCCCTCTACAGTAGATGACTCGGCTTCATGTAGTTGTAAAATATGTTTACGTTCTTCTCGCCTCGTTTCGGACTCATCTCCTGTAATTCATACAATTTCTTCCTCTACCTGTAAGTTAGATAGTAGTGATGTTTCTCTTTCTGGACTTTCTGAAACCACATCTACATCTGCCTCGGAGATGAACAATACTAGTAGTGTTCCTGTTGCTCCACTTTCTCTCGAAGCAGCGCCGCACGTGATGATTTCTGATGCAGCACTGTCTTCAACTATTATTCCCGAAACAAAAGATAAAAAATCACACTTTCATATTTCTGTGTATTTAAAAGGACGTCATCGTACTGTAAAAGTAGCAGCAATGGTAGACTCCGGAGCAACCTCGTTGTTCCTGGACAAAAAGTACGCTGACCGCCACAAGATGTTGCAGGTTCCTCTTGAGCATCCCATCACCCTATACAATATAGACGGGACACTCAACGAAGCCGGTAGTATCACCCATAAAGTCAGACTTACTCTGCAAGTCGGCCCCAGTGAAGATAGTCATGACTTCTTAGTCACTTCACTAGGCCCAGAGAACGTCATACTGGGACTACCTTGGCTCAGACTACGGAACCCCAACATAGACTGGCAGGAAGGCACAATGCGTCTCAACTCCACCGCTGAAATAGCGCAACCGGAGCTTGAGATAGAGGTGACGCGCATAATGGCGAACCGTATGGAACGTCGCCGTCTCCTTGCGGAGAAAGTGTTAGATACGGCCCAAGACGAAGTTTTCTGCCTGGCAGGCTTCACATACTCTCAGCAGATCGCAGAGAAAGCCACAGCCGCCAAGCCTAAGAAAACATTCGAAGAAATGGTGCCAAAACACTATAGAGACTTCGCAAAAGTATTCTCTGAGGAGGAATCCCAGAGGCTCCCCGAGCATCAACCATGGGATCACGCTATAGACCTAGAACCAGATGCAGTCAAGCACTGGAAGGTCAAATCGTACCCCATGTCACCAAACGAGCAAACGGAACTAGACAAGTTCCTGGAAGAGCACATCTCTAAGGGATACCTGGTCCCATCAAAGTCACCGATGGCCTCACCAGTATTCTTTATAAAGAAGAAAGACGGAAAGTTACGTCTAGTGCAGGATTATAGGCGGCTTAATAAAATCACCATTAAAAACCGCTATCCGCTTCCGCTCGCTGCTGACATTATCAACCGGTTGAAGGGAGCCGAATACTTCACAAAATTCGACGTTAGATGGGGCTATCACAATATTCGAATCCGAGCCGGAGACGAATGGAAGGGTGCTATTGTCACCAACCGCGGGTTGTATGAGCCAAAAGTAATGTACTTTGGCATGACAAACAGCCCAGCTACCTTCCAAGCCCTCATGAACGCCGTATTCGCCGATCTCATCGCACAAGGAGAAGTCGCAGTCTACATGGATGACATCCTCATCTACAGCCGAGACCTAGAACACCACCGTCGCATAGTTCGCGAGGTGCTCAGACGTCTCCAAGACTACGACTTATATCTCAAACCAGAGAAATGCGATTTCGAGAAACGCGAAATGGAGTATTTAGGGATGATTATCCGTCCCGGAGAAGTGCAAATGGACCCTGGCAAGGTCTCTGCAGTAAGGGAGTGGCCCACACCCACAACGCTCAAAGAGGTTAGAGCTTTCGTTGGGTTCGCCAACTTCTATCGTAGGTTCATAAAGGACTTCGCGGCTATCGCCCGACCCTTACATGACCTCACGAAGAAGGATACTCCATGGCATTGGCATTCTGAACAGCAGGAAGCCTTTGATAAGCTAAAGGAGCGTTTCGTACAAGAACCTATCCTAAAGGTGTACGACCCAAACCTCCCTACGCGAGTCGAGACTGATGCTTCAGGATTTGCTACTGGCAGGATACTTACTCAAAAGTACCCAGACGGTCTTTGGCATCCAGTTGCGTATCGCTCAGAGTCAATGAGCAAAGAAGAACGCAACTACGAGATCTACGACAGAGAAATGCTCGGCTTAATCCGCGCCTTAGAGGACTGGAGACACTTCCTCGAAGGCATCTCCTTTGAAGCGATCACCGACCATAAAAATATGGAATGGTGGGCAAGCATGAAAGACTTAAATCGCCGGCAAGCACGCTGGGCGTTATATTTAAGTCGCTTCGCCTTTAAGATCACTTATAAGAAAGGAGACTCTATGCAAGCCGATGCACTCAGTCGATTCTCGAAAGACCATGTCAGGGACAATGAGGATAACCGCCAGGTCCAGGTTTTACAACCTAAGCATTTCCTCAATGCCGCCCAAGCACACTTCCGCCCAGAAGTGGATTCCCTAGGCAGCCGCATCAAACTCGCGTCTATTAAAGAAGCCGAAGTTATAGAGGGTCTTAAAAACTTACAAAAGACCGCTCCTAAAGCTCTTACAGACGGAGTTGCGCTGTGGGAAGAAGAAGACGGTTTCGTTTACCATAGAGGAAAGCTCTATGTACCCAACGACCGTGCCCTACGCAGAGACGTGGTAAAGTCATGCCACGATAGCACTACTACAGGACACCCGGGTAAAAACGGAACCATCGAGCTAGTCAGTCGCTACTACTGGTGGCCACGCATGGCAGGCTTCATAAGCTCATATGTAGAAGGATGCGATCGATGCCAACGCTATCGCAAAGATCTGCACCCCAAGGCAATCATCCAGCCGCAAGAAGTACCTGAGGGTCCATGGCAGTTAGTCGGAATCGATCTGATCGGTCCACTGCCCATGTCACGAGGAAAGGATATGATCCTTAACATAGTGGATCACTACACAAAACAGATCCATCTATTTCCTGTGACCTCTCAGATTACGGCTGATGGGGTAGCATCCATCTACTTTGAGCAAGTCTTCCCCTTGCACGGGATCCCTCGCAAAGTTATCAGCGATAGGGGACCCCAGTTTGCTGCAAGGAGCATGCGGGCACTTTACAAGCGACTCGGAATAGACGCAGGTCTAACCACAGCCTATCACCCTCAAGCTAATGGACAGGTAGAGCGCAAAAACCAAGAAGTAGAAGTCTACTTGCGCTTGTTCATTAGCAAAAGGCAGGATGATTGGGCAGACCTGCTCCCTACAGCGGAATTCGTAGTCAACAGTAGACTCAACTCAGCCACGGGTCACACACCCTTTGAGCTACTATACGGCTATACGCCTGACTTCACAATTCCCGCTGGTAGGCCAACCGGTATTCCAACGCTCGATAAGCGTCTTCAGCACTTAGTTTCCTCAAGAAAGGATGCAGAGGCAGCTCTACGCCTAAGTAAACGGCGAATGCAGACGGACGTTGAGCAAAGACACAAGCCATACGTCTTCAACGTTGGGGATAAAGTTGATGAACAGTACACATAGAGATCATACTCACAGTGACAAGGGAGACTGTGGTGAGATATGAAGGGTGACTTGAGGCAGCAACAGAGTAAACTTGCAGTGAAGCAGATAGGGGTGTCTGGCACACAACAGATGAGAACTGGTGTTTATACAATGGAGGGAGACATACCTGGCACACAACAGATGAGAACTGGTGTGGTGCCAGAGCGTACATGGTACTCTACTTATACTGCTACAGGAGGTGACAGTAGTAACACTGGTCACAGTAAATACAAGGCGCATTGTTCTACAAGGAGACAAAAGGAATGTACTGTTCTGGAGAACAAGGCGTATAGAACAACAAGAGTCCAGACTATGATATCATAGTGACATCACAATAAAGATAAGGAAACAAAGGGAAGTACAAAGACAATAGTACAAGGACGGTCTAGAGAAGTCCGTGATGTCATGTACATGTGATGTCATAGATAAGGGAATACAATAAGTCCGAGATTGTAATGATCATAATGATCTAATCTACATGTCCTGTATATCTAATCTAAAGCAGTCCGTTATCTGCGTGTCCATACGAGCCGCTAAGTGCGCGCGGGTCACTTATCAACAAAAGTTTGGTTGCAAGCCAAGCAGATAAAGATACACCAGCAGTCGTCAAAACTGGGACCCAAACAGCTGGGCCCATTTGAAGTCACTAAAGTCCTAAGTGACGTCGACTACAAGCTTGCACTCCCCCCTGCATTACGGATCCATGATGTATTTCATGTAGACCGCCTCTCCCCCTACAAAGGAAACGAAGTTAACGGGCTTTTGCCACCTCCACCTGAACCCGTCACAGTTGAAGGGGAAGAAGAGTACGAAGTCGACCATATAAGAGACAGCAAACTCTTTGGTCGTACTCTTAAATACCTCGTTCGCTGGAAAGGCTACGGTGAAGGCGAGGATACGTGGGAACCCGCTAAAAATCTAGCGCATGCCCCGGATAAAGTACAGGAGTTCCACTCCTCTAACCCGGGCGCACCTAGAAAAATAGCAGCTCTCATTTACGCGTCCTTGCCTTGGCAGCCTTCTCATATGTACACAGAGGCCAACGCGGACGTCGACCCTTAAGGAGGGGGGTGATGTCATGGACGCGTATTATTTTCCTTATTTTTCTGTATTTATACGGATTTATATAAGGGAGATATAAAGGGCCGAAGTACAGAGACTTCGAGTTAGTCACAAGGGCTTGCCACCCATGTGCACGTGATCGTGGGACTTAGGTCCCTTATGCGTATGTTAGTTCTGATTGGTAGATAAGGACGGAAGGTTATGGAAGGTTCTGGAAGGATCTAGAACACGCATTAGTAGTTTACGCTTACTCGCTGTATTAGGTTTTACTCAGCAAAGTGGAGCCGCTCGTAAGCGCTATGACAAGTGCCTCAGTCAGCACAATAGATAGCGCTATTAATAGACACGACGCGTCAGCTCCTGAGTCATGGAGTCTTACTATACACTTAGTAATAGTGTTCAGACTCAGTTCGTACTCAGCCGCAGTAGTGTATATAAGCCTCCCTGTAGCGACCTGAGTGGAACCAACTTGTCCTCTTGGTTCTCCACTCAGGTGCGTATTTCCCTTGTACTCCTTACTCTTTCACAATCTGAACTTGTCCTCTTGGTTCTCCACTCAGTGTGCCATAGTGTGATCACCTGCAGATATTGTCTTGCGTAAAGACTATACGTTCTGCGCCCTCCACTCTGACTGCACATTTGGCGCGTGACTTGTCTCCGCGTCAGGTTGAGTGTGCCACCTTCGCGGTTCACTTTTATTCTCACTTGACTTGGCGTAGCGCGGCAGTCGCACCGCTACACCTAGCAGTCGTCAAGCTACTCAAGAACAGGGTTCATAGTTAAGTAGACAGGAAATTCTCGAGAAATTGGGCCATCATATGGAATTGGGGTTATCATGATGGAATAGTTATCTGTGCTGTCATGCATGTCATGCTTGGGGCGGCTTGTGACTTGCCATCTCAGCACTGCCCTCATTCCCTTTCCATCCCTTCCAAACCCTCAACGAAAATCCTCAACTATGAACCACCAGTACTCCAGTGACCTCAAGGACTTGGCCTTACAGGGACTGCGTGACTCAGAAATCCATGAACTCCCTGGGTTCAGTGTACGGTCATTCAAGAGGTTCCATGGCACACATCGCAGGTAAGGGTTACCGCAGGTCCTCTGAGATTGATGAGCTTTTGGCTCACATGAAACAAGCAGACTGTCATAGAGTTGTACAGTTGATGAGCTTGCCCATATTGTCCCTGCATTACCCTTCTTCCTGGTTTGTATCTCTCACCCTGCGCAAGGCCCTTGGATTCAGTGCCTTTTGTAACAATGTGATTGCCACTCACAAAGGCAAACATATACCCCGTGATCGCTAGCAAGGCCCAAGGCATTCTTAATTTAATTTATATCTCATTTCAGGTGCCCATTGTTCACAACAGCATATGATGATGGCAGCATTGAGCTGACCACTTCACACAGAACTCATCCATGTCATCCTGCATACTGTCTCCCTCCACCAGCTTGACACCCTGAGGGTCAGTAGCAGCAACAGTGGGTTCAGGTTTGGGGAGGAGGGGAAGGGAAAGCCGTGCAAGTGCGAGTGTGTTTGCGCACGCGAGCCCGAGCACACTGGCAAGATGGTGATTGTGGGGTGTCCGAGCCCAGGCTTGTGGTGCCGTTGTAGCAACAACTGCCAACAGACATGAGTACCTACCAAATATTTCATGTTTGTTTGTTGTTCTGATGTATGTGTTTGGCGCTGCTACCACAGTCAATGACACACTAGCGCTGAAAATGGTGGATATTGGCCTGTTGACGGGCGAGCATGAGTGGGCAGGATGTCGCGAAGGTAGCGGCGGACATTGTATGAGGATGACAACTTCAGCACCCTCCAGCTGGCTGTCAAAGAGAGTACATCGCATTCATCATCACCCAGCCCCATTATTCTAACCTCCGAGACAGTGTTGCTGGAAAGTCGATATTCCACAACATCCACGACATACTATCATTTCAGCTCAGCACCACTACAGTGATGAACAGCATACATAGAGGTGATACTCACAGTGGACAAAGGAGACTGTGGTGAGATATCAGAGTAAGCTTGAAGCAGCAACAGAGTGATCTAGCAAGTGAAGCAGATGTGGGGTCTGGCACACAACAGATGAGAACTGGTGTTTATACAAGAGGATAAGACATACCTGGCACACAACAGATGAGAACTGGTGTGGTGCCAGAGCATACATGGTACTCTACTTATACTGCTACAGGGGGTGACGCTAGTAACACAGGTCATAGTAAATACAAGGCGCATTGTTCTACATAGAGACAAAAGGAGTGTACTGTTCTGGAGAACAAGGCGTATAGAACAATAAGAGTCCAGACTATGATATCATAGTGACATCACAATAAAGATAAGGGAACAAAGGGAAGTACAAAGACAATAGTACAAGGACGGTCTAGAGAAGTCCATGATGACATGTACATGTGATGTCATAGATAAGAGAATACAAGAAGTCCAAGATTGTAAAGATCATAATAATCTAATCTACATGTCCTGTATATCTAATCTAAAGCAATCCGTTATCTGCATGTCCATACAAGCCGCTAAGTGCGTGTGGGTCACTTATCAACATACAGCAGCACTCATGCTCATCACGCTGAACAATTCAGTATGGTCATGGATGAAAAATGGTCCTGAGGTGACAATTGTTATATGAAAACCACTGTAGCAAACAATAAATTCACTCCACTGGTTCATCTGCCGTCGCCTCCATTTTTGAGTCTACGTGCCACACTATTCTCCCCCATAACGGACTGGACTTACCTGCAAGCCCAGAATGTGAGAACAACACACATGCTATTTTGTACTACCTCCCAACCATGGTACTGATCGCAGGACCTCCCATACCTGACTGCCGTGGCACTGCATCCCACGATTGTCCACTGTGCCAACACCACCCTTGCTGTTACTACCCCAGCCATTGACACATCATCAAACATGGTTGGAAGTCCAAACCTGTCCACCCATTGTACCCCACTAACTAACTATATAACCCAGTGTGTGCTTGACGGTGTTCACAAGACACTGCTGATGGTGTCACACCTGCAAATCCAGAATAGATAAGTATCAGTCCATTATTTAGGTGCTGACAATTATTGCAGGCCTACATAGCTGCCCTGGCATAGCACCCACCATCGTCGACACTGAAGCTGCTGCCCCACATGATCCCCCAACCATGCCACTGCCACCTCCACGCCTTGCAAGCTCATAACAGCAATCCAACCACAGCAGGACCGTGCATTCATGCAAGCCACAAGTGACGAAGATGATAGGAAGGCGATGATCTGTTCACAATGATGAGGTGATGATGACAGCGAGGTGACATTGTGACATCAATGATGACAACCACGGAGGCTATGGCAACAATGATGGGGAGGTGTGACAACAGGATGGTGTGGAAACGGCAATGAAGGGGCGGAGCAGGCAGCGGGGACAGCGGAGCAGTGGGCAGGACACTCATGTAGCTAGCTGTAGATATTTAGTCAATATGTTTTTTTTTCCAGTATTTTACAAGCTGTGCAAGGACTGGGTGTATCAGTATGTGGAATTGGAAGTGGCCAGAAAAGAGTAGTGGTGATGTCTGTACAAACACTGGATGAAGGGCAAGTCAGCCCTGTCTGTTTTTGGAGAGAATCACATTGTATGGTGCCAAGTCCATGTGAGTTCATAGCAGAGTGGCAGATATAAAAGAGAGAAGAGCTGAGCCCAGAGTGTTTGCATCGACGTGGGCCAGTGTGAATGTAAATGGATGGGGGTGAGAGTGAGTGAGGACGAGGGTGAGATGAGATCAGACCTGTGAGCTTCAAGTTGATCGTTCGAGTGCCCACAGTAGGGCCTGACTTCCAGGATAAGCATGCAAAGAAAAGGGGAAAGCTAGGGCCACCAAGTGCTGTCTATTCAACAAGAAGTGGGTGGCTTAAATACAAAGAATCCTCTAGCTACCAAGCTAAGGCACATAGAGGAAAGAGTAAGGTAAGGTGGAGTATAGAGCAAATGGGGATAAGGGACAGGAGGTGGCATAGGACAGAAATGAGATGGAATGAGACACAGGGTCAAAATGCGAAACAAGTTGGTAAAGTACGAGGCTGGTGAGAGATCAACTTGATCAACAAGGAGGTGGATCCAAGACAAAGGTGGTGAATGCGGGTGTGTGCACTATTGTGATAGATCAGTAGAGTAAACAAGAAGATAAATCACACCAGAGACAAAGGGATGGCATGGCCGAGGTGATGGACGAAGGCAAAGCATCTTGACAGCTTCAAAGGGATAGATATTGAGAGTAGCGCTGTGGGCATTGCGACGAAGATGGGACAAAATGAGTGAAGTAACAAGCAATGGGAGACAGAGAGAGAGAGAGAGGGAGCAAGAGGGAAGGCATTGACCAATGGTTGGTGAGGTGAGGACTGGTGAGTGCCAGTACAACACTGGAATGACACTGGAAGATCACATGCTGCCGAACTGAGTCAGCAAGCTAACCTGGCATGCTACAGCTGCGTCATGAAGTCTAGGACCTGTTGTCTAGAGTCTTGACTTCAAGAGTCATTGAGTCACAATGTCTTGATATCAAGTGTCATGTCAAATGTATTCCTGGTGATTTACTTAATATTATGTGAATAATATTGAGAATATACCTCACAATGTCTTTAAGATGGATGGTTTATAGTCATTGTGAATTACATTAATGGATACATGCAAATCACATGACTAGATCCATTGTAAATGCCATTATTATATATTGTGTGCTTTCATTCTCAACTTATTGTAGATTACATTGTAAATGCAATTACAGTATTTTATGTGCTTATTTTGTAAGCATTTTTGAAAAAATATTTTTATTAAATCAGCATGAAAACTAACTCAAAATCCTGAAATGCCTGCAGTGCATGTAGGCATTGCATTCATTTCTTTATCTCTAACAATCTTAGCTCTAACAAATGCCAGGAACTGAGGCAGCGCAATGCAACGCTGAATTATGTGCAAGTGACCACTTAATCGAGGTTGCAGGATCTTTTGTTACAGTCAGCCAGGCCATTCCATAACATGATCGAGATCTTTGCAAAGTCAAAGTCAAACCTTCTGTCTTCACAGCTTCTCCCACATATCTGCTCTCAGTACCGGCATGGCAGCTGGACTCCTGACAAAGCACGAGGCGTAGAACTTGAAGTAGAACTGGTAGGACAACCAGCAAGCAAGACAAGAGATGAGTAGAATGGCTGAGTTACACAAATGACTAAAACAAGGAATCTAGTACAGATTCCTTGAGCCTTTTATACAAGTTCAACTGGCTCTTGCCAGTGCATCCAAGCCTCGCTGGCAGTAAGTGCCAGTGCATAACAATCTATATATAGTCCAGTCTAGAACAGCCTAGATCCTGAACATGAGTTGTACATGTCACAAGTTCATAACCCTGGGTCAAGGGTGCCACGTCACATATAAACAAGCCATAACTGAGAAGACTGAGTCATGAGTCATGAGTCACAAGTCACAAGTCACCACCATGAGTATGAGTCACATGCATATCGAGTCTGAAATACAAGTCCTAAATAAGACATAATGTCATGTGATCACGACATCTTTGCTTTCAAGACCACTTCCGACATTTGGTGCAGTGTGTGCTTTGCCTGGCTCAGATTTCCATTGAGACCCTAGCGACTGCAATTGCTTCATGTACATCCAACCTGCAGGTCAGTCCCCATAGATTTGCTGAACATGCCTTGTGCTCAATGCAACTGAATAGTGCCAATGTTGTGCATTCGTGACTTGAGTCTATCATAGTCACATAAGGCCATCCCAAAACAGTATGACAATGGGCTCTGACTCTGACCTCTGACCAGAAGGTAACAATGACAATGTGCATTCAATTTGTATAGTCGTGACTCGAGTTGAGTTTTGCTGACAATATCCATCATGGTCACTAGCTCCGCGACCTGTCATGGTAAGGCTTACCCAAAATAGTATAACAATGGACCCTGACCTCCCAACCTTGAAGCAGGTGACAATGACAACACAATGTCCTGACAGCCATGAACCCAGAAAGGTTTCACTGATGAACCCTGATATCAGCACAGGTGATGTCTGGATAATATCGCCATTGTTCTCAGATCAAGCAAGTTTTCACTTTGACAATACCTGTCCTTGTAAATTATGTGATAGAATTTGTTGATTCATTTGTTCCCTTGCAAGTTGCAACCACACTTGACCAAAAACTGACGACAATACAACCTCCTGATGGTATGCTGTGAAGGGTGCTATTGATGAGCTACTCCTGACTCACCTTCCCCCATTGTCTGATCGTGTATACAAATAATTGAAATGTTCACATGGCTGGCTGCAGCACTCTTCTTAAATTTCAACCCAGATACCTGAATTTGCAAGCTCACATGGATCCCTCAGGTAGCAACGACAACGAGTGTCTTTCAGTTCAGCTAGACAGCAGTGACATGGCCCCAAATGCTGCAAAGGTTATCTTCTCTCTTATATCTCAATGTTGGTGATGAACAGTACACATGTAGGACATACTCACAGTGGCAAAGTAGACTGTGGTGAGATATGAGGGTGGTACTTGAAGCAGCAACAGAGAGATCTAGCAAGTGAAGCAGATGTGGAGTCTGGCACACAACAGATGAGAACTGGTGTTTTATACAAGAGGATAAGACATACCTGGCACACAACAGATGAGAACTGGTGTGGTGCCAGAGCGTACATGGTACTCTACTTATACTGCTACAGAGGGTGACACTAGTAACACAGGTCACAGTAAATACAAGGAGCGTTGTTCTACAGAGGGACACAAAGGAGTGTGCAGAAGGAGAACAAAAGCGCAAAGAACAATAGAAAGGCTAGACTATGATATCATAGTGACATCACAATAAGGATAGAACAAAAAGGGATGAGTACAAGGACGAAATACAATAGGAGTCCAGAGGAGTCCATGATGTCATTGTACAGTGATGTCATAGATAAGAAAGTCCGAGATTGTACAGATCATAATCTAATCTACAGAAGTCCAATATATCTTATCTAAAGCAGTCCGTTATCTGCGTGTCCATGCGAGCCGCTAAGTGCGCGCGGGTCACTTATCAACAGTTGGTACTCACCTCATTCCACACCAATTAGACTGTCCTCTGGCAGAGATTTCCCATGAGGTGTTATTATTTGGAGCCCAATGGCTGGCTATCAAACTCAGCAAAAGTAATGGAGTAAGTTGTGTGTGCTTTACTCTGTGCTCTCAGGTATGCTGAACTGGGTCAATGCTAGCCAGTCTGTTCACCAAGTTGCTCCTTGCATGATTGCCCTGGCAACCAGGTCATCCTCCCTTTTTTCTGCAGTGTTGGTTCATCTGACATGGATCTAGTGGAATCACCCTCAACACTGATACTATGCATACAATGACTCAGTTGATCTTGGCTTTCCTTCACCCACACACCTCATCTCCCTCTATGCCCCTTGTTGCCCATACCATGACCAGTCTGATAATGGGTGATTTCGGCAAGGAGGAGCTTAATCAGATTTTGAGCACTCAGCTTGACTTGTTGGCTATCTCCCCACAAGCCAAGCAAAATATAATTCCTGGTCTTCTTGGCATTGCAAAGCTGGCTGCCAGAGTGCAGTTGCAGGGGTATGTATATGCAGCACTCCTTCCAATGTTTGATTCTCAGTTTTTGATTACATATAAGTGCACCCACATCAGCATTGCTATCACAATCTATTCTACCCAAACCCAAGCCCAAGTTCATACACATGACCTCTGGCACCTCTTATCAGATGCACTAGTGACCTTTCTCTTCTCAATCTGGAAGTGGTTACACAATCTGGTACTTTAGCAGGTCAAATTTGAGTATTCTAACACCACCCACTGTCCCCCAAGTCAAGACTGGACATCTTTATGTTCACCTTGATGCTTCTAGGGATGTCTTCCAATACTGGATTTTTACTAATTGCTGGAAGTGTGTTCAATTGGGGGCAGAGTATCCTTTGAAACATGATCAAGTTCTTGCCGTCTGTGCCAATGGAAAACCAAGTTGGGTTACCCGTGCATTGACCGTCACCACAAAGGCAAGGAAGGAGAAGGAGGTTCAAGAACAATTGGTGCAAGGGTGATGACCATGGGCGTGATTATGTTGGCTGGATAGACTGTTGTGTATGTAAGTCTAGCGTCTGACTAGCCTTTTGCAATCTACCATAACTTTGATCATTTTATTGTAATCAAATGCCCTCTAAGCTGCCCACTTCTGTTCTCACATGACCTCTTTTGCAGTAGATGGAGTCACTCAATCTTTTCTGAGTTCTTGACTTAGAGCCAATCCACTGTGACTAAGTCTGATGCAGATGGAACACTTCATGCTCATGTGTAATTCTGCAGACAGACTACTTACAGCTGAAAAGCTCGCAGAGCTCCTCACATAATGGTACTGTGATGGACTGCTGCTGGACATTGTGAACTATGACAAGTAATGTACCAGAGTGTGAAGCATAGACATAGTGATGATGTATGTGCAATTGATTAAACACAGCACGAATGAGAGAAGTGCAGAGAGACTGCCCTCTCCACATTGAATTCACAGGGTTTAAATACTTTCTAATATCATACATGTTTGTCTATTTGAGGTCCTACAGGTTTGTGAGCATAAGGGGGAACTAATTTTAATTTTTTGACATGTTTAAAATCAGTCTTTTTTGAGAGGCCAAATTTGAATACTGGAAAGTTGCCATTTCCACTGCACTGCACCCAGGCCACATGTTGCCACAAGTCATCCTTCCTTCTCCCACTGTCCTTCTCCTACCCCTTTTCCCATGTTCTACCCCTCCACCTCCCTTTCTTTGGTATCCACACCATCTATCACAATATCACCCTCTTTCTGCATGCCACCCCTCACAGGATAACCTCAACTCTTCGTCTGATTGCCTTGATGGGAGTGTTCAATGCACCCCTTTTGACTTTGTTCCAATTTGGATGCTCCTCTATCTGCAACCTTTGAATGGTCATCTGGTTGCCATGACTTTGTATGGTGAAAGTATTTGCTTCCCTCACCCTTCTCACCTTTGTGACCCATTTTTCTCTATCTGCATGCCATCCTTCATGGGCTGACTTGACTTGCCATTGGTTGCTCTTCATGGGAGTCCTTACTTGTTGGAGTCCCAAATGGCCCCAACCATTGGTATGTCTTCACCCAAAATTTAAACATTTCCTTTCTCATGCATGCCTTGTTGTAAGATGCAAGTGGGGAGTTTTGCTACATTTACAAGACCAACCCTCTGTCTGGTAGTGTCTAGGTGAGTGCTCTTGTTACTTTTCTATGCACAGCCAAGCTCTCTAACACCTCGGCTTAGTGGCCCTGACCGTGAACCCCCCACATGGCCTTAAAGACAACTTAGAGATGGGGCTTGTACATATGGCGGTGGGTGCGCACCCTTGAACATACAGAGATGACTGTCACAACAGACTTTGAGGTAATCTGGTGGGATCAATGGGTTGATGTTCGATGTTCCCACCACCACCCTGTTCATCTCATCTTGTATATTTCCACCAGTTTTGTACAGTGTCCTTTGCAAGCAACCTCAATGTGCTGTCTGGTTGCCTTGGTGGGGGGTTGTTCATTACTCCCTTCTCCTACCTTGGTGACACTCATCTCTTGCTGGCCTCTGTCGTGAACCATCTTGGGTGTGCCTCGCTCTGTTTATGGGGGTCAGCAGGTGAGTATCCATTTCATTTTTCTTGATATCATCTATGTGACCTCCTCTCTCTTTTCACACAACTCCTCATTGCATCCATAGATATCTAGACTGGAGGCTTTTGGAGTATCACTCCAGGCCTTCCCTTCCACTGTTGTCACAGCATGACCATCAAACCCTCCAACCTACCACTGTTTAGAATGGGGCTGTATTGGTGAGCCACATTGAAAAGCTTTGGCATCAGTCCATGCAGATGTTGTTGGGTTAATGGCATTGTGGCTGGACCTGCTGCCCCTGGTGGGTAACTGTGGGTGTTTGCCTTCTTTTGGAGGGGTGTCACTGCTGGGGGGTGTTGGGCCTGTGGCAAGAGGAAAGTGGTGCTGGGTGGGAGTGATGCAGGTCTACTGCAATGACATGTCATAGGGCCTCTGAATGATGTTATATTGCAATAAGCTGGTGGGTATGTCATCAGAATTTCTCACAATCTCCAATCACCTTCACACTCCCAGATCTGAATCCAACAGTGGCTTTTATATCCTATAATCAAATATGGGCTGGTTGAGCTTCTTCAATTGATTGAGTGTATGTTCAGCTAGCTCTGGATTTGAACAGGTGATCACTGCGCCCTCACTATACATAGATACTTACGGATCTTGTTCCAACCATCTCCACCTGGCAGTACCTTAAGATTGTGTGAATAGTGGAAGGGGGTGGTGGGTGGCAAGCAACAATTACCTATTGTGTGCTTTTCCTTTTCTTACTCAATTCATTTTGTATATGTGGGAGGCCATGTCATATTTGAAGTGTACTTGCAGCTCTCTAATCACCCATCACTTTCCCACTGTTGTCTTTGCCTCACATCCACGATGGGAGATGTAACAAGCATTGTGCTCCAATGCATTCGAGTTTCTGACATTAGTAACTGCATCAATGGCCAACCATTTCCTGTTGATGTGCCCTGGGAGGGGCTTTGTGGTGGGATTATAGACTGCATGATGAAGGTCACCCCTTCATTACAGGCTGTAGACCACAAAAGGTTCTAACTCTACAAGTGTCATGATCACGTGACACGTGACATAGCCGGGGAAACACCGGACGGCCAGCAGTAATGACAGCAAAGACTCAGATTCTCTGATGAGGCACTTGCATAGGCCTTGTAACACGTATACTGAAAATAGCTACGAAAACCACAGTCTGTATGAGTATAAGTACGAGGTTGTAACCATCTGTAGTCCCTTGTCTTAGCTTTGATAAATCCCAGCCAATGTTTGCTCTCCTTGAGTAAATAAGCGCATCCCACTCTTCTCGTCCATCCTCTTTGCAAGTTAGCCTTGCTCTCCAAACCCTTGACCCTGTACCCTCCGCCCTATGGCACAAACAATCCAGCTGGATCGTAAAACAAGCTAAGACCTACATAACGACCCCGCGCAACACGTCTTGCACGCAGACACGGAAAGTACAAACGACTTGACCCAACAGAAACAACAGACACCACGGTTATTGCACAGACAGAGGAATTGTATTCCCGCATAGCATCATAAGACAGGCAAAGTGGCTAGTCTCCACGTAACCTTCCCGACCAACGAAAATGAATACATCGAGGTCTTTCGACGAAGACAAAATGATCTCCCCACACACGTCTGCGGAGATGCTTACTGGCATACAGTCCCACACAGAGATAGATGACCAGGATATCGTGTTCATATTCAAGGAACAGCGACATACGTTGAGTTTATTAACCACGCCTGGTATATTCTCGAGAAAAGGGGTGACGAGTTTGTCATGCAACAACGCGATTGGATCCACCAAGAAAATAGCCTCAGATTAGGTTGGTGGCAACCAGACGACGACGAAAACCCAGAAAGACACGAATTAGCCATTGAAACAACAAGCGACCCAGACTCAGTGGAATCGCTCACCACTGCCTTTAAACAACTGACGCCTATACACGTTGACGACAAAGACACAGCGGAAGCCACGGAGGAACCCCAGATTGCTGAAACTGCACAAGACAGCGTGACGATACCCGCACTCCCGATACCTGCATTTCCAGCATACGTATACGCACCTCCTACTGTACCAATAACCCCACACACACTGACAAAGATGGCCACACCTAGCACGAACGGGGCCTTGAAAGGACAGGTGCCGAAAGAGTTTTCCGGAGATAGGACCAGAAGCTTACAATTCCTACGAGAATTCCATCAGTATCAAAGAATTAACTGAACGCATGATCTCATGACATCGCTGTACAGCACGGTCAGTCTAGCGCTCTCTTACATCAGGGGACCAGCGGTCGAGGATTGGGGCGACAGAGTTAGCAAGGATCTCGACACCAGCGTCACAACACACGTACCTCCAGTCGCTGAAAGTGATGAAGCACTATGGAAAAAGTTTGAAGATGCCTTCAAACTCACGTGGACGGACACCCTCAGCGAGCAGAACGCACTACAACAACTCACCACATTGACCATGAAAGGGGACGATATCGACACCTATATCGCGACCTTTGATCAACTCTCGGTGACAGCCGGGTGGGACGCAGACGCAAACAGAACGATAGAATTCTTCAAAAGAGGATTGAAGAAGGGACTGCTCATCGCCTGTCTTCAGAGATCCCCAATGCCAAAGAAAATGTCAGAATGGCGCGACATGGCCAGAGAAGAAGCCCAATGCTACAAGGCGATTGCAAATGCCATAGCAAATATTAGTACAAATATCCAGAAAGTGGGGCCGACCTTATCAACAAAAATTCCCCAAGCGCCCCGAAACAATCAAATCATTCCGATGGATGTTGACAACATTCAAATGAACACAAGGCCTGCGTGGCAAACAAAGAGAACCCTGGAAGAAAAGTTACGTTGCCAGAAAGAAGGCAGATGTTTCCGGTGCATGGGACAAGGGCATATGGCAAATGTCTGTCCAAAGAGGAGGCCAACGCAGAAGGTCAATAACGTCGCTACAAGCCCTGCCATTGCAGTACAAGAAAAAGAAATGGATGGCACCATCGCCAGGAAAGCGGTGTTGAATATGTTGTCTAGTGAAAGGCAAGAGTTCATATCGACGCTTCTGCTAGACGCCGGAGACCACAACGATCTCGAAATCAACACGATCAATGCAATCCAGAGTGTCAGAGAGTCCTCAGTTACCATCCCTGCCGACGTAGAAGGAACAAATCAACAATTGCTACTTCTCCTCAATACCGGCGCTAGCGGCAACTTCATCGATCGCGGGGCATCCCAACTTCTGGGATTCATTACAGAGCCGATCAATAGCATCAATGTTCGCAATGCAGATGGAACGATCAACACAGTGGGAGCACTAACCGACAAGTGTAGACTCACGCTGACAGACAGAAGACATCGTGACACAATAGATTTCTTCGTCACAGATCTCGGCTCCCCTTGCGCCATCTTGGGACTACCCTGGTTCAAATTGCGCCAGCCCGCAATCGACTGGGCAAAGGGAACCTACCAAGAAGGGCCCATGTCTCTTGCACAGGGGGGGAAAAGATCAATGAAACCATCACACAGAAGATGGCCATTGCAGCAGGAGCAAAGAGAACAACGGAATTACCTGAGGCATACAAGCAATTCGCCACTGTCTTCTCGGAAGAAGCCGCACAACGATTCCCACCGTCACAAGTTGATGACCATGCTATCACGCTAAAAGAAGGCGCCCCTAGTCACTTAGGGACTAAAGTGTATCCAATGAACGTATCCGAATTGAAAGACTTGCGCGCTTTCCTGACTGAACACTTAGCAAAGGGATATATACGAGAATCCAAATCTCCATACTTGTCTCCACTATTCTTCATAAAAAAGAAGGACGGATCACAGCAGCCCATACAGGATTACAAAGCACTGAACGCATGGACAATCAGGGATGAATACCCACTCCCACTAATTGCAGATATTCTAATGTCACTTGGCAATAAGAGTCTCTTCACCAAGTTCAACATCAGATGGGGTTACAACAATATCTTGGTAAAAGACGGCGATCAGTGGAAAGCAGCCTTCAAAACCCCCCTAGGTCTCTTCGAACCACTGGTCATGTTCTTCGGACTAACGAACTCACCGGCAACGTTCTCTCGTGCTATGAATCGAATGCTTCGCCACCTCCTAGACAAATATCCGGGCGAGCTCTATGTCTATATGGACGACATTCTTATTGCGACCACTGACAATTTGGACAGGCACAGAGAAATAGTTAGCGCCGTTCTGGATGTCCTCCAACGGGAAAGCTACTTCTTATAGCTGGCCAAATGCGTCTTCGAGACACACAAAATCGACTATCTGGGCATGACGATCAATCGTGGTATTATACATATGGGAGCGAATAAAGTCAGCGGGCTACGCGACTGGCCCCGAACATTGACAACCGTCAAGCAGGTCCGCAGTACACTAGGCGTCTTGAACTACCAAAGACCTTTCATCCCCAACTTCGCTGCTATTGTGCGACTGCTAAATGCTCTCCTCAAGAAGGATGTCCCATTCCTTTGGACAGACTCATGTACGACTGCACTTACCACACTCTTGAATATCGCCACTAGTTGACCTGCCCTTCGACAGCCAGACCCCACCTTGCCCTATGAATTGCAAACCGACGCTTCTGCATTCGCCCTCGGTGCCATTTTAACCCAGAAGGACGACCACAGAAAACCGCAAGTCGTCGGTTACTTTTCTCAGTTGTTCAACGACGTGGAATGAAATTATGACGTTTATGACCGGGAATTCCTCGGCTTGGTCCACGGTCTTGAACACTGGCACCACCTTCTCATTGGCAGTCCTCACCCGATCACCGTCTTCACGGACCATGCAAATCTGCTGCACTATTGCCACCCGCAACGTATCAGTCGCTGCGTCGCTCATCTTGTCAATGTCTTGGCGGACTATAATCTACGCCTCGTCCACCGCCCCGGTCCACTGCTTCAAGCGGATGCTCTGTCCTGACACCCTCTGGCTCTCCCGTCTCAGTCCACAGAGGACAACACTGATGTCTTGGTTCTCCCGCCGTCTCTCTTTGTCACCGCCCTACAGATGTTGACGCTCGACAATCGCATCTGCACCGCACAACAGGTGAATTGATCCTCTCTCTTGCCGTTACTGTCCCTCGGCACCCTCGTATCTCGGGAAGATCTTCTGTTTCGGGACCATTGTCTAGCCGTCGTGGACAACAACGCCTTAAAGAGGGGGGTGATCGCTTTATTTCACGACACACCAACGGCGGGACATCCTGGAATTACGAAGACACTAGACGCCATTCAACAACATTATTGGTGGCCATGAATGAAAAAGGACGTCACAGACTTCGTAAACGGATGTGCAGCTTGTCAATCTAATAAGAACATGCCTGGAAAACCCAAGATACCAGTTTATCCAATTATGCACAAAGGCAAACAACTACCATTCCAGACCATTGCCTTGGACTTCATCATGAAACTTCCAAAGTCCAAGGGATACGATACCATCTTAACGATAACAGACCAGGGTTGTACAAAAGCAAGTGTCTTCATACCCTGTAAGGAAACTCTGAGTGCCATGGACACGGCACAATTATATCTTGTGCACGTACTCCTGCATTACGGCCTACCCCAGAAAGTGATCTTGGATAGGGACCCTAGATTTACAGCAATAGTATTTCAGGAACTACTGTCGAAACTCAAGATCGAGCAAAACATTAGTACTGTGTATCACCTGCAGACCGACGGCCAATCGGAGCGAACAAATCAACGACTAGAACAATACCTTCGTGTCTTCGGAAACCATAAAGACAATTGGGCTGACTGGCTCCCTATAGTGCAGTACATGCTCAACGCGTGGAAGTCAGAGACCACGAAAAGAGTTCCATACGAACTCCTTTTTGGATTCACCCCGAAGGTCCATCAGCCACCAGACACAAAGTCAGACTCGAAGGAAGCCATGAAACGGTTAGACAGATTAAAAGAAGCTAGGCGACACACCACAGAATCGATGAAAGCAAGTCAGACGAAGTGGATCGTGGAATTGAAACATACGCCGTATGCCGTCGGCCAGAAGGTGTGGCTAGAAGCTACGAACCTGAAGATGACGCACCCCACGGCGAAGTTAGCACCTCGACGATATGGCCCCTTCATGATCGCTCAAGTAATTTCCAAAACCTCATATCGATTGACTCTCCCAGCGCAGTGGAAGATTCATAACGTGTTCCACGCTTCTCTTCTAACACCCTATCGCGAAACACAGATGCACGGAAAGAACTTCGAGGAACCTCCTCTGGACATTATCGATGGCGAAGAGGAATGGGAAGTCGAAGAAATATGTGGCGAAAGGAGAACTGGAAGAAAGAAGACACTCCAATATCTCGTCCATTGGAAGGGCTATGCCGATGGATACGACAGTTGGGAAAACGCCTCAGGAATACACGCTGAAGAACTAGTGCGAGAGTATAAAGAGAGGGAACATCCAATGATCCAAGTCAACAACATCACAATGAACCCTCCCACTCTTAGTCCCACTCCTCGTCATCCTCCCATGCACTACTATGTACCTGACAGCGAACTCCTCGAAATCGACAGACTTGAGATCTTCCGTCAAGTCGAAGAATGGGCCAAATTACCACTGGACCACAATGCTAGGGCTGATACACCAACCACCAAAGCGGACTCGTTTGGATTCTCGACGTACAAAGATTCAGACACTAGCAGACACAGACACTCTAGAGCCCGTGCAAATTGTCAGGAACGCCTACGCCGAGAGAAGCGAGAGGAGATGGCACAGAAAGAACTAGAGATTACCCCCACCATTCCGGAAGAACCCGTTGAGATCACCGATAGCCCAGACCAGCAAGCATCGCACGACCCACCGTCAGACCCATTTGACAGAGCCTTTAGATCACCACCGCCAATGATAAATCTGGCGGAGCCAACAACACCAGAACATCCAGGTCTAGGGTGGAAAGTGATGAGGCACACGGAGCCCTACGCCTTCGACATACTATTCGAAGACGGTACCAGGGGCACGGCCCCATTTATCAGATTCGCAATTAATCAGCAAGACCAGCCCATTGCCCTCAGTACGGAAGGAAAAGGGAAACCTCAGTACTACAAACCACTGTACTAGTGTTGGGGAAGTTCGGTCTCAGACCGATCCAAACTCAGTTTGAACCCAAACCCAAACTGTTTAAACTGTTTGGGTTTGAAAATTCTAAAAAAAAACCAAACCGCTTGGTTTGCGGTTTGGGACCCCCAAACCGATACCAAACCGTTCCAAACCGATTAGGAAAATTTATTAAAAATTATTTAAATTTGTTAAATAATCACTCAATAAATGGTTTCAAACTTGGTTTGAACCGAGTTTGAACTGAGTTTGAACCAAAACAGACAGTTAAATTTATTATTATAAGAAAATATTTATGTTTTTGGTCTATTAACTGGTTTGAACTCGGTTTGAACCAAACCAAACCAATTAAGAAGCAATTTAAAATGTCTTTTTTTAATCGGTTTGAAACAGTTTGGAACAGTTTGGAGCGGTTTAAACCGGTTTGGTCTGGTTTGGTTTCGGTTTGGCAAAAATTAAATGGTTCAGTTTCTGGTTTGGCCCAAACTGGCCCAAACCGAACCAAACCGAACTTCCCCAACACTACACTGTACGTGATCCCCCTCCCACCACGTACACAGGCCGGGGTCATTCAAGGCCACTCCTTGGCATTATTCACGGAAACACATTCAGCTAAGCACGAGGTAGACCGAGCTCTCGCTCTCATGGCAGACCCAGGAGTATCAGCGGACATCCATCGGTTCAGATGGTCCACACACTGTAAGCACGATTTATTCGTACGTATGTGCGAATTAGACAACGCCTGGAACAACTGGCTGGCGGAAGCAGAAGGCATCGATAAACGTCTACACGAGTCTAACATCACTTCACGCATTTACCCATTCCTACCGCAGCCATTACCCAGGGGACTAGACGTCTACCATATGGACGAACCTACCTCTAACAATTGTAGATTCCGTGCTCATCTGGACAGTCTCGAGGGCGTAGCACCACGCCCCATTCCCCCTCGTCCACCGCTTCGCGACCCCCTCGCCCCACCTCGTATTCCCCCTCTCCCGTTCCCCGTACTTCACGACGAGGAACTGAAGGACGTCAAGTGCGCGTTCTGCGCCGAACCACACACTTCACACGACTGTCCACGCCCACACATCTTCTGCAGCAAGGGGATGCAGTGTTACGTCCCACTCAGAACATCCCGCATTCCACGACCCATGTACACATCACATGGTCCGGAGCCCACACTTCGTGCCTTACAATAGGACGAGCGAGGGAAGGAGATCATCTATGCCAGAAATCGAACAAGAAGTTGAGGCGACTTCGTCTAGTAAGGGGGCTGTGTCACAATCACGTGACATGTGACATAGCCGGGGAAACACCGGACGGCCAGCGGTAATGACAGCAAAGACTCAGATTCTCTGACGAGGTGCTTGCGTAGGCCTTGTAACACGTATACCAAAAATAGCTACGAAAACCACAGTCTGTATGAGTATAAGTATGAGGTTGTAACCATCTGTAGTCCCTTGTCTTAGCTTTGATAAATCCCAGCCAATGTTTGCTCTCCTCGAGTAAATAAGTGCATCCCACTCTTCTCGTCCATCCTCTTTGCAAGTTAGCCTTGCTCTCCGAACCCTTGACCCTGTACCCTCCACCCTACGGCACGAACGATCCAGCTGGATCGTAAAAACAAGCCCCCTTTAAACTTTCCCATTCAAGTTTTCTACTCACTCCATGACCATCAATTGACTGAGGAGTACTTCAAGGATCCCCTGTACCCATCTTACACACAGTTAAGGAGAAGTTTCCAGACAGCAGCAATGGCCGTTGCTACATCATTGATGTCATCATTTGTGTTGACTCTGTGAGGCAAGGTGCACTTTTCCACCCTCTGGTTGTATTCCTGGCACCTGATGCTTTCCAGCTGGTACTGGCAGCTCCACCCTGCACCCTGTCCCTAGGCAGCAAAATAATAGCTTCCTCACATTTGTCACATTTAAATTGAAAGATCACCCAGAATACCCACTCCCCCCAGACAACCTGCTTGGCATGAATGGCCTCATCAAATTGCTGGATGGGGGGGAGCCAGATTTCATTAAGCAGCTCGAGAAAGAATTGCACCTCCCACACGCTGCTATTGGCTTTGAGGTAAGTCTTATGGGACAATCTGACGTGGCCCTACAGACTGTGGGTTATTTGCAGCCAGACCAGAGGACCATATATACAGTCTCCTGAGTCAGTTCATCAACCCCCCCCCCCCCCCCATATGCGGAACTCCAGTGGTAAGCCACACCTCTTGCATCAATCAGCATCTCTGATTCACTTCATAGCTGTACCTCATGGACACTTGGTCTGATTGTGGAGGTTGAAGGGGATGAGTTACAGTACAAGTACAACCCCCAAAGTGACTTCTCTACAAGCATCAGGGGCTTTTTGCACCTGGTCACCAAGGTTGTTTCTGATAGGAGTGCTTTATTAGAGAGGCTCCAGGCTGGACAGCAGGGTATGCTTTTCCTGTCATTGCATACCAGAGATTCTAAAGCCCATAGTAGGATGAATACTCAATGCTTGTTCACAAGCTTTATCAAAGTAAAGACATGTTCAATCTCGTATTTCGTCTTTATAACTTCCACCTTTCAATGCTGACCCTACATGAAAAACTTCCTCAGGACCTGGCCAAAACCTTATTGTCCATTTGAAATGACTCCTGTTATCTCCCAGCCATCACGCCAAGGCATACCCCTGGCAGCAGCATGGGGAGCTTGCTCAAAAGAAAGAGGAGCACAGGCCCAGCGCCAATTGTTACGATCACGCGGATCGTTCGGTGGGCGCGCTGCTACTGCGTTTAAAGTCGCTTCGACTCTGGCAAGGTTACTACGTTTACAGTCCAAGGGACTCTTCCTCGAGACGGCGCAAGAGGGTTGGGCAAGGCAGACCAACGAGTCGGGTCGCTTAGCTAAGCGAGGAGCGGCAGGCTTGAAGGAGACAAGAGAAGGGAACTAATGCACTATATTCTTAAGAGACCAAGATACCGAATACAAGCTAGACTACTCCTTCTTATATATTGTACTGTCTGTGATTTTCTATACTATTTTCTGGGAGATGCGTCAGTGCCAGCGAGTCTATGTGCTGGCGCGTCTGCTGGCATACAGTGAGTCACCAAACATGAGGCAAGCGCTGGCAGTCACGCTGTCATTCCGAGAATACTCCAAGAACGATCAAGACCGAGTCCAGGCCAAGTCTGGAACCGAGAAGTGGGAAACCGAAACCGAAACCGAAACATACGTGGGAAATGTCACGTGACCGTGACACCAATGAGAGGCAGATTCAAAGACATGGAAACATAGGCGCTTGTCCAGAGACCTTGGACTTGCTCCATATATTGTCCTTTCATTTGTAATACAATACTTGTATAAAACCACACCTCCATGTATCGGAATCATCATTTTAGTTCCTTTCCTCTGATCCTTATGTGCCTCCAAATATATTTGTCTTCCCCCCTCCAAAGTGAACTTCAATTTGTTTTCTTTCATCGCTCTCATCTTCCTTGCCTCTCTCTGGCTTGCTGACTAAACTGGCCCTCTTGGATCCTTGTCACCTCACTGGCAATGTATAGCCGGCTCCCCTTGCCTGACCTTAGTCCAATTTCATAGGATTGGGCCCATGTGTTTGTGCCACTGCACCCAATATAAATCTATCTTCTGCTGCTACTTTCCTTGTGTGCATAGTGTCTTTCCGTTAACAAGTTCTGAAAGTAGCAAAATGAGATACCACAGTTGCAGCCAGTCATCACACATGAATTATAGTTCATTTAAAAAAATATAGAAATTGAAAGCATGTTTACAGATGCAGACAGTGGGTTGGCAAATATAAGCAATTGAAAAATCAATTAAAGCAGGAAAGCAGTTGCAGAAAAGGTTCAAAGCCCAATGACTTTACATGACTCTAGGACAATGCAATACCAAATTATTGTATAAATAGTGAGGAAGACCTTCATAACACCAAGTCAATATTTTGCCCTGTGCTTGACTTTGACCCTCATTTTAGCTTGCCCTGTCTTGTAGTATCAGTGGAGTTGAAAGCCCTGCTTTGGGGCCTAGGCCCAATCATTTATATTTGCAATTCCACAAGCTTGTTTACACATTTATCACTGGCCATTCCCATCAAAAATTTGAATAGCTGGCCTTCTTTCTACTTACTTCTTAGATATGAGCAGCATGTGTGAGCCAAAATAAGTGTTCACACAAATGATTTTAATGCATCAGATCTCAGCCATTTTAAGGGTGAATGGATTGACCAGAAATACAAAATAGCAATTTTAAAATTTATAATTAATTTAATTATAATAAATCTAGTAGTTGTCTGCTACTATTTTATGAATCACAAAAATCTACCTATTGACTGAGGCTATTGTTCGCAAATATTTAAACCCATTCTATAGTCAACATTTTAGCAAAAAGTAAGAATTCCTTTAATGTTCAGATGTGTTACATCTTATCAGTTAAAACATTAAAATAATTCTTAATGCACACAAATGAATATTTTGTATATTTAAATCACTAAATAAATTATGTATTACTATTATTTACTTTTCAACAAATATCAATTATTTAAATACAACTTAATACATTTAATTAAGAGAAATAAGATCTATTTAAATATTTGTTAATGCTTAAATTATATGTTAAATGTTTTTAATGAAAGGTAAAATTATTTAAATTAAACAAATACAATAAATTTTTTGTTATGTAGATATTTTTTCCAACTTATTTGTAACAAGTTAAAAGTTAAAATAGTGTATAATTTTAAACCAACAAGAATTAAATAATTGATACATGTTGAAAAGTAAATGATGTACAATTTATCTCATGATCTAAATATATAAAATATTAATTTTGTATTATTTTAATAATTAAAAATGAAGATAAAATCTAAATAAATATATAATTTTACTACAACACTCAAAATGAATAAATAAATGGGGTCAAAAAAATTAAATCATAGAGATCTACAACCATATGGATGAAAGCACACTTTAAAGCACCTGAAAGTTCTGGTGAGACATCACAGTATATTCACATCTCCTCAAATATTGTCTTAATTGATAAAATGTAACACATCTGAACATTAAAGGAATTCTTACTATAGTGTTTTTACTTAGATGTCAGACTTTTCTGCTAAAAAGGTCAAGTTATAAGGTGTAATATATATTAAGAACTAGAACTGTCAGAATAACTATAATTAAAAGAATTTTCTGATATCATCTTCAAGTTCTTCATGCCTAGAGAATAAATCTATGAGTTCCCTTCTTGTCCATTATCCTGTTTAAAAGCTGTGGGTTCTCTTTCTAATTGTCTTCTCAGTTTTACCTCCATATGCATGCCACCTAAATAGACCATTTGCAGTGTAATAAGTGATAAAAAATATCCTCTACCCATCATCAGATATTCCTATGTTGAGGTGTGTGATGCTGGCAGAAGGTAAAAAAAATTGACATAGCCAGGAGAAAACTTCATAATGGGTTTCAGTTTATGAAGAACAAGGTAACCACCAAGCTTATGGTAATAGTCCCTCATAGATACCACAGCACATAAACAATTTGAAAGGTTTTTTTGATCCTTGTGCCTCACAGTAATCACTTTGTCTCCTAGGTTGATTGTAGTTGCCATGAAAACACATTTGGTATAAGGCCTCTAAAGATTATTTTTGAGCTTATATGAGAGGAGGGATTCAGCAAATCTCTCATAGTGTCCATAGAGCCTTGAAGCTGACATGGCAAAAGCAGCTATTAGATGCTCAAACATTTCATCTAAAAAACCAAATCTAAGTACTCACTATTAATGTAAAAATTCTGATGAGATTTTGAATTTTCACCAAGTGATCAACAAGGTCTGATTTATTGTGATGAGTCAAATTCATAGGGAGTGAGCTGTAAACACTTACTTAGCAGATAAAATATATAGATATTTATTCATTGATTAACTCATATGAGACTTTAAAATTAACATACTAATAATGTACACAACAATAATTGATGTCATCCTTTGAAAAATGCAATGAACCTCTTGCTTGATTCACAGCACTCTTCTCAAAGCCTTTATAAACACCAGCCAGGCTTTTGACTAGAAGTATCTAAAAGGGGTGAGCACCTAATGACAAAAAGGTAGCTTTTACTGTCAACTATCTAAATAGGTATTAGTAGAGTTTAAGTTAATCAGATAAAAAAAAACATACCTGTGATCAATAGAGAGATATTTGTATCCCTCTTCTAAGAGATCCACCAAGCTATCCTCTTTTTAAGCTGATAGCTTATATTTTTGGCCAATCCATCCACCCTTGATAATGGTTAAGATCTGAGGCATTGAAATTATTTGTATGAACACTTATGTTGGCATGCCTTTTAATTATGCTGTGATAAAGTTGGACTTTTTGGGAAACTTAAGAAATTGAAACATCTCTAAGCTCATTTTGATGGCAATGCTTCTGCAGCCTATTCTTATTATGCAACTTGGCAACAGTGAGCTTGGCTTGAGCAGGGAAGAGAACCTTTTGAGGCTGTTAACTAGATGTGGAGGGCTAAAAATGTACAAAAAGAGAGACTGAAAAGCTGAGAAACAAATTAAAGGGGTGATGGACTCAGAGTAGAAGTAAAGCCCTCATAAGTTGGCTAGTCAGCAGCCTCTCAACCTCAGATAAAAATGTCATATCAAGACCAACCTGTAAGTTAAAAGAGTCATCAAGTATAAGGATGCTAAATGGCTCTAAAATGCCAATTAAAGGTGAGGAGGATGAAGGATGGCTCATAGATGGCAGGTGATTGTGTAGGTAAATGTATAGTTGAAGTTAAACAATACATTGAATAGTGGGCCATTTTTTTATTCAAGTTTGCATTGTGTTGACAAATATATACATAAGTGTCAATATTGCAATACTTACATAGACTATAGGGTCTTTCAAAGTTCCCTTATCCATGTCATTATTTTTATGATCCAGCTGGATTGATCGCGCCGCAGGGCAGAGGGGACAAGGTCAAGGGTTCGATGAGCAAGGCTGACTTGCTTAGAGAAGATGTACAAGACGAGAGGGATGCGCTGTATCACTCGAGATGAGCAAGACTTGGCTGGGATTTATCAAAACTAAGACAAGGATTAACTACGTTTACATCCTTGTACTTATACTCGTACAGACTATGGTTTTCGTAGCTATTTTCTGTAAGTCGTTACTCGAGACCTACACAAGCATCTCACTGGCAAACCATGAGTCATCATCTTAGAGTGTTGGCAGTCCAAAGTTCCTCTGGCCACATCACGTGTCACGTGATCGTGACACAGCCCCCTCACTAGCTGAAGGCGCCTCGACTTCTCAGTTTACTTCGGGTAACAAGTGTCTCCTAGCTATGTCAGTATGGTCGTATGGTATGAATTGTGGGTTTGTGGCCACGCGGTAGGTAAAGGGATTGTGGAAACATGGGTGTCTGATGGGAACATAGCATCGGGTCCCACGCAGGCAGAAGCGATGGGGGCGTGGGCAATCGTGCACGGTGTGAGGTTCTTTGCAGAACACACACTTAACATCGTGTGGCAGTTCATCATGGAGTACTAGGAATGGGAGAGGGGGAATGCGGGGTGGAGCAAGTGGGTCTCGAAGCGGTGGGCGAGGGGGAATGGGGTGCGGCACTACACCTTCGAGACTGTCTAGATGTGCCCAGAATCTGCGATTGTTCGCTGTAGGGTCGTCCATGTGGTATACATCTAGTCCCTTGGGCAAGGGCTGTGGGAGGAACGGGTAGATGCGAGAGGTGATGTTGGACTCTCGGAGACGCTTATCAATGCCTTCAGCTTCCGCAAGCCAGTCATTCCAGGTGTTGTCTAACTCCCTCATTCATACAAAGAGGTCGTGCTTTCTGCGCGTGGACCACCGGAATCGGTGGATGTCAGCAGATACTCCCAGGTCTCTGACGTGAGTGAGGGCTTGGTCTACCTCATGCTTAGCAGAATGTGTTTCGGTGAAGAGGGCCAGTGAGTGGCCTTGGATGACTCCAGCCTGTGTGCGTGGCGGGAGTGGAATCGTGTATAGCGGTTTGTAATATTGCAGCTTCCCCTTTCCCTCTGTGCCTAGGGTGATGGGCTGATCTTTCTGATTAATTGCGAACCTGATAAATGGGGCTGGACCTCTCGTGCCGTCTTCAAACAATATGTCGAAGGAGTAGGGTTCTGTATGTCTCGTTATCTTCCACCCTAAGCCTGGATGCTCTGGCGTTACTGGTTCCACTAGTCTCATCTCGGGCGGCAACCTGAAGGCCCTGTCGAATGGGTCAGGATCCTGCTCCTCTGGACTGTCAGAGATGTCAATGGGAGTCTCGGGGACGCCCTGTGCCATGACTGGCTCACAAGGTGGCTCTTCTACGGATTCCTCGATCAGCGGTGGGACGTCCGGCGGATAGATCCCATGCTCTCGAATAGCCTGCTGAGCCATTTCCTCGCGCTTCTCTCTCCATAGACGCTCCCTACAGTTAGCTCTGGCCCTGGAATGCCTACGCCTACTCGTGTCTGAGTCGCGGTATGTCAAGAATCCGAATGAATCCTCTTTCATGGTTGGGGTGTCAGCGCGGGTGTCATGGTTGAGAGGCAGACGAGCCCATTCCTCTACCCGGCGATATATCTCTAATCGCTTGATCTCCAGGAGCTCGCTGTTGGGCATGTAGTAGTGTAGTGGAGGGTGGCGAGGAATGGGGTGTACAACAGGAGGATCCATTGTGATGATGTTGTTGATCTGTACGAGCGAGAGTTGACGAGCTTTATATTTGTGGATGCGCTCCGTGTGCACGTCTGAGGCATCTTCCCAGCTATCGTACCCGTCAGCATATCCCCTCCAGTGGACGAGATACTGAAGTGTCTTCTTCCTTCCCGTTCTCCGTTCTCCTTGTATTTCCTCTACTTCCCACTCTTCTTCGTCATTGATAATGTTTGGCAGTGGTTCTTCGAAGTTTTGCCTGTGCATCTGTGTTTTGCGATAAGGGGTCAGGAGAGCGGCGTGGAAGACATTGTGGATCTTCCATTGGGTGGGGAGAGCCAATCGATACGATGTTTTTGACACAATTTGCGTGATCATGAATGGCCTGTATCTCTTCGGCGCAAGTTTTGCTGTCGGATGTGTGGTTCTTAAATTTGTTGCTTCTAGCCACACCTTCTGACCAATGGCGTATCATTCATGTTTTGACTCCATAATCCATCATTCTTGGGTGGCTTTCATCGACGTGGCAGCTTGCCTACATGCATCCCTCAGTTGGTCCAGTCTCTTTGTCACTTCTTGAGAGTTTGTATGATTGTCTCTCGGTTGGTGGACATGTGGCGTGAATCCAAACAGAAGCTCATAGGGGACGCGCTTCGTAGTTTCCGACTTCCATGCGTTGAGCGTATATTGCGTGATAGGTAGCCAGTCCGCCCAGTCGTTATTGTGGTTACTGAATACATGGAGGTATTGTTCAAGTCTTTGGTTTGTCCTCTCTGACTGGCCATCTGTCTGTGGATGATAGGCCGTGCTGATGTTCTAATCTATTTGCAATTTGGTCATCAGTTCTCGAAAGACTCTTGCCATAAATCTGGGATCTTGGTCCAAGATTACTTTCTGTGGGAGGCCATAGTGTGGGAGTACATGCATGAGGTACAGCTTCGTGGTTTCAATGGCGCTCATGGCTTCGTTGCAGGGTATGAAGAGGCTAGCCTTCGTACAACCCTGATCAGTTATCATTAGGATCGTGTCATGTCCCCTCGACTTTGGAAGTTTTGTAATAAAATCCAGGGCAATGGTTTGGAATGGTAGTTGCGCCTCCTGGTGTGTTATCGGATAGATAGGTACCTTTGGTTTTCCTGGCAGATTTTTATTGGCCTGGCAGACTGTGCAGCCGTTTATGAAATCAGTGATGTCCCTCTTCATTCGTGGCCACCAGTAGTGCTGTTGGATGGCGTCAAGTGTTTTTGTAATTCCCGGATGTCCTGCCGTTGGCACATTGTGGAATAATGTGACTACCCCCCTCTTTAAGGGAACATTGTCCACAATGGCAAGGGGATCGCTGTAAAAAAGGAGACTGTCTTGGGTGCAGAGGGCGCCCAGGGAGACCAAGTTGAGGAGAGAGGAACAATCAAGGTGTTGCGCTGCACGAATGCAGTCATCCAAGGTAGATGTCTGCAGGGTGTTGACAAAGAGGGTCGGAGGAAGGACCAAGACATCTGTGTTATCATCCGCAACCCCAGATGGATTGGCGAGTGGGTGACGGGATAAGGCATCAGCTTGAAGCAAGGTGCCCAGGTGATGGACGAGGGTGAGATTGTAATCAGCGAGTACGTTCACCAGACGAGCTACCCGCCTACTGATGTGTTGCGGATGGCAATAGTGAAGTAAGTTTGCATGGTCCGTATAGACCGTAACGGGGTGCGGGCCGCCAAATAGAAGGTGCCTCCAATGTTTGAGACTGCGAACTAGGCCAAGGAATTCGCGATCATAGACGTCGTAATTTCATTCTGCGTCATTGAATGATTGGGAGAAATAACTGACCACCTGCAGCTTTCCCCGAGCATCTTTCTGTGTCAAAATGGCACCGATGGCGAATGCCAAGGCATCCATTTGTAATTCGTACTGGACCATGGGGTCCGGTTGTCTCAGGGCTGGTCTGCTAGTTGTGATCTCAAGAAGCATGGTTAGTGCAGTTGTACAGTCATCTGTCCAATGGAATGGGACGTCCTTTTTGAGAAGAGCATTCAGAGGTCTCGCAATCGAGGCAAAGTTTGGGATAAATGGCTGTTGGTAGTTTAAAACTCCCAGGGTACTATGGACTTGTTTGACTGTAGATAAACTGTGTGGCCAGTCTCTTAGGCCGCTGACTTTATCTGCCCCCATGCGGATAATCCCGTGATTGATGGTCATTCCAAGATAGTCAATTTCGTGTACCTCGAAGACACACTTGGCTAGCTTAAGAAAGTAACTTTCGCGTTGGAGGACATCAAGGACCGCACAGACAATTTCCCGGTGTTGAGCTAAGTCTTCTCCCATTGCAATTAAGATGTCATCCATGTAGACATACAGTTCACCGGGGTATTTGTCCAAGAGGTGATGAAGAAGTCGATTCATGGCTCGTGAGAATGTTGCTGGTGAGTTTGTAAGCTTGAAGAACATGACAAGGGGTTCGAACAAGCCTAGTGGCATTTTGAACACCGCTTTCCATTGATCTCCGTCTTTGACTAGTATATTGTTGTAGCCCCAGCAGATATTGAACTTGGTGAAAAGACTTTTATTACCTAGTGACGTCAAAATGTCGGAGATCAGTGGTAAGGGGTATTCATCTCGGATGGTCCATGCGTTCAATGCTTTGTAATCTTGCACTGGTCATTGCGTTCCATCTTTCTTTTTTATGAAGAACAGAGGTGAGGAATAGGGTGATTTGGACTTGCGTATATATCCTTTTGCTAGTTGTTCGGACAGAAAAGCGTGCAAGTCTTTTAATTTGGAAACGTTCATGGGATACACTTTTGTGCCTAAATGACTAGGGGCTCCTTCCTTTAGCATTATGGCGTGATTGTCAATTCGTGATGGTGGGAATCTTTGCACAGCTTCTTCCGCAAAGACTGTGGCAAATTGTTTGTATGCGTCTGGCAACTCCGTTGTTTTCTTGGTTCCAGCTGCCATGGCCATCTGTTGAGCAATCGTCTTGTTGATGGCTTCCCCTCCCTGTGCGATAGACATGGGTCCTCCATGGTAGGTTCCTGTAGTCCAGTTGATTGTCGGCTGTCTAAGTTTGAACCAGGGCAGTCCGAGGATGGCTCGACATGATCCGAGATCCGTGACGAAGAAGTCGAGGATGTCGTGATGGTTGTTATCCGTTAGCATAAGTCGACACTTGTTTGTTAATGCTCCCACCGTGTTGACCGTACCGTCAGCGTTGCAGACGTCAATATTATCAATAGTTTCAGTCGTGAATCCTAGAAGGCGTGCTGCCCCCCTATCGATGAAATTTCCGCTTGCTCCTGTGTCCAACAGAAGTAGCAGTTGTTGGTTCATTCCATGCACTTCCACCACTATGGTGACCGACGAGTCCTTTACGCTTTGGATCGTGTTGACTGTGATTGTATTGATTGTAAGTTTGCTGTCATCTCCAGTGTCTAGGAGTAAGCGTGGAAATAAACTCTTGTCTTTCTGCCAACGACATATTTAGTATGGCCTTCCTGGCAAGGTCGCCATCTGACAGAGTGCTTTCAATTTTTGGTGTAACAGGTGTGTCTCCCGTGTTGACGTTGTTAACTCTTTGCACGGGTAAGCGTTTCTTTGGACAGATGTTCGACATGTGTCCTTGCCCCATGCACCGGAAACATCGCCCTTCCTTTTGACAACGCAGCTTCTCCTCTGGTGTGTGCTTTGTCTGCCATGCTGGTTTTGCCAGTGTGGTCTGAATGTTGTCTACGTCCATCGGGATGATTTGGTCATTGCGGGGTGGTTTCTGGACTCTGGTGGGCAGGGTCGGTCCCATCTTTGGTGCGTTGGCACTTAGATTTGCGATAGCATTTGCAATTGCTTTGTATCGCTGTGCTTCCTCTCTGGCTGCTTCGTGCCATTCTGCCATTTTCTTTGGCATCGCCAGTCGGCAGAGGCAAGCAACAAGGAGTCCCTTCTTCAATCCTCGTTTGAAGAATTTGATGGTTCCATTTGCGTCCACATCCCATCTGGCCATTGTGGATAGCCTGTCAAACGTTGCTATGTAGGCGTCTATATCGTCTCCCTTCATGATGAGCGTGGTGAGTTGTTGCAGGGTGTTTTGTTCGCTGAGGGTGTCCATCCAGGCAAGTTTGAACGCCATTTTGAAGGTAAGGCAGAAGAAACCAGGAACCCACACCCCTTATGTAAGCGATTCGACCCCCTCCACTGCAGAGTGGACTCCTCCTACACAACACCAAACTTGGGGATTCTGTTCTAATTGGGAGTTTAGGAGACTTTATTAACTCTCATTTGGAAAGAGGATTTTTTTTGATTCTCAAAATTGGCGGAGCAGTTACATGTAGAATTTTTTTTTGGTAAAAAGCATTTTTTAATGTTTCCAAGTCAAAAGAGACAATGTTCATTGTTGGGTCCGATGAATTTGTAAGATCACGTGACCTAATATTATGATGTAATCCTACAATACCCTCGAGCAAGAATCTCATCTACAGAGGAGCAGAGCCCCAAGAAATGCCCCCAATGTCCAGGATAAAACAGGCCCGTGCCCGCAAGGCCAAAATAGCACATCACACCCTGCATCCGTTGGGCGCAAGACCCCCTGTGGCAGAATCCAGTCACATTGAAGTGGGTGAGTGATCACATCAGCCCGGAGGCAAGGGCACACCCACATGACAGACAGGAACCAACCAGCCTCCAGGCAGAGAAGACCTGGATCCAGAACTGGCAAGTTTCTGTCAAAGATTCAACCTCGAACCCCAATTTCAGGGCTTTGAAAGTGATGGAGATGAAGACGACGCAGACACACCTCCTGATGGGCCAGAGATTGCTGAGCAATCAGAGCTTGAGCACTTCAGTGCAGTGCTTCAGCGTGCTCAACAGATTGCTGTCCAGCTGGAGAAGGAGAAAGAGAAGTCAAGGAAGCGCAAAACTCCAAAGCGTTACACAGGGAAGTGACAGTTGACATCATACTGGCACAAGAGAGCAAGGTTTCAACTGGCCGAGAAGAAATTTTTCGGAGTCTTCAAATACATTGATCTCCAGAAAAGAGCCAGAGAAGTGAGCAACGGAGCAAGTGACCTGACACAAAAGCCATCAGCCAAAGAACGACCCATCCCAGAAGAAGAAGAAGAGTCATCACCAGAGGACGAGGCAGTTGAGGCCGAACTGATCACAGCTGCAACAATGCCAACTTGTGTGGCATCTGCAAGTGCGACGTCCACAAGTGTGGTGGCCACAAGCACGACGCACACGAGCGTGACACCCACAAACACGACGCGCACGAGCGTGACACCTGCAAGCACGACGTGCGCGAGCGTGACACCTGCAAGCACGACGCGCGCGAGCACGACACCTGCAAGTGTGATGCCCACAAATGCGATGGCCGCAAGTACGACGCGCGTGAGCGAGGCGACCGCAAGCGCGATGGCCGCAAGCACAACGCGCGCGAGCGAGGTGGCCGCAGGCACAATGGCCGCAAGCACAACGTGCACGAGCGAGACGGCCACAAGCATGATGCGCGCGAGTGTGACGTCTGCAAGCGCAATGGCCGCAAGCATGACAGCTGCAAGCGTTACAGCCGCATGCACTATGGCTGCGAGCACGACACCCAACGAGATGGCGCCTGACACAATGGCTGGGATGAGTGTGGAGGCGGAGGTGGAGGTGGAAACGTTCAATGCAGGGACAGAGGTGGCAGAAGTGGTGGAAAGCGATCCAGATGACTCATGGGACGACCAGGCATCGAAAATGGTGAGAGTCTTGACACCAAGGCTGGCGTGGACTGACAGTACGCTGGGGCAGGGGGCAGACGACGACACTTCGCTCAAGGTCGTCGAGGGGGCTTTATCTGATGAAAAAGAAGTTAGTGACTTGGACAATGGCAGTGGGGAAGATGACCATGCCGATAGTCCCATTCACGCAGAAGCTCGCCACGTCATTGACGCAATGCTTGAGGACTTGCGTCTGAGGCACGCCGAGACGGCAATAAGTTCTGCTGGAGATCCTTTGACTGCCACTGACTGGGCCCTTAACCTGTGGAAGGATTGTGCAGCCTTAAACATCGCTCATGTGAAGCTCACGGACAGGTCCAAAGACAAAGATCTTGATGTCATTTTCAGGGCTCGCATCACTGTGATGGTCGGTGTCTTGAACCTCTATCTTGACGAAGCACTTTCCTACACCTGGAGAAATGCATCGTTAGTTGTCGCAAAGGCCCAGGGTCAGGGTACAACGCACGCGTGCAACCTCCACAAGTGGATTCTCGACTTCGTCCAGGATGGCTGTCTCCCCCTCCATCGTTATGGCCAAGCAAGGTGGACAGTCCTTGAGGATGAAGACATATCACGAAGTCTTCAACTTCGGCTTGGGGAATGCGCAAAGCGTGGGCACATCAAGGTTGCCGATGTTGTGAAGCTCGTCTCAGGCCCCGAAATGCAGGCGCGCTTGACGCAGATCGGCGTTTGCAAGCCAACGATCTCCGAACGGACAGCTTGCAACTGGCTAAGAAAATTGAACTGGCAATACGAACCAAAGAAGAACGGCATGTATATTGATGGTCACGAACGAGATGATGTGGTGCAGTATCGAAAAGTGTTTGTTGCACGCTGGAAGGAATATGCAAGGTGATTCCAGAAATGGGACAACGACGGGAATCCCCTTCCTCTTCTTCCCACCGGCTCTGGGGGCCGTCTCATTCTCGTCACACACGACGAGTCAACTTTCTACCAAAACGATGAGAGGAAAACACACTGGGCACACTCAAGCACAACCGCAACACCGAAACCAAAGGGCAATGGACAGTCCCTGATGGTTTCCAACTTCCTAACCATCAAGTGGGGGCGCCTCTGTCACGGAGATTGGTGCATCTTTTCTTTCCGCAACTCGCCTGCATCCTGCTCATCCAAACACACAGTGCGGCCAGGGTCATATTCAAGGCAGGCAAAAATCGCGACGGATACTTTGGCGCCAACCAGGTCAACCAACAAGTCAGCTGTGCCATCGATATTTTTGAGGAGAAAACGCATGGAGGGGCCCAAGCCCTCTTTATGTTCGACAATGCGCCGAGCCACCAAAAACGAGCACCCAACGCGAGATCAGCTTGGGGGATGGTAAAATGTGAGTCTGTTTATTTGGAGCGCCACGCTCGCTGTTGACATCTCCATCTCCTTAGACCCAAAACTTGGTTGGATGCTCCACAAGGATGGCCCACCCATGTGTGACAGCTTCAACCCACTGACGGGTGGGCCGCAGTCGTTCTATTTCCCCACTGATCACCCCACCATGCCCAGGTGGTTCAAGGGCATGGAACAAATCATCCGCGAGCGTGGTCTCTGGCCCAAGCACGGCCTCCCTGTCAAGTGCCTTGGTTTCAAATGCCTGGACACACACACAGATTGCTGCTGTTGCCATGTTTTATTTAACCAGCCTGATTTTGTATGCCAAAAGTCACAGCTCGAAGAATTGATTGAGTCGTGTGGTCATTTATGTGATTTCTATCCCAAATACCATTGCGAACTCAACTTCATTGAGCAGTATTGGGGTGCTGCAAAACTCCGGTTTCACATTGCTGGTCATGCGAGGACGCTCAAGGAGATGGAGAAAACGGTCATCGCTTGCCTCGATGATATCCCTCTGCTCCAAATTTGACGGTATTTTGTTTTCTTCTTTCTCTTTAGTCATTTCTGATATTTGATAGATATGCCAACCGCTCTGCTCGGTTCATTCACGCATATGAGGAAGGGCTTTCAGGTGCTCAGGCCGCATGGGCAAACCGAAAGTACCACGGCCATAGGACCCTCCCACCAGATATGCTTGATCAAGTAAAGAAATCCCTCATTACATAGAAGTGCCCAATAAATTAGTTGTGTTGTACCCCCTCATTTTCGCGTTTTGGGCTTGCTATCCCCCCGGGATTTGAAAAACCCTAATCTAGGGTTGGGGCTTATGTAAGGGTGAGGGTTCTTGATTTCTTCTGCCTTAGTCCACAAGGCTTCGTCGCTTTCAGCTACCTTGGGCACGTGCATGGTTACGCTTTGGTCAAGGTCTGTACTGACTTTGTCTATCCAGTTGTCTACAGTCGGTCCATGGATGTAGGAGAGTGCCAGGCTGACGCGACTATACAGTGAGGTCATAAGGTCATGTGTCCAATTTATTCGTTTGTACTGATGGAATTCCCTGAGGAATTGCAGACTTTTTGTTCTGTCTCCATTGAACTCCTTCAGAGACTGCCCCTTCAAGGCGCTGTTCGTAGAGGGAGGAGTGGCCATAGGGATTGGTGCAGATAGATGTGGGGGGGAGAGATGTATATGGGTGTTACGATTTCACCCCATGTACAATACCATTTCTTCTTGTGCTTAACTTCCTGTGATTGTATCGCCTCGGCTTCTATCGTGCACCCTTCTTTGGACTCTTCTGATTCATACTTACGCCCCCCCATTTGTCGATCTAATGCCATCTGATGCACGCATTGTCCCGCGGAATCCCCTTGTTCCATGTATGTAACCTCCCCTTGTTAGCTCTCTAGGACCCGTATCCTAGGATCGCACCATATGTTTGTGACTCGCAAACATCCTGTATTAGTATATAAGTCACGCTTTACCTAGCTTGTACAGTAGACTTGACTTCTTGTGTAATACCACATCGTCTTTGCCTCACGACCCTTGTTCGACTCGCCTCTACGCTTGAGTCTCAGTTTCCGCTCGCCTCTACGCTTGAGCCTTGACTTCCGCTATTACCCTAGTGTCCCTGGGAGACCTAGTGGTACTTGTTCATCATCGAACTGAGTCTTAACGGACTCGCGCCCTTCCGATCCCGTTGACTTACGAAGTACACGTCGTACTTAACACCCCTGTGGTGGCGTTACAATGGGAGTCTATGAGTCGACGAGGCAAGCTTCTTTGACGTTTTCTTCGCTGATCTATCAGATGAGCTATTGTTGATAGCTTCGACCAGGTTGTTTCTCCAGACGTTCAGGTCTGTCATTGTGGTGCCTGTCAGTTGTAGTCCCCACAATAGAGGGTTCTCAATATGATTTGCGTTGTGCGTGTACCACGAATCTTCTTGTGGATATTGTTACGTTTGGCCCGGAAGTGGACACTGACGTCACGGGTATGACACCACGTCAGTAGTATATCATCATGGACTTGTTAGGATCAGTCAGCTGGGTAAGCTCCGGTGCATGTGATTGTGTACGATAACGGATCGGATCATGACTCGACGTGACTCATACTAGGATAGCTGTACTAGGGTCTGCTCTACTTACACTATTGGCTAGTACTTCTTGGAGCGGCGCTTGAAAGCCTGCGAGTATCTGTATAAGTAGTACGCTGCGAAGACCAAGAACCGCATCTTGGTCTTCTTCCAATACCACTACCAGTCTTCGCTCTATAGGGTACTCCCCCTTGAAGTGAGTCGTCCGACATATCCCTCTAGACCAGGGGATCCCTTGTAACTCATCCCTGATCCCATACGTCAGTGGACGACTATCCTATCGGCAGTACTTGTCACCGCGTATATCTCTACCTGAACCCACGTGTCGCCTCTCCCTATACATTCTTATATGTTGTCAATCACGACTCTTGGGATGACCTTCGCATCGTACCAAGCCCTCCCCCGAACTTACCCACAGGAGCCGATCTGCACGGATACGAAGACCGTGACGGACACCTGCAAGTCCACCCCATAGACTTCCCTCAAGCCCAAGTCAACCGCAACTACTATTACAAGAGGATCGCCACACACTCCGAAGCCTAAGTCAGGCAAGCATTCGTGGTAAACGCTACATTAAGACCAAGATCCCAACCGTGGCCAATCCTACCAAGACAACCAAGGACTACTGGGTCCCATTCAGACCATATCACATTGACAGACGAGGAGAGCGAAACGTACCAAAGAGATACTTAGAAGCCGCATTTTGGAAAGACGACGCGGAAATACCAGGCTACGTCACCGATTACTTTGATCGATCAGGCAACCGACACATTATCCCCATAGAATTCAACTTTGAGAACACCTGTTGGACAGGAATCCGTTGGGATGACCTCCACAACAAATACAAAGTACTTCGCCCCGCAGGAGGAGGACTCCGCCTTGACATCCTAGCCAGCAACGTAGTCACCAGAGACCAGTGGGGCCTTATCGACGGACAATACAAAGAACCAGCACGATCCCCCACACCAAAAACACCAGCACCATCCCCATCGCTTGCAAGCAACCCCAAAGATATTTACATTCACCAGGACGAAGCAGAAGAACTAGCACTAGAAAACATCGCTAAGTCTATCCCAGCCATGACCTCTACAATCACCCAAGCACCCACCCAGATCAGAACAGCCCTCTTCACCCCACAAGATCAACCACGACAACCAGAAGGAAACCCACCAGGAGGAGACCCAGCAGACGGTAACCCCAGAGGAGAAGGCGGTGGAGATGACGGAGGAGGAGATGATGCACAAGGACTCCCACACCCTGGATTTGCAGACATCCCTCACCTTACCGACAGGTTCATTGGCAAAGAACCACCCATCTTCACGGGAGATCGAGACAAAGCACAAGCATTCCTATCCCAATGGAACCGATTCACACAAGTGAACATAGCCAACTGAAGCCTGCAAAGCCCGTACATCAAAGCAATGATGTTCCTCACCTACATCCAAGGACCCCTAGTAGACGAATGGACCTCAGAAACCCAAAAATGGATCGAAACTAGGCCAGACAGAAGTGACCCTTGGGTATGGAGCACAGTAGAGCTCGCCTTCAAGCGACAGTTCCGAGACAACATGGAGCAAGAGCACGCCAGATTAGAGCTGGATAAAGGATTCAAAATGATGGGAGGAGATATTGACAGCTACGTAACCGCATTCGAAAAGCTCGTTCGACAGGCTGACTACCGCCTGGATGACCCCCTGGTACTCGACAAATTCACCAGAGGCGTACCCCTTGATCTATATCGCAACGCATACCAATTCCACAGCCCAGTAACGTACCACCAGTGGAAGAACGCCCTCATTGAACAGCAGAAACGCTACCTCCATATGAAGGCACGAGTGGACGGATTCGGGAGGCAGCTGACCCAGCGCCCCAAACAGCAACAACAACAGCAACCCGCAAGGTTCCAACCTCCTCAGAGGCAGAACCAGGGATGGCAGCAATACCGAAACCACCCCGATGCAATGGATACCACACCAGGGAGGATCCACGCCAGAGTCGCGGGATCAGAAGAAGCAAACCCGAACAACCCTCAGGAATGGAGGAACTACACCCAAGGGAGGCCACCCTTCCCCCCTCGCGGAGGATTCTTCGCAAGAGGAAGAGGAGGACGAGGTGTTTTTAACACAAGGGACGTAACCTGTTATAATTGCGGAAAGAAAGGCCACTTCTCACGAGAATGCCAGCAACCGTGCCAAACACGCCAGGGACCACCCCAAGGAAGAAGCGCATACATCGAGGAAGTACCCACCGCTCCACAGAGCGTCGCAGGGGAACCCCTCATCGACCTCAACGAACCCGTACAAGTCAACCGGGGAGTCACCTCATCCCAACAAGTGGAGGAGATTATGGGGAGGATCGCAGAGCTTCCCGAAGACGGAAGAGAGATGTTCGCTAGAAATATGGCAGGGAGCCAGGATTTTCCAAGCGCCTGAACCCAACGGCCTGGGTGAGGGCAGTCAATTGTAACTCGTTGTTCATAACGCGCTATCGATCTATGCATGTCCCAGTTTCGATCCGCACGAGTAACTTCATGGCCGAAAGAAAAGCACTAGTGGACTCCGGAGCCACTGACAACTTCATACACCCGGACTTCGTCAAACAGATGCATCTAGGAACTAAAATACTAGAGTGTCCCCGCAACATTTGGAACATAGACGGAACACATAACAAAGGAGGGAAAATCACTCACTGCATCGACCTCAGCATACAAACTGATGGAAAGCTCAAGGATATTCGTTTCCTAGTCACCAATGTGGGAGGAGAGGATCTCATACTGGGATACCCATGGCTTGCAACTTTCCAGCCTAGGATCCAATGGGCAATGGCAACCCTCGACACCAAGCAATACCCTATCGTCATTCGCACCACCAACCCACTCAAACCATTCAGACTTGTAGAACTTCGAAGACTCATCGTAGAAATCGAAGAAGAAAACAAGAAACAAGCCTTCCGCGAACTAGAAGAAGAATCCCTACCAGTACACCTACGAACAACAGCAACAGACATGGCAATAGCAGCACAACAATATACGGAGAAAAAGGAGATACCCGAAGAATACAAAAAACATGCCAAAGTATTCAGTGAGGAAGAATCTCAGCGCATCCCGCCTTCCAGACCCTGGGACCATGCCATCAAACTCAAACCAGATGCACCCGACTCATTCGACTGCAAGGTATACCCTGTGAACCAAGCAGAAGACAAGGCATTACGAGAATTCCTGGATGAACAACTGGCCAAGGGCTACATACAGTGGCGATCAAAAGTATTGCACAGTCATGTGACTAATTTTGTATCGCCTCGCACTTCTCGGATATTAACATACTGAAGTAATAAATGCTTGTACATTGTGTCCTTGGATGTAAAAGACCCTAAACCAATGACCAATAGCCAGAAAACGTGCATTTGAAACAGCCAAAGTCAGATTGCCGGAAAGATTGTGTGCAGTACTTTTGAACACGAGGCCCTGTTTATGTTTCTACATAAATACTGGCTAGAGATACCACGGAAACTCAGTTCCAACTCATTGTCACTCCTTTATACTATGGTCTACACCTCCCCAAGCAAGGTTGCTCGGATTGTTGAGCTCAAGAATATTGGCCAATCTGATTATGAGATTGCACGTCGGTTCAACCTCCATCACACCACCATCCCCCGCCTCATCAAACGTTTTGCGGAATCTGGTGATCCATATTTTCGGAAACACAAGCCTGGTCGTCCCCGCAAGCTCCAGGAGCGTGACGCTCGCCATGGCGCCATTCTACTTGCTCGCACTGAGGCTGCCAATGTTGCCGAACTCACCAAAATGGCCTTCCCTCATGTCTCTCGCCCTACAGTTTCCAGGGCACTACACCAGTATGGACTCATCTCACGTGTTCGTAGGTCCAAACCCTGGATTTCCCCAGCCAATGTGGCCAAGCGCAAGGCATGGGCAGCTGCGCACGCTGACTGGACTGTTGAGGACTGGAAACAGGTCATTTTTTCCGATGAGTCCAAGTTCATGCTATTCAAGTCGGATGGTCGTCAATATTGCTGGATGAAGCCTGGACAGGCACTAGATCCTCGTTTTACGAAGAAAACGATCAAGCATGGAGGCGGAAATGTGATGGTGTGGGGCTGCATCACCAGGGAGGGGATGGGACGGCTTCATCGCATTGAAGGGATCATGAATGGTCCCGGGTATGTTGATATCCTCCAACAAAGTCTTCTGGGCACTCTCAAGGACCAAAAACTGAAGAAAACGGGCAAGGACAAGGTCATCTTCCAGCAAGACAACGATCCCAAACACACTTCGCACGTTGCAAGGGACTGGTTCCAAAATAGGAAGGTCACTGTTCTCCCTTGGCCGCCTTCCTCCCCGGACATGAACATCATCGAGCATGTCTGGGATCAATTGGACCACCTTATTCGCGCTCGGAACCCTCTTCCCCGCAACAGGAATGAGATGTGGGAGGCTCTTCAGGAGGAGTGGAGCAACTTTCCAAAGGAGGCGCTTGACAAGCTGTATGAAAGCATGCCCCGTCGTGTTGCTGCTCTGAAGGAGGCTCGAGGTCACCATACCAAGTACTGATGCCCAGTAAGTGTCCTTTTCTTTTGTTCTTTGGTGGTGCTCATGTCTTTCCAAAGTAGGAGCCATGTTCAAAAGAACTGCACACACAATTTTCCGTAGAATACTTCCCATCTATCGTACACTCATTTTTAAGTCTCAAAACACTCATTTCCATCAATTAGCTACCAAATGGACCTAATACATGCAGCGTTTGCTGAGTTTTCAAAAAATGGTGGGCCGTGAGATTTGTTTGCACGTGTTGTGCAATACTTTTGAACGCCACTGTACGCCCCTCTAAATCCCCATACGCATCCCCATTCTTCTTCGTCAAAAAGAAAGACGGAAAACTACGCCCGGTACAGGACTACAGGATACTCAACAAATGGACTATACGCAACCAATACCCACTTCCCCTCATACCAGAACTCATCACAAGCCTCAGCTCAGGATGGATATTCTCCAAGTTTGACGTTCGACAAGGGTACAACAATATTTTGGTTAAAGATGGCGACCAGTACAAGGCAGCATTCAAAACCAAATATGGTTTCTTCAAACCGGTGGTAATGTACTTCGGTATGACCAACTCCCCGTCCACCTTCCAAGACATGATGAATACTCTTTGTCAACCCCTCATTGACTACCACGAGAAAAAGGGGACCATCATTCGGGTTTACATGGACGACATTGGCATCGCAACATTGACTATGGAACAAGCACATTCGGAAGCGGTACACGACATACTAGACCTCCTGGAACAGAATGACCTATACCTCAAGCTAGAAAAATGCACCTTCCACTCGTCCTCCCTCGATTACCTGGGGGTAATCATTGAAAAGGGGGTGATTCGCATGGACCCCATCAAAATTTCCGGCATTACAGACTGGCCCACACCAAAAACCATCAAACAGGTGTGATCCTTCCTAGGCTTTTGCAACTTCTACCGCGCTTTCATCCGAAATTTTGCCACACATGCACAACCACTCAACAAACTCACGCGCAAGGACACCGACTGGCAATGGGGAATGGAACAACAGCAGGCATTCGACAAGTTCAAGGCACTAGTAACCGAAGAACCCATACTCAAACACCCGGAATTGGACAAACAGTTCGAACTGGAAGTTGATGCATCTGGATACGCAGTAGGAGCGGTACTCCTGCAAAAAGGAACGGACAACAAACGACACCCAATCGCATTCTACTCAAACACCCTCAATGCAGCAGAAAGGAACTACGACATCCACGACCTGGAACTCTTAGCCATTGTGAAAGCACTGCGAAATTGGAGACAATACCTCGCCGGATCACCACACAAAATCAAAGTCTTCTCCGACCACATGAACTTGCAATACTGGAAATCCCCCCAGAAGATTAGTCGACGCGTAGCAAGGGAAGTACTCGAACTTGCCGAATACGACATAGAGATTCACCACATCAAAGGGACAGCTAACGGACGTGCAGATGCACTATCAAGATGACCAGACTACGACCAGGGAGAGCACGACAATGAACAAATCACAGTACTCCCAGATCACGTATTCGTCAGAGCCGTGGAAGTCGATACGACGGACGACCCACTACGCACACAACACACTGTCAACATCACGGAGATGGAACCAGCCAGTCCAGTGTACACTCAAGATGAAACCATGATAAAACGATGGGTAGACCCCCACAAACTGAAGAAAATCAAAGGCACATGGTACAAAGATGGACGACGCGTAGTCACAGGAGATGCACACGAACGACAATGCATCATACGGACACATCACGACCCACCAGTCCATGGACACCCCGGGATCAACCGAACAATCAAAATGGTGGAGCGATACTACTGGTGGCCAGGTCTTCGACAAGAAACACAAGACTACGTCAAAGGATGCGCCGACTGCCAACAGATCAAAGTCAATAACCGACCTACGCGTGCACCACTACAGCCCATTTTCCCCAGAAAGGAAGCAATGCCATTCGAAACCATAGCCCTGGATTTCATCACCAAACTACTGCAAGCGGACGGCTGTGACTCCATACTGACAGTAACAGACCACGACTGCTCCAAAGCAGCAATATTCATCCCGTGCCTTGAAGAGATAAGCGCAGAGGGAACTGCGGCCCTGTACGTGAAACACGTCTTCACCCGATTTGGACTACCAGCGCGCATCATTAGCGATCAGGACCCCTGATTCACATCAAAATTCACACGCGAATTATGCAAAATCCTAGGCATCGAACAGAACATATCCATGGCCTACCATCCACGAACAGACGGACAGTCGGAACGTACCAACCAATGGTTAGAACAATACCTACGGTTCTGGGTCAACGAAAGACAAGACGACTGGACGCGCTATTTACCCATGGCAGAATTCATGCATAACAATTGGCCCAACAAATCTACCAGGGAGTCCCCCTTTAATATCCTCATGGGCTATAACCCCCGCGCTGATTGGACCGATCGCCCCTCCCCTATACCACAGGTGGCACTCCGCATCAAGCAGTTTCAAGAGGCTAGAACGTGCGCCCAGGAACTGATGATCAAAGCGCAGCAGGGGTGGATCAAGCACAAAGATACGCCCAAGTACCAGATAGGGGACCTGGTATGGCTAGAAGGACGCCACCTACGTACCAACCAACCAACCACAAAGCTTGCGCCCAGAAGACACGGCCCGTTTAAGGTCACTCAGGTGATGTCCGCAGTCAACTACTGCCTAGAACTTCCCACGCAGTGGAGCATCCGCCCAGTGTTCCACATGGACCTCCTGACTCCTTATCGCGAAACTCCCACACACGGACCCAACTATCAGCGCCTGCTGCCAGATTTGATTGATGGCGAAGAAGAATACGAAGTCGAGAAGATTCTAGACTCTCGGCGTTTTGGCAGGACAAAGAAACTGCAGTATTTGGTCAAGTGGCGCGGATACCCTGATTCTGATAACCAATGGGTCTCGAAGGATGACGTCTTCGCTGACGAAGCAATTCGGGAGTTCAAACGTTCAAACCCCGCCAGAGAAGTGCATATAAGCACAGGACATGCCCAAGAGACGTCCCCATCTCCCACTCATACACTCACACCTACTCATGTCACACTCCCCAGTCCAAGTCCACTATGTCCTCAACGACCTACTCCCCATCTCAGTCCAGCCTACCGTCATCATTCAGAACGCGCCACCATCACCCATGTCGCTTCCCGAGCCCCTTCAACCAAGCCCCAGTCGCCCAACTACCCCCGTTCCATCCCTTCTTCCTTCACCAACACCTACTGCAGTCAGCACACGCAGCCCGTCTCCGCAAGGCTACATTCCGACATGACCTCCGTCCCGTCAAGACCAGACTCAGATACAAGAAGATCGAGCATACGACCAGTACCTGTTGGAGGAGCATTGTCCTCTCAATGACCACCTCACGTATGGGACTCACCTCACCACTACTCACAACGAAACCCCGCCGCTATGCTCCACAGACGGAGAGCCGATGGTCTTGCCGCCGGGTCAACGATCTGAGAACCGGCGCCTCTACCGTGCAGAGGAACACAGTCCAGTTTCCCGACAGCGGGTGGAGACACCGCCACCGGTCGGGTTCAAACACAACAGGGGAGTACACTTCATCCCCTTCCAGATACGCGACGCTGAACGTGCTCGAAAGCGCGTGCGTGAGTAAACGTGGGCAGAGGGTGGTTAAAGAGGAAAGGGGGTAAGAGGAAAAGCCCAAGTCCGAGATGAAGACGAAACGCGAGTTCGAGTGAGATAGATCAAGACTGCTTTCCCAGACCACGGGAGCAAGGTGAAACCGAAACGTGTACGAAGCGATCGTTACACGCGTGGATTCGGTCGAGACTGAGGAGGGGAGAGGAAAGCGAAAGTCGAAAGTGACGAGGACGAAGGATTCCGGGAGCGCGCGCAAGACGGTTGCGCGAAGTCGAACGAGACGGGAGGAGAGAAGGGCGAAGTCAAGAGTGGTGAAGGAAGGGAGGGATTCCGAGAACGCACAAAGGCGATAGCGCGAAGTCGACGAGATTGATAGGGCGGGAAAACAAGGCACCAGAGCTCTCCACGAAAGTCGTTAAGACGATCGCGAGGGAAAGAGAACCTACAAAGGAACAGCTAAGAGTCAGTAGATAAAGTCGCGAGTAAAAGATGAGAGTCGATCTTGAGGCAGAGAAAGAGAGAGTGCGAGGAGAACGACGGATCGGGTGCCCTTATACTTAGGCCGAACCTCGAGAGTCGTTGAATCACATGGGAAGAAGAGAAAACAAGAGATAGACGGGGGAATCGACAATGCATTGACAACGCGAACACGACAACCTTTATACAGACGATCAGTACCTAAGGCAAACGCAATCCGAAATCGTTGAAGTCGAAACTTGTGAGAGACGAAATGTAAGGAGGGGGAAAGGTGAACGAGGAGTCGTAGGTAGGAGGGAGTCCGAGGGGTGAAAACACGAGGCAAACGCGAGGCAAGAAACACGAGTCACGAGTAAAGTAGGGTGTTCGGTGGGCAAGGGTGCATGGCCGAACGACAGCGCCGGAGATATTGACGACGCGCACTACGAGTACAAAGGATGGTCAGAAAGAAGTAAGTAATATCAAGAGAAAACTGGGGCGCGCCTGTGCCCGAGACAGAGAGCGCAAACTAATTCGATCCGGGAAGAGAACGAGGCTTGAGGCACGACGACGCGAAGTCGATCGGCCGAGGGTGAAGACGTGGTTGAAGCGATAGAGGCAGAGAGAATAATGAAGGAATGAGAGGTGAAGGACGCATGGCGAGCTTGAGGCAGTCGGCGTCGCAGTTCGAGATGGGATTAAACCAACACTGGTAAGGCATGGTGATCGAAAGACATCCGACGGAGGCGGGAGAGACGGGAATACGATGAGGCAAGGAACGACGGTGAGATGGTGGAGAGAAAGAGAGATGGAGCGAGGCGAGACGAAGAGAATAAGGATGAGTAGGTGAGTTGGTGGCGATGGCCGAGATAAGGCGTGACGGGTGATGACTCAGCGGGAACTGAAGTGGGTGGAAATGGCCGGTTTCGGGCTCAAGGGCCGAGCTACCGTTACAACGCTCAAGGCCGGTTGCACCCAGCTCGGTATACGCAGCTCATCTTTACGGCGGACCCCTTCGTCCTTGCCTATCGACGAGGCAGCGACCAGCAGTATGGCAAGTCAGTGCATGCCGAACCCCAATACGACGAGCTCCCTGCCACCTACACCAATGACAACCTGGTCTTTCTAGACCAGGACAGCACATACCGCGAATCGGTTGACTTGGCCTGCATGGCCATGAACGACCTGACGGTTACGGCCGAGGTACACCGGTACCGGTGCCTGCATGCGGGTTATGCCGCCAAGGAGGAGGAGCTGAAGAAGAAGATCGCCGAGCTGGACAAGCTTGGCAGTATGCGCTGTCAGTGCGTACTCCGCTTACAGCAAGCCAACGCCATCAAGCGCATTGAGGACAAGCGCGACTCTTACCACCCAGGAGTGGAGGAGGGACGGCGCATCGCCACACTCAGGGAGGAGATCATGCGTGGTCGGTCTGGGGCCCGATCCTGAAAAGGGGGTGATGTTACGTTCGGCCTGGAAGTGGACACTGACATCACGGGTATGACACCGCGTCAGCAGTATATCGTCATGGACTTGTTAGGATCAGTCAGCCGGGTAAGCTCCGGCGCATGTGATTGTGTACGATAACGGATCGGATCATGACTTGATGTGACTCATACTAGGATAGCTGTACTAGGGTCTGCTCTACTTACGCTATTAGCTAGTGCTTCTTGGAGCAGCGCTTGAAAGCCCGCGAGTATCTGTATAAGTAGTACGCTGCGAAGACCAAGAACTGCATCTTGGTCTTCTTCCAATACCACTACCAGTCTTCGCTCTATAGGGTACTCCCCCTTGAAGTGAGTCGTCCGACATATCCCTCTAGACCAGGGGATCCCTTGTGACTCATCCCTGATCCCATACGTCAGTGGACGACTATCCTATCGGCAGTACTTGTCACCGCGTATATCTCTACCTGAACCCACGTGTCGCCTCTCCCTATACATTCTTATACATCGTCAATCACGACTCTTGGGACGACCTTCGCATCGTACCAAGCCCTCCCCCAAACTTACCCACGGGAGCCAATCTGCATGGATATGAAGACCGTGATGGACACCTGCAAGTCCACCCCGTAGACTTCCCTCAAGCCCGAGTCAACCGCAACTACTATTACAAGAGGATCGCCACACACTCCGAAGCCTAAGTCAGGCAAGCGTTTGTGGTAAACGCTACAGATATACTTCGTACCAAGCATCTTCCAACTCGAAATACTCGACGTCAATTGCTTGGTTGTTTGTGGCAACAATGCGGTAGCCTTTTGCGTGCTCCCAAAATGTGCCTGTCCCTGCAAGGTTATTGATGCCTGGATGTGTCCTGTGTACTACAACACGCCGTTCTGCGAGATCGTCTTGATCTTCGGCAGGTTCGATGTAAGCTCTATCAGTCAATGCTCGAGGCGTGAACAATGTTATAGTATCGCCCTCCAGTGTTTGTCTCTTTGTCATTGGTCTACGCAACAAGCGTAGTGTCAGTATGGATGGTCTTAGTTTGTTTTACGATCCAGCCGGATCGTTCACGCCGTAGGGCAGAGGGGATGAGGTCAAGGGTTTGATGAGCAAGGCTGACTTGCTTAGAGAAGATGTACGAGACGAGAGGGACGCACTGTATCACTCAAGATGAGCAAGACTTGGCTGGGATTTATCAAAACTAAGACAAGGATTAACTACATTTACATCCTTGTACTTATACTCGTACAGACTATGGTTTTCGTAGCTATTTTCTGTAAGTCGTTACTCGAGACCTACGCAAGCATCTCGCTGGCAAACTGTGAGTCATCATCTTAGAGCGTTGGCAGTCTGAAGTTCCTCCGGCCACGTCACATGTCACGTGATCGTGACAATTATCATACCATTTTGAGAATCCTTATTTTGGAAATTAACTTGATCAGGAAATCAAAAATGGATTAAGTAATGGGACAGTGGCAAGGAGGATGGCAAGGCACTTTAGCTTACCTGAGACTGTATATATTTAATTATGCAATTAATGAATTCTTTTTGGTACTTTTGAATTTACTAAAGTTGAGCAATAATAATAATAAATGTTAAATCATTTTAATCAAATAAAAAAATATTATTTACACTTATATTAAATATTAAATAATAGCCCTATATTTGACTTGTGAACTTGTGCAACTTGCACTAGTTTCCTGCTGGCACACCAGGTAGAAAGTTGGAAGTTGCCTGCATTCTTACTGATGGAGCAGCAATGGCCATTGCTTCATGGTTGATGTCATTTGTTGACTCTGTGGGGCAAGGTGTGCTTTTTCACCCTCTGGTTGTATTCCTGGCACCTGACACTTTCCAGCTGCTAGCACCATTGCCCTGCCTGGGTGGCCAAGTAGTAAATTCCTTACATGTGTCACATTTAAATTGAGAGCCCACATGGAATTCTGCTCCCCCCTGAGGGTAGGCCTACTTCACATGAATGGCCTCATCAATCACTGGATGAGGGGGAGCTGGATTTTATCAAGCAGCTTGCAAAAGAGTTGTGCCTTCAATGCACCACTATTGGCTTCAACATAAGTCTCATAGGATGATCTGATATAGCTCTACAGACTGTGAATCATTCCAGGGGGCCAATGCCCATACATTATGTTCATTGAAAGCTCTCCTTGAAGAATCCTTTGGCACATATTTCACCAACTCAAGTGACAGGCCTGAGATATGTCATGTCTTTAGCTCTAAGTTTTTAGCTCTAAGCTCCTTCACTACATCATGGCCCATTCTGACAGCCACCTTGGTGACACAGTTACATTTATAACCAAGGAGGACTACATATACAGTCTCCTGTATTGGTTCATAGACCCCTCTCAACCTGATAGGGGGCTTCAGTGGTGAGCCACACCTCTTGCACTATTTAGTATCTCTGATTCACTTCATAGTGGCACTCAGTAGGCATTTAATCTGGTCATGGAGGTTAAAGGGGAGGAGTTCCCATATAAGTACACCCCTCAAAGTGACTTCTCTATGAGTATTAGAGTCTTTCTGCACCTGATTGTTAAGGTCATTTCCAATAGGGGCAGCAGAAGAGACAAAAACTGAATGTAATTACAAAGCTCCTGCCTTATTCAGTTGAGCAATGCTCTGCTCAAAGGAGAGCTCCCTGAGTTTGTTGTAAAGGCCATCTATTTTGACTGCCACTGTTATACAATCAAATACACACTTTATCAGAGAGTGACTGAGCCAGACAGTAAGGTATGCTTTCTGCTGTTGCATAGCAGAGATTCTGAAGCCCACAGCAGGTTAAATACTCACAGGATGACTACAACCTTTCTCAAAGGAGAGATATATTCATCCTTGTATCTTGCCTCTATAACTTCTGTCTTTTCATGGTAACCCTGCATGGAAAGCTCTCTAAGGACCTGGTCAATAGCCTATCATCTATTCAAAGCAACACTGATTGTTTCATCTCCCAGCCATCACATCAAGCTGTGGTCTTAACAGCAGCATGAGGAGCTCCCTCAAAAGAAAGAGGAGCACAGGACTGGTGTCAATGGGAGGCAGACTTGAACACTTGTGAATGTAGGGTGCTTGCTCAATCCAGCATATATCCTTCATTCTTTGTCCTTCATTCACCTTTATGATATACCTCATCTCCTGTGTCAGTTGTACAATACTTGTATAAAAGTGTGCCTCCATGTATCTGAATCATCATTTAGTTCCTTTCCTCTAATCCTCATGTGCCTCCAAATATTTTTGTCTTTCCCCCAATTATTTAATTATTGTTAGTTTAAAATTAGATGAATTTACCTTGACAGATGTTTTTCTAATTGATTAATTAATTTAATAATTCAAGTGAGTTATAGTTAATATAAAGTTAAATATCTATATAATTAATTTATTAAATACAAGTTAATATATTTAATTAAGAGAAACAATAAATATTTTAAATATTTGTTGATGCTTAAATTATATGTTAAATGTTTTTTTAATAAAAGATAAATTGTTAAAATAACAACTAAATTATTTAAACTAAAGCAAATACATGTAGATATTTTTTCTAACTTATTTTATAACAAGTTAAAAGTTAAAATAGTGTATAATTTTAAATTAATAAGAATTAAATAATTGATACATGTTGAAAAGTAAATGATGCACAATTTATCTCATGATTTAAATATATAAAATATTTATTTTGTATTATTTTAATAATTTAAAAATGAAGATAAAATCTAAATAAATAAATAAATTTACTACAAACCTCAAAATAAATAAATAACTGAGGTCAAAAAAATTAAATCATAGACAACTGTATGGATGAAAGGACACTTCAAGACACCTGAAAGTTCTGATGAAACACCACAGTATATCCACATCTCCTTGAACATTGATAAGATGTAACACATCTAAACATTAAAGGAATTCTTACTATAGTATTTTTGCTTAGATGCCAGACTTTTCTGCTAAAAAGGTCAAGTTATAAGGTGTAATATATATTAAGAACTAGACTTCGTTAATCATAATATACTATATTTGTTTACATAAAATAGTTACATTTATTGAGAAACTAAAGGCAAAGCAACTAACATTGCATACTTATAGATATTTTATTTATTTATAAGCCTTTTAAGAGATTTATTCCTAATTTATAGAGAGTAACATTCCTTTAATTAGGCTAGACAACAACTTACACGGTTTATTGCAATATGTTTGCATCAGATGAAGTATGTCTTTCATGGCTTATGAGGTGGGCTAACCTTTGCACTTCTACTTTTCATTTTATGTCTCTATTCCTGATTGTTCAGCCTTCCTTTCCTTCTTTAGCTTTTTATTTCATTTCTTTACCTCTTTTGTTAGGGGTATCTAGCATGCTCACATGCTGTCAGACATGATATAGTGAGTACTTAGATTTATCTTTTTATATGAAATGTTTGAGCATTTAATAACTGCTTTTGCCATGTCAGCTTCAAGGCTCTATAGACACTATAAGAGATTTGCTAAATCCCTTTTCTCATATAAGCTCAAAAATAATCTTCAGAGGCCCTATGTCAAATGTGTTTTCATGGCAACTACAATCAAACTAGGAGACAATGTTACGATCCCAGTGGGTCGTACGGCACAAGGTGCTTCTTGGTCGGTAGTGTGGGCACAAGCTCATAGCCTTTGAAGGCAACCTTGATAAGGGTTGCGGCAAAGGGTTTCGAGAAGGCGAGTTTACTGGGACTTTGCTCACACAAGGCAAAGGAGAGGGAACTGATTCGTGCTGAGAATTTATCAAAGACTAGCTAAGGTATACAAGCTAGTCTACTACGTCTTATATAGTTGTACAAACTGTGATTTACTGGACCATTTTACAGAGATATTCAAGTGCCAGTGAGGTAAGCTCGCTGGCATACATGAGCTGGTAGCCACATCACGAGAAGTTGTGAGTCATCAGTCTGAATCTGTAACGCTTACGTGGCATGTCACGTGATCGTGACATACACTCCCCTCTTGCCTCATTTGTCCTCGAATGATCTAAGTATCGACATTAGTGTACCAGGCCCAATCGATTGTGTCATCTTGCATGTCGATCTGACGCGGGGCTGCTGAAGAAGTAGTGGGATATTTTGCTCGGTTGGTCCGCGTCGCTGTTCATGGGTCAGCGTCACAACTGGCTGTCTGAGGGTGAGCGGTTCGGTGAGGTAGGGCTTGAGGTGTGAGGGTATGTTCACCTGCCACAGCTGACTGTCTATGCCACAACTTATCGCAGCCCATTCTGCCCACTGCCGTTCCAGCTTTCGCATCCGTCCCAGCATTTCATTCTTGTGTGTGGTCACCTGGCTGTGTCGGAGTACATCTGCACACACTCCCAGGTCTGCCAGCTTGACTAGCACTTTGTTGACCTCGTGGCAAGACAGGTGTTGGGGTGTGTAGAACTGGAGGTCATTGTCGCCCTCTTGGCATAGGGCTTTGGGTTGGTCGTGCATGTACAACCCTTGGCTGAAGATGGGACTACTGTACCCTTCCAAGCCCAACATGATGGGTCATTCTTCGGCATTCAAGGTGAAGTGCAGGTAGCGTGCCGGTACCTCCCGCTTCCAATGGGATTTCCATGGGGTACTGTTCCTCCCCATATGCCGCATGCCAGTGTTCGCCAGGCGCTTGTGGTTGCGCATCTTCAATGTTAGTGATGGGACCATTGTCCTCAACTCGCGGTACTGCACCCGTGGTTAGTACTCCTCGGGCTTCTGCTTCGTCAGCGTGTGTTCTCTCCACTGCAGCTTGGAGCAGTCTCTGGTGTCATCGAGCTCTCGCTGTGGTGTTGCGCATATGTACTCTGTTGAGGGAGATCGTGGTGGTCCCTTCCATGTCCGTTTGTGATTTGGGCAAGTTGTTGGCCTCAACGTAGGTGGTGCCTATATTTGCCCAGATCCAAACTTGGTCTTCGACTTCTTCATGGATGTCAGTCATGAGCTCATTGTTGTTGAGGTAGAGAAAGTACTGAAGTGGAGGTGCCATAGGGTAGAATTTGAGGGATGCAATTTCGACTGTGTTATTCTGTCCCTCGCGGTAGGCCTTTATAAGTTCTGGGGTGTGGATGTCGGTGGCTTTCTCCCAGCTATTGTGTGCTGCTGAGAAAGGATGGGTGGGGGCTCCTACATTGCCTAATGCTATTATCTTGATCTCATGAAGGATAGCAACGGTGAAATCAGAGTTTTATTTTGCAGAGACACAAGTCTAGTTTACTGTGACTGTGTGCTTGGGCTATGTGGCAGTCTCAGTCTCTTGGTCTCTGCCTGCCTCTCTGCCAGCACTGTTTTTCCATCACTTTCCTCACTCATGCCCCCCAGAGCATGAGCAAAAATGCAGAAAGTACCCCTGAAATCAAACCACCTGGCAAGCACGCCACCAAGTTGGGAAAGAAGCCACCTGAGGCCAATGACAACCCCCAAGAATCCCACAAAAAAGGGCCACAGGTCCAATGAGACAACACATGCACTAAATGGCTTGTTGATTGAGAGGATAACCCCAAGGACCATCAACGACTCTTCTCTGACTCATCACATAATGCAAGGAAAGAAAATCAGCCACATTGTGTGGCAAGGGCTCCAAATCTACCTTTCATTTCAAGATGGCTGAGTACAAATTTTCTGTTGACCCTGACCTTAAGGTTCATCAAGAGGTAAAGGAGGATATGAAAAAGTATGCCAAGGCAGTCAAGAATCAGATATCACACTGATATCTCTAAGTTTGAAGTGCAAGTACCAAGGGTTTAACACAGAGCTTGGGAGGACTGGTGCAGGGCTATCAGTTGATGAGATTTGGAGGGATGAAAACCTCAGCAATCTCCTAGGTAGTGTTTGTCACAGGTTCATGAGCCCATATGGGTACCTGGGTATGGGTTTGATGGGTATGGGTATGGGTACAACATTGGGTTTGGCAGGTTTTTTTGAGTACACCACAACTTTTATTTTGGCCTTATACACTTCTACACTGGTACATGAAGTACTATTATAACTAGCTACTACTACTACTGGTCAGAATGCCCATCACAGGGCTCACTGTTGCATCCAAGTCATTGTGTCCAGTTGTTTTCATGTCCCATTGTCAAACTTGTTGTCATCTGGTCATTGTTGTCAGTGTTGCTATTGTCATCATCGGCATTGGTGTTGTCATCGTCAGTGTTGTTGCTATTGGCAGTGGTGGTTGGTGGCTGTCCAACTTGTCATGTCACTGCCTTGTCATTGTCATTGTTGTTGCTATCATTGTTGTCTTTATTGTTGTCACTATCATTGTCATTGTCATTGTTGTTGTCAACACCATCTTGCTGTTGTTGATGGCAGGGTGGTGGTGATGGTTGATGGCACATGCAGCTCAAGGCTGTGCATCGGGGGGACCTGAAGTACACAATTGGTCAACTGACTAAGCAAGGTGAAGAGAACAAAACTGGTATCACCCAGCCTGGGAATGAATTGTATGCTAAAGCATCAATGGCAAACCCCACAATGGCAAACCCTGCCTGCCACTTATGCACTAGCAGATGACAACCCACAACAACAACTTCACTAGCCCCAGCCAAACAACCAACCACCAGCATCATTGCAACACAAGTCTCAAACGTAATGGTGGCAGCACTCATGACACCTGCAGTGGGGCAGTGCTGCAACTCAGGCTCCAAGCGACTTGATGACGACAATGACAGCAACAATGGCAGCAACAACAGCAACAACAGCAGCAATGACAGCAGCAATGATGATGGCGAAGACAGCAGTGACAATGACAACAAAGATGGCAGTGAAGACAGTGACAACAATGACAACAACAATGGTGATGATGTGACAGATGGTGGGGGGCAATGTGATGAACAGTTTACATGGAGGGGATACTCACAGTGGCAAAGGTGACTGTGGTGAGATATCAGAGTAGACTGGAAGCAGCAACAGAGTAGTTCTTGCAAGTGAAGCAGATAGAGTGTCTGGCACACAACAGATGAGGAACTGGTGTGGTGCCAGAGCGTACAAAGTACTCTACTTATACTATAGAGAAGGGTGACACTAGTACAACAGAAGTAACACAGAGTCACACAATACAAGGAGCATTGTTCTACAGAGGGACACAAAGGAGTGTGCAGAAGGAGAACAAAAGCGCAAAGAACAATAGAAAGGCTAGACTATGATATCATGGTGACATCACAATAAAGATAGAACAAAGGGAATGAGTACAAGGATGAAATACAATAGGAGTCCAGAGGAGTCCATGATGTCATTGTACAGTGATGTCATAGATAAGAAAGTCTGAGATTGTAAAGATCATAATAATCTAATCTACATAAGTCCAATATATCTTATCTTAAAGCAGTCCGTTGTCTGTGTGTCCATGCGAGCTGCTAAGTGCGCATGGGTCACTTATCAACACAATGATGATGCAGCAGCCTTTGTAGATCACATGGATAGGACAATGTATTTGAGTAGTTGTAGTATCATTGCCAAATCCCCAAGCCCACAACTAGAGATGTCAATGAGTGATACTCGCGAGTATGAGTACTTGTTGGAAATCCTCGAAGCCATACTCGTACTTGACTTGTACTCGCCAAGTTTCCAGGACTGACACTCGTACTCGCACTGCGAGTACCCATCTGGGCCGCGAGTACTCACAAGTGTGAGTACTCGTATTTGTTTGAGTCGCATGGGTACTCGTTCTAAACGAGTACTCATTACTAGTAGGCACACTACTACAGAATAGTTACAAGTGATACTAATATACAAGGCCCCTGCCTGCGTACCCCCCCACCATCGCACCTGGATCACTGCCGTCGCCTGTCGTGTTATTGCCGTGCCCCTACTGCCGTCTATCGTGTTGTCATTGTCGTCGTTTGAGCTTTCCTTGGCAGCCTTGCCATTGTGTCGTCACTTGCCATTGTTGAACCATCATTGCTGGCGTGGTCTGCTGTGTCATAGTCATTGTTGGGATGGCCATGACAGGCCGTCGTCGTCGTTGCTGGCGTGGTCCGCTGTGTCATAGTTGTCGTCGTGATGGTTGTCATAGTCTTGAAGGTTGAGTGTGGGAAGCCACTGTGGCCTGTGGCAACCTTTTCCACACCCGCTCAGTGATTGCCATTTTCATACATGGTCCAAGCCATGTGCACTGCCAACGACTGACTATGACTACGACAACACTACGACAACATGCCTCAAGTCCACTGATGCAGCTTCGAGCTGCATGAACACCACCAGCCACAGCCAGCACCCTGCCAACGCAGCTACAACACCAGCAACAGCCATGGGGCGAGGCCCACATGATGGTGGCATCGCAACCATGATGGGCGAATGCCCATCGACACAACGACTGGGCAATGCCCATCGACGCAACGACTGGGCAATGCCCGTCAACCACGACTCAGACAACGAGTCATTCAATTACGATGACGGGGCAATGCCCGTCGACTTACGAAAGTGGCATGATGGCTGACAACGACAACGACTCAGAGTCAACAATGGAACGACGCGACACACTGGCAATGGGCCGACAACGACTTGACAGCACTGATACAATGACACGGATTGCAAGCACAGTAGTTATATTACAAGTAGTAGTACTGTAATAGTTACATAGTGTGCAATAAAACAATCATTGACTCTTTTCTTTGCAAACCCAGAAATGGTCACGTGACTCCGCGAGTACACGAGTACTCGCGCAATCGAAAGAGGAAACTCGTACTCGCATGTACTCATGGGAACAAGTACTCGCAGGCACGAGTACTCGTCACAAATGAGTCACACTCGTGAGTACACTCGTTTGGTGGATACTCGTTGACATCTCTGCCCACAACACACATAACTTGTGTTGAGCTTGTTATGCTGACCAGCATGTAAGCTTGTGATGCATACCTGCACAACCTGCAAATACCCATACCTGTAGTGACTGGTACCCATACCCATGAGCATGGGTATGGGTTTCACATGGGTGTGGGTATGGGTAAGGCCTGAGTGACCCATGGGTTACCTGTGACATTCACTACTCCTAGGTGTGTCTCTCACTGGCATGCTATCGACTATCTATACTGACTAAACAATATGGGCAGAAAAGCTTTTACATGATTTTCCCATGTGAGAGCACTTACTTGGGTTTTGGCACGCCCTTCCTAGTGAACATCACAGGTATGGGTAACTTGGGCCTTACCTGCACCCACACCTGCATGAAACCTGTACCTGTGCCCATGGGTATGGGTACCAACAGATTTGGGTATGGGTACCGACAGGTCGCATGGGTTTGTGGGTTGGCACTGCAGGTCAGCATGCTCAATACTAGTATGCCAGTGATTCTGCACTAAGTTACTATACAAAAAAAGAGCTACTGTAACAAAACTACTGCAAAGCCCACTGCATTGTCATTGCTCCCTGCTGTTGTTGCATCACCACCACCATCTGGTGTGTCATCACCCTCATCGCCGCCGCCTTTGCTGCCATTGTTGTTGCTGCCATTGTTGCTGTTGTCACTGGTGTTGTTTCTGTTGTTGCCAACAATGGTGACAGTAGTGCTGCCATTGTTGGCATTGAGTTGTGGAGTTGCAGCACCCCCTCACTATTGCTCCTGTCACAGGTTAGTTATTGGCATGCCACCACCATTGAGCTTGGGACTTGCATCAGATGGTGCTGGTTGGTAGCTCAGCTGGGGCTGGTGATGTTGTCATTGTGGTTGTTGTCAGCTGTATGTGGCAGGTAGGGTTTGCCATTGATGCTTGAGCATGCATTCCCAATGCATTCCCAGGCCAGGTGATGCCAGTTTGTTCTCTTTGCCTTGCTTAGTCACTGTATTGATTACACTTCCCCTGATGTGCAGCCCCAAACTGCATGCACTACCAACTGCCACCACTGCCCTGCCATCAACAGCAAGATGTAGCGTTTACCACAAACGCTGGCCTGACTTAGGCTTTGGAGTGAGTGGCGATCCTCTTGTTATGGTAGTTGCGATTGACTCGAGCTTGTGGGAAGTCTGTTGGGTGGACTTGTAAGTGTCTGGTACGATCTTCGTACCCGTGTAGATCGTCCCCGATTGGTAGGTGCGAGGGAGGGCTTGGTACTACATGAAGGTCGTCCCAGGAGTCGTGATCGACGACGTACAAGGACGTATAAGGAGATGTGACACGGGGGTTGAGGTAAAGATAGACGCGATGACAGATGCTTCCAATTGGATAATGATCCACTGCCACGAAGGACCGGGATGAGTCACGAGGGATCCTCTGGTCTAGGAGGATATGTCGGACGACTCACTTCAAGGGGGAGTACCCTATAGAGCGAAGAATAGGAGTGGTATTGGAAGAAGACCAAGATGCCGCTCTTGGTCTTCGCAGCGTACTACTTATACAGATACTCGTGGGCTTTCAAGCGCCGCTCCAAGAAGCACTAGCTAATAGCGTAAGTAGAGCAAACCCTAGTACAGCTATCCTAGTATGAGTCACATCGAGTCATGATCCGATCCGTTATCGTACACAATCACATGCGCCGGAGCTTACCCAGCTGACTGATCCAACAAGTCCATGACGATATACTGCTGACGTGGTGTCATACCCGTGACGTCAGTGTCCACTTCTGGGCCGAACGTAACACAAGACCAGTGTTGACAACAACAACAATGAAGACAACAACAATAGCAACAACAACAACAATGACAGGGTGACACAACAAGTTGGACCTTGAGTTGACAGCCACCAACTTGGCCACCAACTGCCACTGCTGGTGGCAGCCGTGCCATTGACAACAGCAAGACAATGTCAACAACAAATACAACAATGATGACAATGTCAATGACAATGACAAGATAACAACGACAATGGGACACAACTTGGACAACTCAGACATGATGGCGAGCCCTGCGACAGGCATTCTCATGAGGACCTAGTAGCTAGTTATAATACATCATGTACAAGTGTAGTAGTGTCTAAGGCCAAAATAAAAGTTGTATTGTACTAGTGTTGGGGAAGTTTGGTCTCAGACCGACCCAAACCAGGTTTGAACCGAACCCAAACCGTTTAAAACAGTTTGGGTTTGGAGAATCCTGGCTCAAACCAAATGGTTTGGTTTCTGGTTTGGGGGTCCCAAACCTGGTTCAAACCAAACCAAACAAATTAAGAAAAAATATTAAAAAATATTTTATAAGTGCTCAATAAATGGTTTGGTTTGGTTCAAACCAAGTTTGAACCAAACCAAACTGAGTTTAAACCAAATTTGAACCAAAATCAATGGTTTTTGGTCTCAAATAATTTGAAACAAAGTCTCAATTGATGAATTTGAACAAAACCAATTGTTTTTGCCTCAAACCAAGGTCTTAAGTGGTTCCTTAAGTGGTTTAAACTGAGTTTGAACTGAACTGAACTGAACTGAACTGATTAATTTTAATTGGTTTGAACCAGTTTGGAATGGTTTGGAATGGTTTGTAGCAGTTTGGTTCAGTTTGGGTTTGGTTTGGGCAAAATCTAATCAGTTTGGTTTCTGGTTTGGCTAAAATGGCCCCAAACCAAACCAAACCAAACTCCCCCAACACTATATTGTACTCAAAAAAACCCACCAAACCCATCATACAGGTGCAGGTTCTGGATGGGTGCCTGTTGTCATACCTGTACCTGTCAAACCCATACCCAGGTACCCATACAGGTTTATGAACCCATGATGTTCACTAACCCTTCCCAGTTTCAAGCTTCATGTGGTGTTGTCTGAGCCTAGCCAAGATCTCAAATCTGAAGCTCTTGGTGTCATGTTCAGGAACCAGGACAATGGGCAAGACAATACCAGTGGTGTTGGAAGAGGCAGTGTTGGTGGTAAGGAGGTCGACAGCTTGTGGGGGTTGGATGACCATGTCACTGATGAGGGGCAGACTGGTACTGCCAGTGACCACAAAGTCAACAACTTGAAGGTATGCCAGTGTCAATTTGCTGCTCTGGATTGGATCACATTTAACTTGACATTACAGGATCTCACTCTAGATGTACCAGAAAATGAGCCTGACTTGGCACACCTCTGCTGTCAAACTTGGCAGCACATGTCACCTGGAGATGGCAGATGCCAAGGCCTGGGTGGAGGATTGCAGTAGGGGTTGGGTGGATGAGCTGCTCCATGGGTGTCACTCCTGAAAGGGAGGTGATGTTGCGTTTCAACTTGGGACTTGTATGTTCGGACTCATCATTTTCTTATCTTCTCACTCCCTTGTTACATGCCTTTGCATGCCCATCACCTCATATTGGTTCCTTTTTTTTTTTTTTAGATTCCATTATTGTGCACCTGAGGGCATGTGCCCTATGTAGCACTTCACTTTCTGTCTGATACATGTACTGTGTGAGATACACTACCAAGGGCCTCATCTGTATATCTTAATACTCCTCTGCCCCAGGGGGCAACTAGCAAACATCAAGTGTTAGGATTGAAGGGGGTCGTTCTGGGACCTGAAGCGCATGGTGTGGACTAATTTGTCTTGTTGGATGAGCGTGTGATGGTCTGATATCTTCTGGTGTTGTCTGACTCTCCTTCCATATCTTGATTGGACCTGTTGCTCGGTCCGGCGTTGCGCAGAGTGGGGGTGGGGTCAGGGTCTGGTAGAGAGAAGTGGAAACCGACAGGGGAAGTGGGGACTGGTTCGTTAGGTGGGTGGGTGGGTGATGTGGGCATGGGGTTTGCTTTCTGTTTGGGAGGGGAGGGGCGTTGCTTCCACTTCCTGAGGGTGGAGCAATTGCCAAAAATGTATAGTACTTTGTTGGCCAGGATGTTGATAAGTGACCCGCGCGCACTTAGCGGCTTGTATGGACACGCAGATAACGGACTGCTTTAGATAAGATATATTGGACTTATGTAGATTAGATTATTATGATCTTTACAATCTCGGACTTTCTTATCTATGACATCACTGTACAATGACATCATGGACTCCTCTGGACTCCTATTGTATTTCGTCCTTGTACTCATTCCTTTTGTTCTATCCTTATTGTGATGTCACTATGATATCATCAGTCTAGACTTCTATTGTTCTCTGCGCTTTTGTTCTCCTTCTGCACACTCCTTTGTGTCCCTCTGTAGAACAATGCTCCTTGTATTTACTGTGACCTGTGTTACTACCGTCACTCCCTGTAGCAGTATAAGTAGAGTACCATGTACGCTCTGGCACCACACCAGTTCTCATCTGTTGTGTGCCAGGTATGTCTCCCTCTGTTGTATAAACACCAGTTCTCATCTGTTGTGTGCCAGACCCCACATCTGCTTCACTTGCTAGATCCTCTGTTGCTGCTTCAAGTACCACCCACATATCTCACCACAGTCTACTTTGTCACTGTGAGTATGTCCTACATGTGTACTGTTCATCAGGTTATGGGCCCTGGTGCCCAAGCCGCTCCACTTGGCTGGTCACTGTGTTCTTAGGATCACACACCAGGTCAAGGTCTGTCTGGGGCCTCACCAGCCTTGCCCAAGGCAGTGAACACTGAGGCGTCAGTTGTCACTGCTGAGGAACCTCCTGTACATGTACTGCCCAGTAGTCCTACTTTCACCCCCACTGTTTTCCTAGCCCCTGCGCTATGCGCAAGGAGATTGGATCTGGTAGCCCCTTAATCCATATCCAGGTGTGCATGGCCCACTGGGCTGTGTATTGTGGAGCTTAGCGTCAGCTGTCTCTGGTGCTCCACACTGGGCGCAGGATCTCCTCACCATGGGAGTGTAAAACCTGGTTCAGACTCTGGGGGGTGTTCACCTTATGGTGTTCTGCAACCAGACTCCTGCCTTGTAGCGGCAATGGGAAAGGATTCAGTGAAGCCACTTGTGGTGATGAGGCAACCAACAGGCCGAGAAGGCTGAGGTAGACAGCCTTGGGCTCTGAAAGACACCATTTCATATTCCCCCTGACGCAAACTAGTGAGCCGTGTCCTAGACACACCCTGGCTGGCAGCTGGCTCCTAGTATGGCAAAGGGATATTCCAAACCTGGGCCTAGCCCTTGTATCACTGGCATACCACAGGAGGCAGGACGCGTTAGCATTCTGGCCTTACAGATCCACAGACAGGAGTGTCTACCCCCCTATCTTGCAACTATTATGAAGCACTGTCGCTGACTGCTCCTCGGCGATAGATAAATCATCCCTATGTCTGGCCAATCATCTCGCGCTGCCTCGCCCACTGGTGCCACCGGTGCGGCTGCAGGCGCCACAGCAGGGGGCTCACTCCCCCCTTTTCCCACTGGGTCCACACCCTCCTCACGCATCGCCAATGCCTATGGCAATTCCTTTGGCATGCCCTCAGGCATCCACCTCAGCAGGTTTGACGGGTCAAACTGGAACGAGTGGTCTGGGACCTTGGAGGCAATCCTCACGCTGCACGAAGCGGAGGATGTGTTCTACCTCCAGGTCCCTCCCTCTGGGGTCACCTCTGATGAGTGGGACTCTGTCCAGCGTCGGGCAAAGGCGTACCTCCACCTTTACCTCAAACCCGACGTCTACTCCCTCGTTGCCGACCCCCTGTCCTATCCCACCTTCAAATCAAAGTGGGACAAGCTGAAGGACGTCTATGCTGGTGCTAGCGGCAGCACCACCATATTTAATCTGTGGATCCAACTCACCCAAGCCCGCCTCGACGACTCCGCGCCCATGGCCTCTCAGTTGGCCAAGCTCAATGAGCTGCGGGTCGGCCTTACAAACGCACAGATGGGTGTCACTGACACCCAATTCTGCCTTATTCTTCTCCACACCCTGCCAGCCTCCTATGAGGTCCTGGCATCCACCATCCTTGCCAGTGGCGCCCCCTCCAAGCTCAAGCACGCTGAAATAATTGCGCGCATTGTTTCGGAGGAAGCGCGCCGTACTGGCCCCTCTGGCTCCTCCCTCAACAAGGCTGCCCCCATTAGGCCCACCAGCAGTGGCCCACGTAAGAAGAGAGTCCATTCTCAACTTACCTGCCACTACTGTAACAAAAAGGGGCATATTAAGCCTGATTGCAGGCAGAGGAAGAAGGATGAAGCTGCGGGGAAGTTGAAGGAAACCGGCAACAAGGCTGCCAACTCTCATGTATTAGTACCAACCACCGCCTCCATTAAGGAGGTCGATGACGAACCCGCCATAAACTGGGCGGACAATGCAGTTGGAGTTGCCTTGTATGCTGCCTCGCGTGTGCGTTGGATGATGGACAGTGGTGCTACACACCACATCGGTCCGATTTCAAGGACTACACCCCGTGCAAAGGTGCTGTGCGCCTTGGGGACAAGTCCACCATCGACCAAATAGGTGTAGGCTCCGTCGTCTTCACTACGAGCCAGGGCCTTCCAATCACCCTCAGCAATGTGCTACACCTACCACAGGTGAAAACACGCTTCTTGTCGACGCGTGCCTTAGCACAAAAGGGTGCGGAAGTGGCCTTTGACAGTGGCTCATTTAAAATATCTGTCAAAAAGCAATGTGTAGCTGTTGGCTACCTGGAGGACAACCTCTACTGGTTGGACGCTTCAAGCATTGGCCTCAATGCTCACGTCAAAAGTGCCGCCACCACTCTTAATATCTGGCATCAGCGCATGGGACACATCTCCTCTGCTGCTCTCAAGTCGTACGGTCCCTCTGCCACTACTGGCATGGACATTGACAGCTCTACCACGCATACTGCTGTGTGTCGTGGGTGCGAGTTGGGTAAATCCACTCGCCAACCTTTCTCTGCGTCCTCCACCAAAAGGACAACCCGTATTTTTGAGATTGTACACAGTGACCTCGCCGGTCCAATGCAAACTCAGTCCCTACAAGGCTCCGCGTACACCGCCACCTTCATAGACAACCACTCCAAGCATGCAGTGGTGTACTTCATTAAGTCGAAGGATCAGTTTGTGAAGGCGCTGCAGATGTATTTGGCCTGGGGTGAAACCCAGACATCCCATAAACTGCGCGCACTCCACTCTGACCACGGAGGCGAGTACATGGCGAGCCAAGTACAGGACATTCTCAAGCAGAGAGGGATAGAGCATCACCTCATGATGCCAGGTTCACCACAGTCGAACGGGAAAGCCGAGCGGTTTAACCGCACCATTACGGATAAGGCAATGGCCATGCTACACACAGCAGGCATGTCTAAAGGCTTCTGGGAGCATGCGATGAGCACTGCGGTACACATCTATAACCGCTCTCCCACCCGTACGCTTAAGTGGCGCACACCCTATGAGCTCTGGTACTCTGGCAAGGTACCAGATGTCTCTTACTTGCGCATCTTTGGATGCAAGGGGTACATGCACGTACCCGCTGATAAGCGTCGCAAATTGGATGCGAAGGCTATTGAAGTCACGCTTATTGGGTTTGAACCCGAATCTAAAGGCTATAAGCTCTGGGACTGCCAAACCCGCTCTGTCCATTTGTCCAGGGATGTGACATTCGACGAGAGCAGCTTCCCATCCCTCCAGGGTACTGAGACACACCCACCACCTTCTCAAGTGGCCTCACCACCACTACCTACACCAGTAATTGCCGTACCTAGCACGTCGGCGTTACCACCACAGCGAGCACCCTCCCCTGCACACTCTGACAGCAGCGAGGAGGATGTTGAAGACATTTTAGACCCTAAACAAGAGCGCCCACACACGCCACCACCACCTGCCCCACCCACTCTTCCTGTCACACCTAAGCGTGAACAGCCCCCTCTGACTTCTCCACCACCACGTCAAAGTGCAACGCGCATTATGCGCAATGTCCCTCCTCCCTCACCAGACATGCCTGGTGGCTTTGAGGACCGCGCACAGCGTAGTCAGCTGTTGCGTGAGATGGACAATGCACCTAGACGCTCTGCCCGTGCACCAGTGCCCAACCCCCGCTACTTCACAGTGGATAATGTGGCCACACGTGGTAGACGGCTGGGGTTTGCAGAGCTGTTAGCTGCAGCTTATGTGGGAAGAGATCCTGCATCCTATGCAGAGGCCATGCGGTCTGTGGATGCAGATGAGTGGACAACGGCGTGTCAATATGAGATGGATGCGCTTGCCAAGAATGGCACTTGGGAGTTAGTAGATCTCCCGCCTAATCGCAAGGCAGTAAAATCCAAATGGGTCTTCAAGCTCAAAGCGGATGGCCGCTACAGAGCTCGCTTGGTGGCTAAGGGGTTTACGCAAATCCCTGGCATTGATTTTGATGAAACCTTCTCTCCCGTCGCACGATTCGAGTCGCTGAGATTACTTCTGGCGTTGGCCGCGCTGGAGGACTGGCACATCCATCAGATGGATGTCAAGTCTGCGTTCCTCAATGGCGTGCTTGACGAGGAGATTTACATGGAGCAACCACAAGGGTTCATCACCACTGGTGCAGAGACGAAGGTGTGTCGCCTAGTCAAGGCGATATATGGTCTCAAACAAGCCTCCCGTGCATGGAACTTGCAATTCCATGGAGTGCTACTAGCACTCGGCTTTAAACGGACGTTTGCCGATGCCGGCGTATATGTGTTGCCTCAACGAGAGGGGGATGGACCACTCTTCGTTATCGTTTATGTTGACGACATCACTATTCTGGGTGCTTCTCTGGAGAGAATCAAGCGTCTTAAGTCGGATCTTTCTGAGCGCTATGAGATGACAGATCTCGGGGAGATAGAGTCATATCTTGGTATGCGCATTGTGCGCGACCGCTCCCTTAGACACATCGAAATAGACCAGTCTGGCTATGTCAAGGATGTCCTTGAACGCTTTGGCATGACCAATGCCACACCACACTCCACACCCTTGCCCGCTGGTGCTGACGAGCACCTTCATAAATATACGGGTCAGGCTACTGCCTCTGACATTACGCACTACCAGTCACTCATTGGTAGTCTGCTGTACGTCCAGATTGGTACTAGACCAGACATTTCCTTCGCTGTGTCACGTCTGGCGCAGTATGCAGCGAATCCTTCCCCCCAACATCTGCGGCTTGCACAATATGTCCTGGCTTACTTAGTAGGCACTGTGGAAATGCGCATAGTCTATGATGGCGCCAGTGGAGACGGCCTTGTTGGCTACTCTGACTCTTCCCTGGGTGACCAGGTTGACGACAGACACTCCACTTCGGGTTATGTGTTCCTTTTAGCCAATGGTGCAATAAGCTGGTCCTCGCGAAAGCAAAAGACAGTAGCCCAAAACACTACAGAGGCGGAATACATGGCCATGACCGATGCGGCCAACCAAGCCGCTTGGTATCAGAGCTTCCTTTTGGAACTTGGGTACGAGGTCGACAACCCCATCCCACTGCATGGTGACAACAAGGGTGCCATTGACTTGGCGTTGAACCCTGTCACTGGGAGGCGATCGAAGCACATTGCCATTAGGCACCATGTCATTAGGGAGTACATTGAAAAGAGGACCATCACTCTTATTAGAACCCCTACTCTGGAAATGGTTGCAGACGGCTTTACCAAGTCGCTCGCGCGCACCCTGCTCCAACAACACAATATAGACATGGGCTTGTGCTAAACCTAGATTGCTGATCACGGGGAGATGTTGATAAGTGACCCGCGCGCACTTAGCGGCTTGTATGGACACGCAGATAACGGACTGCTTTAGATAAGATATATTGGACTTATGTAGATTAGATTATTATGATCTTTACAATCTCGGACTTTCTTATCTATGACATCACTGTACAATGACATCATGGACTCCTCTGGACTCCTATTGTATTTCGTCCTTGTACTCATTCCTTTTGTTCTATCCTTATTGTGATGTCACTATGATATCATCAGTCTAGACTTCTATTGTTCTCTGCGCTTTTGTTCTCCTTCTGCACACTCCTTTGTGTCCCTCTGTAGAACAACGCTCCTTGTATTTACTGTGACCTGTGTTACTACCGTCACTCCCTGTAGCAGTATAAGTAGAGTACCATGTACGCTCTGGCACCACACCAGTTCTCATCTGTTGTGTGCCAGGTATGTCTCCCTCTGTTGTATAAACACCAGTTCTCATCTGTTGTGTGCCAGACCCCACATCTGCTTCACTTGCTAGATCCTCTGTTGCTGCTTCAAGTACCACCCACATATCTCACCACAGTCTACTTTGTCACTGTGAGTATGTCCTACATGTGTACTGTTCATCACACGCCCCCGCAGTCATGGCCACCGCAGCTCTAACCCACGAAGAACTAGCCGCAGAAGAAGTACGACGCATTACGGAAGAAGTGGAAGCTCATCTGCAACCCATCAACCCCGCCACAGGACACCGCATGACGGCTGACGACGCAGCCATATTTCGCGCAGTAGGTCCAGACATACCAGACCCGCCACCAGGAGCCGGAGGACCCGCACCACCTAGAAGACCAGGTGGAAATTTCGGTCAAGGCCCGCCAGGAGGAGGCGGAGGGAGACACCCGCATTTCGGCGGAGGAGGAGGAGGTAACCCATTCGGAGGAGGGCCACCACCCCCTCCAGGAGGACCACCGCCAGGGGGGCCACCACCAGGACCACCCCATGGAACGGAAAGATTAGTAGGAGAAGTGCCAACCGTCTTTGATGGCAATAGAAAAGAGTACGAGTCCTTTCTCACTCAATGGCACATTTACTGGGGACAAAACGCAGAAGCGCCGATTATGCTCAACGTCTATCGACGATGCCTGCTCTTCCTAGGACTCATCAAAGGACCCCAAGTAGCCAACTGGACTCTCGGATTCCTCCAGTGGCTCAACAACGAGCTGCGCCTCGGAAGGAGCAGATATGACGACTACCTGTGGGATACGCTAACCGCAGGATTCTCAGACCGGTTCTCCAATGTCCCCGAACAAGAAGAGGCACAAGCCACGTTGGCCAAAGGGTTCAAAATGGTCGGAGACGACATTGATTCGTACGTCACCAACTTCGAACAGCTGGCATGGAAGGCTGACTATCGCCTCAACAACTGCCAAACTCTGGACCGCTTTACGGCGGGACTACCCAAGGCATTATTCACCAAAATCTATGAAATGGACAACCCACAAAACTTCAACGAGTGGAAGGAAGCAGCCATGCGCCGCCAAAAACAATACATCCACCTGCGCGCGCGACTTAACCTCACCGGTACACCGTCCCGGGGACCCCCACCCGCACGCCAGAACCAACAGCGCGGGTACGCCCCACCTTGGGCACCACCCCGATACCCACCTCCACGATACAACCCAAACGCCATGGATACTTCAGCCGATCGGACGCGCGCAAGACTCGCAATGGTAGGGGACCCCAATCGAGCACCGTACACCCCACCATTTCCACCGCGGGGAGGACCGGGACAAAACAGAGGAGGCGGACAACGCCGAGACATGAGGGAAGTTATATGCTACAACTGTAACAACCCGGGTCACTTCTCACGAGACTGCACACGCCCTAGGAAGCAGAAGCAGCAGTACCAACCACGCGCCAGTACGAGTCGTGGTGCGGAGACCGATTACTATAGCCAAGAACCCGTGACCGCGAGACGTGCAGAAGCCACAGCCGAAGAACAGGCAAAAGGATGGATGGACACCATACGAGGGGCTAGTGACGAGGTCAAAGACCTCATATTCAAAGACCTATGGACCCAAGAGGGTTTTCAGGACACCTAAACCCATCGGCCTGGGTGAGGGCAGTTAATTGTAACTCTGTAATCATGACTTGCTACCGTTCGCTTCGAATTCCAGTCTCGATTCGCACCAGTTACTCCATGGCCGACATTAAAGGGCTCGTTGACTCGGGAGCCACCGACAACTTCATAAGACCAGCATTCGCTAAACGTATGGGTCTCAGGCTACAAGCCCTTGAACGACCCAAGAAAATATGGAACATAGATAACATGGAGAACAAAGCTGGGTCCATCACTCACTTCGTCGACTTAGACGTCCAAACCAACGGAATTAACAAAGTCATGAGATTCCTAGTCACGGACATCGGAAACAAAGAGCTAGTCCTCGGATACCCCTGGCTAGCCACTTACGAACCGACGATCAGTTGGACTCACGCCACTATCCACGAAAATGCGCTCCCAGTGGTACTCCAGTCGATCAATCCCACGGAACCACAAACTACTATAGCAAGTGTGATCACTCAACAAGAAGGAGAAAATATCGTACAAGAACTTGAGGAGGAATGCCAGATACGTACCACAGCCACAGAACTAGCCATCGCCGCTAATCAGAACACGGTCGCGACAGTCATACCGGAACCATACCAACGCTTTGCAAAGATATTCAGCGAAGAAGCGTCTCACCGATTTCCACCTTCGCGACCATGGGACCACGCCATCGACTTCAAACCAGGCACCCCAACAAGCATTGACTGCAAAGTCTATCCCATGTCGCAAGATGAAGATCAACAACTCCGCAAATGGCTCGACGAACAGCTCAAAATGGGTTATATACGACCGTCGAAATCACCATACGCATCATCTTTCTTCTTCATCAAGAAGAAAGACGGCAAGTTGCGACCCGTGCAAGATTATCGGAAGATCAACGCGTGTACCGTGCGTAACCAATACCCGCTACCACTCATGGCAGAACTCATTAACGACTTGGGAAACGGACACATCTACACCAAACTCAACGTGCGGTGGGGATATAACAACATACGAGTTAAGGAGGGTGACGAACCTAAAGCCGCATTCAAGACCAAATACGGACTTTTCGAACCACTTGTCATGTACTTCGGACTCACCAACTCACCAGCGACCTTCCAGAATATGATGAACGACATCCTAGGCGACACTATCCTCTATTACCAATCGCGAGGGACCATCATCAGAGTCTACATGGACGACATCGGCATCGCCACGACCGAGGAAGCCGGATTACAGGCCCATATCGAAGCCGTCAGCGCCGTACTACAAGTGGCACTCGACCACGACCTCTACTTCAAACCAGAGAAGTGCCTCTTCCACCAACCGCGAATGGATTACCTGGGGGTAATCCTTGAAAAGGGGGTAACTCGCATGGACCCCGTAAAAATTTCAGGCATACGGGATTGGCCCCGCCCCACGAAGGTGCGTGACGTATGCTCCTTCTTAGGCTTCTGCAATTTTTACCAACTCTTCATTCGCGGTTTCGCAACATACGCACGAGCCCTCAACAAACTCACACGCAAGGACACCGAATGGACGTGGGGCAAGGACGAAGAGAAAGCCTTCCAAACCCTCAAAAACCTCGTTACTAGTGAACCGGTACTCGCACACCCCAGCCTGACGGACCAGTTCGAACTTGAAGTAGACACGTCTGGATACGCAGTGGGAGCAGTCCTCCTACAGAAGAAGAAAGACGGGAAAAGACACCCCATCGGATACTTCTCAGCCACACTAAACGAGGCCGAACGCAACTACGACATCTATGATCTAGAACTTTTAGCCATCGTCAAAGCACTGCGACACTGGAGGTCATTCCTGGCAGGGTCTCCACACAAGATCAAAATCTTCTCGGACCATCTCAACCTCACACACTGGAAATCCCCTCAAAAGATAAGTCGTCGCGTAGCCCGAGAAGTCCTGGAACTCATGGAATACGACTTCAAGATTCACCACATCAAAGGAACCAACAATGGCCATGCAGACGCACTGTCCAGACGACCCGACTACAACCGAGGAGACAACGACAACGAAGGAGTCACGGTACTACCGGAAGAAGTTTTCGTCAGGACCCTAACCACACAAACCCCGGAAACGCTCGAGCAAGACGAAGACATCCTACGTCCATGGGTGGACCCTCACAAACTCAAAAAGATCGAAGGAGTCTGGTATTGACAAGGCGCGCGAGTAGTCACCGGTGGACAAGACGCCATACGCACCATCATCGCCAACCATCACAATCCCCCAGTGTACGGCCATCCAGGAATCAAGCGTACCACTTGGATCATCGAGCGAAGTCACTGGTGGCCATGCATGTTGAAACACGTCACCAAATACGTCCAAGGATGCGCAGAGTGCCAACGCCACAAAGTCAACAACCGACCCACGAGAGCACCCTTAGTTCCTATTACACCCGTGACCGACGCTAAGCCCTTCGAAGTCATAGCCCTCGATTTCATCACTAAACTACCCATATCCCAAGGGCATGATTCAATCCTCACGGTGACCGATCATGACTGCACCAAAGCCTCCATCTTCATCCCCTGCGTCGAAGAGATAACAGCAGAAGAAACTGCCGCCCTGTACGTCACTCATGTATTTCAGAGATTCGGACTGCCGGCAAAGATTATCAGTGACCGGGACCCATGCTTCGCGTCAAAGTTCACCCGCGAATTATGCCGGATCCTGGGAATCTATCAGAACATCTCCACAGCTTATCACCCCAGAACAGACGGGCAATCTGAACGCACCAATCAATGGTTGGAACAATATCTAAGGTTCTGGGCCAACGAGCGACAGGACAACTGGGCGCGATTCCTACCAATGGCAGAATTCGCTCACAATAACTGGCCACACGAGACGACAAGGAAGTCCCCATTTTCGCTCATGATGGGATACGACCCACGCGCTGATTGGATTGATAAGCCATCTCCTATTCCCCAGGTACTCACGCGACTCCAACAATTCCAAGAAGCACGGAAAGAAGCGCAGGACCTTATCTGAAGAGCTCAGTCACTATGGATCAAACACCGAGATATGCCCAAGTACCAGGTGGGAGACCGGGTATGGCTAGAAGGCCGTCACCTTCGAACTAACCAACCAACGGCAAAACTCGCGGCACGCCGGCATGGACCCTTCAAAATCATGCGGGTGCTGTCACCTGTCAATTATCAACTCGAGCTTCCCACGCAGTGGAGCATCCACCCCGTGTTTCACATCGATTTACTCACACCCTACCGCGAAACGCCGCTACATGGGGAAAACTTCCAGCGCCCACTGCCGGATCTAGTAGATGGCGAAGAGGAATACGAAATCGAACGAGTTCTGGACTCTCGGCGTTTCGGCAGAAGCAAGAAACTCCAGTACCTGGTGAAATGGAAAGGCTACCCAGACTCGGAGAACCAGTGGGTCAACAAAGATGACGTCTTCGCTGATGAAGCCATAGCGGAGTATGAGCGGAGTTCAACAGCTAACAAAGCCCATATAAGCGAAGTCAAAGACGCTAAGTTGCCCCCATCTCCTCACACTGGATTCCTCTCTCAACCAGAAATGTCTCTTCCCACTTCCCCCACTTCCACCATTGTCGCTCCCTTCCTCGGGGAGTCCCTCACCTATCAAGAGCTCAATGCCGCCCTTGCCAACATCGCCCCCGTTGAAGACGTCGACAACCCCAACACCCCCGAGACCTATTGGTTACTCACCGCCGACGGCCAGCGGCTCAACTCGGTCCCCTACACCGAGGCCCAAGTGCGTCGGCTTCATGCAGCTCTCAGAGACAGTGAGTCTGCCTCTCCTGGACCTCTCCCAGTACGAGTCGAGTACCGGGTCGAAGCGGAAGAAGAACGCGGCGACACGACGATGGGAGGAGTGGAGGTTCGAGGCAGAACGGTGGAAGCTGGAGCAGCTGATGATAGCAGCAGCAAGGAGAATGAGGATCCTCGAGAGGAGGAAACTCTTCACCGAGATGATGTGCGCGCAGTGCAGGAACAGCCGGAGCGGGAGTTAAAGGAGTGGTACCCAGCTGAGCACCCCTCCATCATCACGACCACCGACTCTGACCACCCGAGGGAGACTCCCTATACGCTAGACACTGTGGGACGCCCCCTGTATCAAGGCGACATCATTCACGACGACACCCCCGTCTCACACCACCTCGCGGTACTTAACCGCCGACTCACTGACGCCCGCTTCGCCCCCCACAGATACGAACATAACCGTGGGGAGAAATTCATTCACTTCCCCATCACCGACTCTCAGGGGGTCACCACGCAAGCCCCCTACATCCAGGTCATCATGAATCCCGACCCCATCGTCCTCGCACTCGCCTCAGACAGTGACAAGACGTTCTCAAGACCCCTGTACGCGGAGCCCCAAGTCTGAGAAATCGGCAAACCCCACTACTCAGTCGAGGAGACGTACGCCCTCGTTCGGGGGCATGCCAATCAACACCGGCTAGACACCGCGGTCAACGCCTTACACGACGTAGGGCTCAAAGCTGAGTTGCACCGCTACCGTTCCTATCAACACGAGGCTGAGCGGCTTGAGCAGCGTCTTCACGCACTCGCCCAGGCGTTAGGCGGTGTTCAAGGCGAACTCGCCCGCAGCAAGTTCCGTCTGGAGATGGCGGATATCCATAACCGGGTGGAGTCGGTTCAGGCTGGGTGGTTGGGAGGCATCGGACCTATTCGGCGCCGGGGTCGTCGCGGCTGAAAAGGGGGTGATGTCACGGTACGCGAAGTGGACGCTTACTTATGGTGATGACCTCGTTAGTAAGTCGTAATGTGTCATGGACTAGTTGTATCAGTCAGCGGACTCGTAGTATCACATGCCGATGTGGCATGACTCATTCCAAGTACAGCGGTAGTAGGGTTCGAGCTACTTACGCTATTAGTCGTACAGATTCGGGAGGAGCTTCAAAGCTGCCTCATAAATGTATAAATAGTGGCTCGATAAGACCAAGATACGCCATCTTGGTCTTCTTCAATCACCACTTCCTTCTCTTCTCTTCTTTGCGTGCCTTCGCTTGTCTCCTTTGAGCAAGTCGTCTTCATCGATCGCCTAGTGACTTGGACGTCCTAGTGCCGGAAGTTACCTGCGTCACGTGCCCCAATAAGCGCCGTGTACACGTGTTCAAGTCACGTGACTTACGCTTGAGATATTCGCTAAGTCGTGAACGCCCTTTCGCAGTCCAAGTCGGACTAACGCCAGTGGTGGTGTTACATCAGTGCTTCAGCATACGTGGCAGGCACGATTTGCGTCCGCCACAGGGTCCCGTGTGCACACTCTGGCGTGCCACCCCAACTTTCCTGTTGCGTTTGTACCCGAGATGCCCGAGGAGTTCCTTGAAGAGGACGATGCCTGCGCGTTTGGGTCTATGACTCAGGAGCACTATGATGCCTGGAGGCATATCGAGGTGAGTTTCCTATCGACTTAGAGGAATGAGAGTTGGCCGTCACATGACCTGGCACGTGACCCGCCTAGAACTGGTCCAGAAGGGTCCGGATGAGCTTGCGCCTGGACCGAAGTGTGATACGTGACTGATGTGACTGCTGACTTGTACGGCTTGTGATTGGGTTGTGATATTAGGGTTTGTGGCTGTGTATTAGGGTTGCTGGGCTTGAAAGCTCCAGCCCTAGTAGTATAAGTAGAGGGGCGTTCGCGTATGAACCCCTTAGCTTTGATATCTTAAGGAATACCTTCCCTTCCCTGTGCCTTAGCTCCTTGTCCTGTGTGCATAACTCTTCGTCGTCATCAGCTCCCTGCTATAAGTTGTGCACGTCGCCGACTTCTCCTTCATCATACTCGACTTCGCCATCATCGTCCTTTGCCTTGCCTACCTTGGTCATGCCCTGCGTATCGCCCTAGCCGTTGCCTACGGGATACTGAAGACCTTCGACGCGTATACTCAGCAAACCGGTTCCCAAATCCAAGTCGGATTGATACGTCCAGAAGGAACATAACATTTCCCCCCCATTCCCTCATCCTCCCCACTGTCCTGGGTGCCACCTGATTCATACAGAATTGGGTGTGCAAAGAGCGTCCCCTCCCTCCCTTCTCCCTCCCATCCCTGTCACCCTCCCATCTCCACCCATCCGCGTCGAAAAGGGGACGCAAGAGGGCAGGCCGACGTCCCCTTCCCCTGCATCGCATGCAGAGAGGGGTGCACGAGGGTAAGTCGCCCACCCTTCCTTTCCTCGCATTGACCACCACTTCCCCCTTCGCACGCAGATAAGGGGCACACAACGCCCGCCACCCCTCGGCCTCCCGGGCCCTCCCTTCTCCCCCGTCCACGCCGCCACATTTACGCGGGAGGGGGGATGCACAAGGGCATGCCACCACCACCACCATTCGTGCGGAAAGTGGGCGCACAAGGGCACAGCACCCCCAGCTCCTCCCCTACCCACTTGACCATGCAGAAAGGCGCATGCGTGGGCACAGCACCCCCCGCCCCCTCCCCCATTTGTGCAGAAGGGGGGCGCAACGAGGGCACACCGCCCCGCCTCTCTGCACTGCCCCCTTCCCCTTCCCTCTTCGCGCCACCCTGTATGCACAGAGAACGCGAGGGCACACCCCCCCTCCCCCATTTGCGCAGATGAGCAGCGCAATGAGGGCACACCCACCGCCCCGCCTCTCCGCATTGTGTAGCGGTGCGACTGCCGCGCTACGCCAAGTCAAGTGTAGAGATAGTGTGAACTGTAAGGTGGCACACTCAACTTAGCGCGGAGACAAGTCACGCGCTAAACGTACAGTCACAGCGGATAGCGCAGAACTTATAAGGCCTTATACAGGACTTTAACTGCAAATGATCACGCTGTGGCACGCTGAGTGGAGAACCAAGAGGACAAGTTAGATTGGAAGAGGTAAGGTAGTACAAGGGAATACGCACCTGAGTGGAGAACCAAGAGGACAAGTTGGTTCCACTCAGGACGTTACAGGGAAGCTTATATACACTACTGCGGCTGAGTACGAACTGAGTCTGAACACTATTACTAAGTGTATAGTAAGACTCCATGACTCAGGAGCTGACGCGTCGTGTCTATTAATAGCGCTATCTATTGTGCTGACTGATGCACTTGTCATAGCGCTTACGAGCGGCTCCACTTTGCTGAGTAAAACCTAATACAGCGAGTAAGCGTAAACTACTAAGCGTGTTCTAGATCCTTCCAGAACCTTCCATATCCTTCCGTCCTTATCTACCAATCAGAACTAACATACGTATAAGGGACCTAAGTCCCACGGTCACGTGCACCCGGGTGGCAAGCCCTTGTGGCTAACTCGAAGTCTCTGTACTTCGGCCCTTTATATCTCCCTTATATAAATCCGTATAAATACAGAAAAATAAGGAAAATAATACGCGTCCATGACATCACCCCCCTCCTTAAGGGTCGACGTCCGCGTTGGCCTCTGTGTACCTATGAGAAGGTTGCCAAGGCAAGGACGCGTAAATGAGAGCCGCTATTTTTCTAGGTGCGCCCGGGTTAGAGGAGTGGAACTCCTGTACTTTATCCGGGGCATGCGCTAGATTTCTAGCGGGTTCCCAAGTGTCCTCGCCTTCACTGTAACCTTTCCAGCGAACGAGGTACTTAAGAGTACGACCAAAGAGTTTGCTGTCTCTTATATGGTCGACTTCGTACTCTTCTTCCCCTTCGACTGTGACAGGTTCGGGTGGAGGTGGCAAAAGCCCGTTAACTTCGTTTCCTTTGTAGGGGGAGAGGCGGTCTACATGAAATACATCATGGATCCGTAATGCAGGGGGGAGTGCAAGCTTATAGTCGACGTCACTTAGGACTTTAGTGACTTCAAATGGGCCCAGCTGTTTGGGTCCCAGTTTGGACGACTGTTGGTGTATTTTTATTTGCTTGGCTTGCAACCAAACTTTATCCCCGACGTTGAAGACGTATGGCTTGTGTCTTTGTTTAACGTCCGTTTGCATTCGCCGTTTACTTAGGCGTAGAGCTGCCTCTGCATCCCTTCTTGAGGAAACTAAGTGTTGAAGACGCTTATCGAGCGTTGGGATACCAGTTGGCCTACCAGCGGGGATTGTGAAGTCAGGCGTATAGCCATATAGTAGCTCAAAGGGGGTGTGACCCGTGGCTGAGTTGAGTCTACTGTTGACTACAAATTCCGCTGTAGGGAGCAGGTCTGCCCAATCATCCTGTCTCTTACTAATGAACAAGCGCAAGTAGACTTCTACTTCTTGGTTTTTGCGCTCCACCTGTCCATTAGCTTGAGGGTGATAGGCTGTGGTGAGACCTGCGTCTATCCCGAGTCGCTTGTAGAGTGCCCGCATGCTCCTTGCAGCAAACTGGGGTCCCCTGTCGCTGATGACTTTGCGAGGGATCCCGTGCAAGGGGAAGACTTGCTCAAAGTAGATGGATGCTACCCCATCAGCCGTAATCTGAGAGGTCACAGGAAATAGATGGATCTGCTTGGTGTAGTGATCCACTATGTTAAGGATCATGTCCTTTCCTCGTGACATGGGCAGTGGACCGATTAGATCGATTCCGACTAGCTGCCATGGACCCTCAGGTACTTCTTGCGGCTGGATAATAGCTTTGGGGTGCAGATCTTTGCGATAGCGTTGGCATCGATCGCATCCTTCTACGTATGAGCTTATGAAGCCTGCCATGCGTGGCCACCAGTAGTAGCGACTGACTAGCTCGATGGTTCCGTTTTTACCTGGGTGTCCCGTAGTAGTACCGTCGTGGCATGACTTTACCACGTCTCTACGTAGGGCACGGTCGTTGGGTACATAGAGCTTTCCTCTATGGTAAACGAAACCGTCTTCTTCTTCCCACAGCGCAACTCCGTCTGTAAGAGCCTTAGGAGCAGTCTTTTGTAGGTTTTTAAGACCCTCTATGACTTCGGCTTCTTTGATAGACGCGAGTTTGATGCGGCTGCCTAGGGAGTCCACTTCTGGGCGGAAGTGTGTTTTGGCGGCATTGAGGAAATGCTTAGGTTGTAAAACCTGAACCTGGCGGTTATCCTCATTGTCCCTGACGTGGTCTTTTGAGAATCGACTGAGTGCATCGGCTTGCATAGAATCTCCTTTCTTGTAAGTGATTTTAAAGGCGAAGCGACTTAAATATAACGCCCAGCGTGCTTGCCGGCGATTTAAGTCTTTCATGCTTGCCCACCACTCCATGTTTTTATGGTCGGTGATCGCTTCAAAGGAGATGCCTTCGAGGAAGTGTCTCCAGTCCTCTAAGGCACGGATTAAGCCGAGCATTTCTCTGTCGTAGATCTCGTAGTTGCGTTCTTCCTTGCTCATTGACTCTGAGCGATACGCAACTGGATGCCAAAGACCATCTGGGTACTTTTGAGTAAGTATCCCGCCAGTAGCAAATCCTGAAGCATCAGTCTCGACTCGCGTAGGGAGGTTTGGGTCGTACACCTTTAAAATAGGTTCTTGTACGAAACGCTCCTTTAGCTTGTCAAAGGCTTCCTGCTGTTCGGAATGCCAGTGCCATGGAGTATCCTTCTTCGTAAGGTCATGTAAGGGTCGGGCGATAGCCGCGAAGTCCTTTATGAACCTACGATAGAAGTTGGCGAACCCGACGAAAGCTCTAACCTCTTTGAGCGTCGTGGGTGTAGGCCACTCCCTTACTGCAGAGACCTTGCCAGGGTCCATCTGCACTTCTCCGGGACGGATAATCATTCCCAAATACTCCATTTCGCGTTTCTCGAAGTCACATTTCTCTGGTTTGAGATATAAGTCGTAGTCTTGGAGACGTCTGAGCACTTCGCGAACTATGCGACGGTGGTGCTCTAAATCTCGGCTGTAGATGAGGATGTCATCCATGTAGACTGCGACTTCTCCTTGTGCGATGAGATCGGCGAATACGGCGTTCATGAGGGCTTGGAAGGTGGCTGGGCTGTTTGTCATGCCGAAGTACATTACTTTTGGCTCGTACAACCCACGGTTGGTGACAATAGCACCCTTCCATTCGTCTCCGGCTCGGATTCGAATATTATGATAGCCCCATCTGACGTCGAACTTTGTGAAGTATTCGGCTCCCTTCAACCGGTTGATGATGTCGGCAGCGAGCGGAAGTGGATAGCGGTTTTTAATGGTGATTTTATTAAGCCGCCTATAATCCTGCACTAGACGTAGCTTCCCGTCTTTCTTTTTTATAAAGAATACTGGTGAGGCCATCGGTGACTTTGATGGGACCAGGTATCCTTTAGAGATGTGCTCTTCCAGGAACTTATCTAGTTCCGTCTGCTCGTTTGGTGACATGGGGTACGATTTGACTTTCCAGTGCTTGACTGCATCTGGTTCTAAGTCTATAGCGTGATCCCATGGTTGATGCTCAGGGAGCCTCTGGGATTCCTCCTCAGAGAATACTTTTGCGAAGTCTCTATAGTGTTTTGGCACCATTTCTTCGAAGGTTTTCTTAGGTTTGGCGGCTGTGGCTTTCTCTGCTATCTGCTGAGAGTATGTGAAGCCTGCCAGGCAGAAAACTTCGTCTTGGGCGGTGTCTAACACTTTCTCCGCAAGGAGACGGCGACGTTCCATACGGTTCGCCATGATGCGCGTCACCTCTATCTCAAGCTCCGGTTGCGCTTTTTCAGCGGTGGAGTTGAGACGCATTGTGCCTTCCTGCCAATCTATGTTGGGGTTCCGTATTCTGAGCCAAGGTAGTCCCAATATGACGTTCTCTGGGCCTAGTGAAGTGACTAAGAAGTCGTGACTATCTTCACTGGGGCCGACTTGCAGAGTGAGTCTGACTTTATGGGTGATACTACCGGCTTCGTTGAGTGTCCCGTCTATGTTATATAGGGTGATGGGATGCTCAAGAGGAACCTGCAACATCTTATGGCGGTCAGCGTACTTCTTGTCCAAGAACAACGAAGTTGCTCCGGAGTCTACCATTGCTGCTACTTTTACAGTACGATGACGTCCTTTTAAATACACAGAAATATGAAAATGTGATTTTTTATCTTTTGTTTCGGGAATAATAGTTGAAGACAGTGCTGCATCAGAAATCATCACGTGCGGCGCTGCTTCGAAAGAAAGTGGAGCAACAGGAACACTACTAATATTGTTCATCTCCGAGGCAGATGTAGATGTGGTTTCAGAAAGTCCAGAAAGAGAAACATCACTACTATCTAACTTACAGGTAGAGGAAGAGATTGTATGAATTACAGAAGATGAGTCCGAAACGAGGCAAGAAGAACGTAAACATATTTTACAACTACATGAAGCCGAGTCATCTACTGTAGAGGGGCCGGTCGCAGCTATACCCGACCCCTTAACTAAAAAGCCGCCCGAATAGCGTCCAGCTGTTCTTGTTGGCTTTTCATCAACTCCAATAACTTAGCTACATCTACCTGTGGCGTCTTTGCTGGAGTTGTATTTGTTGAAGCGGCTGTTGCCGCGGTATTCGAGGATGATGAAGGTGGGCTAGGGGATTCCGTGGTTGCTGCAGCTTTCGCTTTAGCTGGTTTCCCCATTTTCTTGACTTGACAAACGGTGCTTCGGTGCCCAACTCTTTGGCAGTGATTGCACACGTCTCTCTCGTGGTTTCCATCCTTCTTGACGTGTTCGGTTGATCCACAACCGTAGCATTTGCCTTTCATCCATTTCTGGTACTCTGCAATTGATTTGAAGATTTCCCCTTTCTTCTGGATGCCTTGCTGACGCGTCGCGTCTACTTGCATGGCGTTAGGGTCTGGGGTGTGTACGTGGTGAGATGTAGAGGGTTTCCCGCTCTTTTCGCTTTTGCGCTGACGTATGCGCAGGTCTATGGTTTGTACAGCTTTCTTCAATTCGTCGTAGGTTTTCTGGGGGAGGTTGGACCATGACAAGACGTCCTTGATGTCCTCGTTGAGTCCATCGTAAAATCTTGTGTGTAGGTCTGCCTCAGACCACCCAGTCTGCCCTGAGTACTGTTCGAATACCGACGTGTAGTCGGCGACTGGCTTCTTTCCTTGTCTGACTTTCTTTAGCTCTTCACGAGCTGTCTCTGTGACGTCCAGAGGGCTGAACCTGCGGTTGAACTGTTCGGTGAACCCGTCAAAGGTTCCTCCAAACGGAGTTCCTCCCTTATTGGCCTGCTCCAGGAATGGGAGGGCCCAGGTTTTTGCGTCTCCTTCCATCAAATTGAGAGCTGCCGCGATCCAGCGGTGCTCATCGATATACCATTTGCTGTCAGCAGCATGCCAGGTATTCATGGCGTCTCCAGATGATCCTGCCCAGTTGCGGAAGGCGGCCAGGAAGTGACGGGCGTCTGTAGAGTCGCCTTTCCCATCCCATGCTTTGGGACGGGCCACTACTTCCTTTTGCTTTCCGGACGAGGGGCGACTCGCTCCTATGGTTACTTGCGTGGTCAGGTCAGCGACCTGTTGCGCAAGTTGACCCATGGCGAGGCCCAATTGGTTGATGAGTGCTAGGCAATCATCGATGGTAGGTGGGGGGACAGGGACTGGAGGGACTGTGGGGGGTAATGTGGAACTGCCGGGGTTGCTAGCCATCTCGTCTAGCTTTCTTTGTCTCTCTTTTCTCTCAGCCTCTTCTTGTGCCTTTCGAAAGTCGTCTAGAAGAGCGATCTGTTCGTCTGGCGAGATCTCGTCCCAGTCTTGAATACGAGAGATGAACTCCTTCTCTGCTTTAGTTGGGGGAGGAAGGGCGAACTTCGAGCGAGCTCCTTGTGGATATTGAGCTTGTGCTAGATGAGCCGCTTGCTTCCCCTTGCGAGGAGCCACGTTCGGATGGGGGGGGAGAGGGGAGGTGAGGGACTAGGTTGGCTGCGAAGCTAACTAGCTGTGGGGTCGTGTACCCGGTGTCTTCGACTATACCGTAGAGGCCGTAGAGCTCGAGGAGGGGTCTGCTGTATGCCGGATCGAAGTAGATCGCCTGAACGTATTGTTCAGCGAGATTACGTGGCGCTTCTTCCAATTGGAAGTGAGGGATCCGGATGACAACGTTGTTTTCATCGAGAACGTCTTCGCCTGACTGGGCGAGTGTTTCTTGGGAGGAGGAGTGCGCGGAGTGAAAGGATTCCGCGGAGACGGTGGGAGATGGTGATGCAAAGATGGGTGAGGGGACCCGGTCTTCTTCAGACTGGTGATCCCGGAGTACGTGAAGCGATGCCGAAGCAGAGGCTTGAATTTCGGGGGTGGGGATAGGTGATATGGATGCTTGTCTCCTCCTGAAGACACTTCGAAGACGGGCACGGAGGTTCGCGAATGCGCGAGGCAGTTTGGATGATGGAATAGGTGGAACTTGAGACGACGTGTTACGACGAGCGCGCAACGCTAACTCGAAGGTGAATGGAATGCCCTATCAAGCAAGACCGATACACAGTGATTGTTTCACACTGCGCGAGGCTGCGGCGATAAAGGGACACTCAGGAATGGGGTAAGGGTATGTGTAGAGCCACAAGGCTGTCTGCCTCAGTCTTCTCGACCTGTTGGCTGCCTCTCACGCCGAAGCGCTCTCAAACTTTTCTGTTTACTACGCGTACAGCTGTCGCAGGCTAGGCCTGGCTGGCTCAATGTCTGACTGCAGCTTATCTGGCGTGGTGACCAGTTCTGCAGCCAGTACCCGGATGTCGAACTGTGACCAGATACGACAAACAAGGGCAAGCACAATCTATGCCGACTTTACGGACACTAGAGTTGTACCACAAATGCACAGATTCTGCTTACGGAGGTCCACAGGCAAAGGATGAGGTGGATAACACGGGGGACTGATGGTCGTCAACCACCTAGAGGGGATAATGATAAAGCTGGTGAGCGTGGGGCTCAGGAGTGTGGAGGGAACTTGTCCTAATGTAGCGGTGCGACTGCCGCGCTACGCCAAGTCAAGTGTAGAGATAGTGTGAACTGTAAGGTGGCACACTCAACTTAGCGCGGAGACAAGTCACGCGCTAAACGTACAGTCACAGCGGATAGCGCAGAACTTATAAGGCCTTATACAGGACTTTAACTGCAAATGATCACGCTGTGGCACGCTGAGTGGAGAACCAAGAGGACAAGTTAGATTGGAAGAGGTAAGGTAGTACAAGGGAATACGCACCTGAGTGGAGAACCAAGAGGACAAGTTGGTTCCACTCAGGACGTTACAGGGAAGCTTATATACACTACTGCGGCTGAGTACGAACTGAGTCTGAACACTATTACTAAGTGTATAGTAAGACTCCATGACTCAGGAGCTGACGCGTCGTGTCTATTAATAGCGCTATCTATTGTGCTGACTGATGCACTTGTCATAGCGCTTACGAGCGGCTCCACTTTGCTGAGTAAAACCTAATACAGCGAGTAAGCGTAAACTACTAAGCGTGTTCTAGATCCTTCCAGAACCTTCCATATCCTTCCGTCCTTATCTACCAATCAGAACTAACATACGTATAAGGGACCTAAGTCCCACGGTCACGTGCACCCGGGTGGCAAGCCCTTGTGGCTAACTCGAAGTCTCTGTACTTCGGCCCTTTATATCTCCCTTATATAAATCCGTATAAATACAGAAAAATAAGGAAAATAATACGCGTCCATGACACATTGCCCCCTTCCCCTTCCCCTTCCCTCTTCGCACCACCCTGTTTGTGCGGAAAGGGTGCACGTGACCCCGGCCCCTCCCTTCCCCCTTGGCCGTGCCACCCCATACGCGGGGGAATGTGAGGACATGCCACCCCCGGTTCCCCCCTTCCCCATTCACACGGATGGGGGGCACAATGAGGGCACACCGCCCCACCTCTCCACGTCGCCCCCGCCTCCTTCCCCCTCCCTCTTCGCACCACCCTGTTCATGTGGATAGGGTGCACGCGACCCCTGGCCCCTCCCTTCCCCCTTGGCTGCGCCACCCCGTACGCGCGGGGAATGCAAAGGCACACCATCCCCGGCCCCACCCTTCCCCATTCACGCGGACGGGGGGTGCACACAGGCACGTGGCCTCGTTCGCACGAGGCGAAGCGATTAGTGTTGGGGAAGTTTGGTTTGGTTTGGTTTGGGCCAGTTTTGGCCAAACCAGAAACCGAACCATTTAATTTTCACCAAACCGAACCCAAACCGGCCCAAACCGCTTCAAACTGTTCTAAACCGTTCCAAACCGTTCCAAACCGATTAAAAAAAGGTGTTTTAAATTGCTTCTTAATCAGTTTGGTTTGGTTCAAACCAAGTTCAAACCAAGTTCAAACCAGTTAAGACCTGGTTTAAACTTAATTTGACACCAAAAACATGAAATATTTTTAATAATAATAAATTTAACCATTTATTTTGGTTCAAACTTGGTTTGAACTCAGTTTGAACCAAACCAAACCATTTAAGGACAAAATATAAAATAATTTTTAATAATTTTTCTTAATCGGTTTGGAACGGTTTGGCATCGGTTTGGGGGTCCCAAACCCCAAACCGAACCATTCGGTTTATTTTCAGAATTTTCCAAACCCAAACCGATTAAACGGTTTGGGTTCGGTTCAAACCGAGTTTGGATCGGTCTGGGACCGAACTTCCCCAACACTACTCCTATGCCCTTGAGTCACAACAGTGGCGCCACAACAGCAACAATGGCAGGGCAATCACAACAACTAGTGTTGGGGGAGTTCAGTTTGGTTTGGTTTGGGGCCATTTTAGCCAAACCGGAAACCAAACTGATTAGAATTTGCCCAAACCAAACCCAAACCAAACTGCTCCAAACCATTCCAAACCATTCCAAACTGATTCAAACCAATTAAAAATAACCAGTTCAGTTCAGTTCAGTTCAGTTCAAACTTGGTTTAAACCACTTAAGGAACCACTTAAGACCTTGGTTTGAGGCAAAAACCATTGGTTTTGTTCAAATTCATCAATTGAGACTTTGTTTCAAATTATTTGAGACCAAAAACCATTGATTTTGGTTCAAATTTGGTTTAAACTCAATTTGGTTCAAACCAAACCATTTATTGAGCACTTATAAAAAAACTTTTAATATTTTTTCTTAATTGGTTTGGTTTGGTTTGAACCAGGTTTGAGACCCCCAAACCGGAAACCAAACCATTCAGTTTGAGCCAGGATTCTCCAAACCCAAACCATTTAAAACAGTTTGGGTTTGGTTCAAACCTGGTTTGGGTTGGTCTGAGACCAAACTTCCCCAACACTAATGACTGTCATGGACGTGTATGATTTTCCTATATTTCTGTATTTATTACAGATTTATAACAGAAGATATAAGGGCCGAAGTACAGAGAGACTTCGAGTTAGTCACAAGGGTTGGCCACCCATGTGCACATGATCATGGGACTTAGGTCCCTTATACGTATAACAGTTCTGATTGGTAGATAAGGATGGAAGGATCTGGAAGGATCTAGAACACACTTAGTAGTTTACACTTACTCGCTGTATTAGGTTTTACTCAGCAAAGTGGAGCCGCTCGTAAGCGCTATGACAAGTGCATCAGTCAGCACAATAGATAGTGCTATTAATAGACACGACACATCAGCTCCTGAGTCAAGGAATCTTACTGTACACTTAGTAATAGTGTTCAGACTCAGTTCGTACTCAGCCACAGTAGTGTATATAAGCTTCCCTGTAGCGTCCTGAGTGGAACCAACTTGTCCTCTTGGTTCTCCACTCAGGTGCGTATTCCATTGTACTTCTTTACTCTGCTCCAATCTGAACTTGTCCTCTTGGTTCTCCAGTGTGATCACCTGCAGATACTGTCTTGCATATAGACTATACATTCTGCGCTCTCCACTCTGACTGTACATTTGGCGCGTGACTTGTCTCCGCATCAGGTTGAGTGTGTCACCTTCACAGTTCACTTCATCTTACACTTGACTTGGCATAGTGCGGCAGTTGCACCGCTACAATGACAACAATGACAATGGCAACAAAGCAACAAGATAGCAAGATGACAACAATGAGAAGACAATGACCTGACTCAACTCAACTCAACAACAACACAACTCAATGACTCAACTTGACAACAGCAACATGGCTTGATGACAACATAGCCTGACAACAACACAGCTTGACAACAACATGACACAACAACAACAACACAATATGATGTGACAATGACACAACATGATGATGCAATGACAATGCAACTCAGAATTAGGAAGTTGATTACATAAGACTGGGCTGACGTGGACTGGTCTTAGACATGCATGTCCAAACCAAAGTTCCTTGGTTCGTGACAGTATCCCCTCTTTATGGTTGCTATGCTGGTTAGCAACTTTAGAGGTCACTTGGCTTGGGTGCTTGTGGACTCTTGTGGATTTTGTTGGTGGAATTGTTGTACAAGGATCTCGGCATGTTTCATTTGTGATGCTGGAAGCTAAGAGTTCTTGGAACTTGGTAGGGCTGTGTACCATACCTGTAACTCATGGGCCAGACAGGTCCATACTACAGTCACAGTACCATGCCATTTGAGTCCCACACAACTATCTAGATGGATGGTGGACATGATGGACCACACCTGTCTAAGACTGTTGCAGTATGGCCATCAATGGCATCAGACAGTTCAGATGAGCACCTTTAAACCAACTCTGAATGCTACCAATCAAGCCACCAATATTCAAGTTCATGATGGTTGCCGTTTGAGGGTCAACACAAGGGCTGACATCACCAAGTTGGGGATGGGCCAGATGGTGGTAATTCAATTGCAAGTCAGTGGCAGCAAGGTTAAGAGCCTGTTTATTTTTCATGATAGCCCTGGTTCATCATGCCCCCATCACCTAATCCTCTAGAAAGTTATAACTAGATATAATAGCTTACAGATGTTACAAATATCCCAAGGCTGCTACAACCTTTGTGATATTGTCATAATCTCCCTTACCACTTTGTATCTACAATGCAGCACTTTATACAAATTATAATACTATTTTAATTTCCTTGTAAACTCAGTATCACTATGACATGATTGTATACAAATTATAATACTGTTGTAATTTTCCTGACAACTCAGTATCACTATGACATGATTATATACTGATTATAATACCCACTCAAAATAAGGTTTTGTTGTAATATAGTTGTGGTTCTCTAAGACTGGTTGTTGTCATATTGTGATATCACTGCCACCTTCATATTGAATTTCTGTCTTGCTATATAAATAAAACATAGTAGGCAGAGTATACAAGACTTATTGGTGTAGTGGTTGATGTTCAATCCTGGAAAATAAGTCAACAAGTCACATGATGTGGTCATGGGTTCAAATCCCAGACAAGGCAGTTTATAATGTATAATAATTAATAATAATTAATAATAATAGATAAGATAGATAATATAGGTAACAAATAATTAAAGGTGCAAATAAATGGTGAAATTTGTCATCTGATAAGTACTACAAATCAAATTGTATTTTTTTATGACCCCAAATATTAGCACAGTATAAATTAGTTACTACAGCCATGGCAGCTTGTCATAACCCAAGCATGGCACAATTGTAACCAGATTGCAACTTTACAATACCAGCATTACAATTAAGTCACCACAAACCCTATGGCTTGTTGTAGCATGATTGTATATTATTTGTAACCCTATTATCAGCACATTGTGGCTGTTATAACATAGGAGCCGCATAAGTTGCTGGTATATATATATTATAACACATTGTAGTGATTACAACTAGTTATAATAGCATTACAACTTCCTGGAAGTCTAGGTGATGGCCCTGGTTTCAACACTGACAGCATGCGAACAAATCACAATGGCCACCTAAGGTGAAATGTGCAATACAGCTGCTGCCAGAGTGTTTGATGCAATAAATGTGCCTCTGGTCAAAGCCCTCAATCTGAGTTCCACAAGCCCACCTTGATATGACTGACCAGCCTGCTCTAGGACCAGATGGTCAATTGCTTGATGCATCCAAAATGAAGTGGTACAATGATGCAGATGATGCCCAACCCATTGAACCAACCCCTAGCACTGCCAGTGCACCAGGAGGTGCTGTTGCTGCTGCGTTTAAGCCTACTGCATAAGGTGACCACTGACTGTATCTTTCTAGATCAATGTCATCCCGTCTGTACCACAACTGGTAGTACCCAACTGGCAGAAGTTATTGCCGCAGAGAAACTGGATGAATTTGGGAATCCCACACAATCATCTTGTCGATGTACCACTGGCATCTGATCTCCCAATCACAGAGCTTCTGCTAAATGCAAGCGAACTACTGTGGATAATGCTGCAGCTGTTGATACTGATACAGAAGACAATGCTTTCATAGGAACTCCTTTTCTTCCTACCGCCATCATGCCATGTCACGATACGTGAAGTGGACCCTTACTGCATGGTGATGACTCCTTAGTAAGGTGTAATGTGTCATGGACAGTCCTATCAGTCAGCGTAGTTGTACAGTATCACATGCCGGTGTGGCATGACTCATTCCTAGGACAGCTGTAGTAGGGTTTGAGCTACTTACGCTACTAGTCATATGGTTTTGGGAGGAGCTTTAAAGTGTCCTCGTATTTGTATAAATAGTGGCTCAATAAGACCAAGATACACCATCTTGGTCTTCTTCAATCACCACATTCTCATCCTCTCTCTTGCATGTGCTCGCTTGTCACTCTTTAGAGCAAGTCGTCTTCATCAATTGCCTAGTGACTTGGGTGTCCTAGTGCTTTGTCATTAATGATCACATGCCCTTGCAAGTGCCGTGTACACATGTTCAGGTCACGTGACCTGTATCTGGAATATTCACTAAGTCGTGAACACTCTTTTGTAGTCCAAGTCGGACTAATGCCAGTGGTGGCGTTACATGCCGCCTAAACCCAAACCCCCTGCCCCCCCCATCACCATCCAGCAAATTGCTGGCGCCCTCAACTCTGTCGTTACTGGCCTGGATGAGCTTCTCACTCAGGATCCAGAACTATCAGGTGAAGCCCACCACACGCTCAACCACTTCCTCACTAACTCCACCATTGCCAACATCATGGGGCTGCCCACCCCCAAACCTGCCTCCTCTCCCCTCCCACCATCGCTACTTAAAGACCTGCAGGACATTAAGTCATCCATACTAGCACTTCAGAAAGTGTCACCAGCTAACGCACACACCAGCAACAAACCATCCCCACCCAAACCTCAGACCAGCAATCCCCAGGAGCCCATAAAGAAAGCCTTGGGAGTGACCATATCCTCTTTCACAAAAGCTGCTACCCTACCACCTTGCCCCAGCGTGGTGATCAGCTTAGCCAACACTAACTGGAGTGGTCCCAGGCCTACACTGGCCCAAATCTGCAAAGGTATCAATGACACCTTGGAACAGGCCCAGAACAACCAGGTCCGCGTATCTGCCGCAAGGTGGACAACAAAGGAAAACCTGGTACTAACTGGTAGCCCAAACACGATGGTGCAAAGTCTCCAACTGGCCACTCCCACAATATGTCAACACTTTTCTGAGAGATACCTCGACTCTCATGCCACCTCCCCACCACTCAAAGTCTGACCAAACGTCAAATGGTCCAAAATTCTCATCAACAGTGTCCCCACTGGAGTTTTAACCACATCACCTGCCCACATGCCCGACAGCTGCCACACTGCGCTAGTTGACAACAATCCCAATTACACATCCCTCTCCATCACTCAATGGCCCAGCTGGGTCAAAAACCCTTCCTCATACACTAATGGCTCTGTGTCCTCCTTGGTTGTGGCCTTCGAGGACCCGGACAAATCACTGGCATGCGGTCTTCTGACTGATAAAGTCTGGTACATTTTTGGCAACTGTGCCACCCTCAGGAAGTGGAAGCAGTGTCCCTCCCCTCGTAAATCACAAATCAACCCCACACCCAATTCCCCCACCCAATCCCCTCATGAATCAGTCCCCACCTCACCTACTCCACATTTCTTCAATTTCCCACCTGACCCTGACCCTGCTCTTCACCACGCCAGACCGAACACCAGGTCCACTCAAGATATGAAGGGAGAGTTGGACAACACCGGAAGATCACGGATGACCACACGCTCAGCCAACAAGTCAAGTTAGTCCGCACCGCGCACTCTGGGCCCACAGGGGCCCCCATTCAATCCCAACACTTGACATTCGCTAACTGCCCTTTGGGGCAGAGGAGTCTTAAGATGTTCAGTTGAGGCTTTCAGTAGTGAAGTTCCATATGATACATGTACCACATAGAAAGTGAAATTGTCACCAATGGGGTGGATGGTACTCTGGGAGATGACGGCGATGTACACTATTGTTGTCTTCATGGTGCTCACAAGGTTTGTACTACAGTTGAACCCCTCTTATCCCATAGGGCAGATAACCCATAACCCCCGGTACCCCATAGAAAACTGAGTCCACCAAGTTGGTGGGCAGGGATTTGCATACCATAACCCATAGCCCTTCACCAGTAAAAACCCATAGTGTGATCTGTATTGGGTTAGTGTCACACATTAGTCTAGTGAGTCTAGTTTAGTGCCAAACACCAATATCAATGTTTTTGGACCCGGAAATTCGGAATGGTGGCCACTAGCACACTCAGGCTGGTAACTGAGTTCAACTTGATGTTGCCTCCAAGTCTCAAACAGCTCGGAACATATCATGACAAAGCCAACTGATACAGACATTTATCAAGCAGTTATGGATGCGATTGAAGCCCACAAGAACATGGAGAAATATGGGGGAAACAATATGAATGAGGATGGCCCAGTTAAGCCCTGTCTGTGAAGCAATTTTCTCTGAACCACTTGCAAGCTAACTCGAGGCAATTTTGGGTGCAGTTTCCAGACAACTCAGCATAGACAAGGCCAAGAGCATGAAGAACAAGTAATTTTTATAGAGTCTGTGTACCAACTCAGACTAGTTATTCCAAGCATAACTTGTCCACCCTTACAACTTTACAAGCACCCTCAATTCGAATTTATGTCATTTCTCTTTAACCTATGAACCCCCATAACCCATAGCACAGACCGTCCATGGAGGGGGTATGGGATAAGAGGGATTCAACTGTATTAAGAAGTCAATGAGAAGCAACCTCAACAGTATGTTTTCATTTTTGTCACTTAATTTTCCTTACTGAATGAGACTCTTCTCAGCTTGTAAACAACCTCCATGTCCATGTCAATGTTGATAAGTGACCTGCACGCACTTAGCGGCTCGAATGGACATGCAGATAACGGACTGCTTTAGATTAGATATACAGGACATGTAGATTAGATTATGTTGATCTTTACAATCTCAGACTTCTTGTATTCTCTTATCTATGACATCACATGTACATGACATCATGGACTTCTCTAGACCATCCTTGTACTATTGTCTTTGTACTTCTCTTTGTTTCCTTATCTTTATTGTGATGTCACTATGATATCATAGTCTGGACTCTTATTGTTCTATACACCTTGTTCTTCAGAACAGTACATTCCTTCTGTCTCTATGTAGAACAATGCACCTTGTATTTACTGTGACCTGTGTTACTAGCGTCACCCCCTGTAGCAGTATAAGTAGAGTACCATGTACGCTCTGGCACCACACCAGTTCTCATCTGTTGTGTGCCAGGTATGTCTCCCTCTGTTGTATAAACACCAGTTCTCATCTGTTGTGTGCCAGACACCCCATCTGCTTCACTTGCTAGAGCTCTCTGTTGCTGCTTCCAGTCTACTCTGATATCTCACCACAGTCACCTTTGCCACTGTGAGTATCCCCTCCATGTATACTGTTCATCAGTCAAGTCTATGTATCAGCTTTATTGTGTCCTCAAGGATTGAGATGGACCCCCAACACCCGATGAGATTGACATCGCATCCACAAAGCAGCAGCTAGATGGGAATGCCACAGCAGCATACCTGCTTACACTTGAAAAGTCATCTGAGAACATCAAAAAAGCATTTCAAGATCAGCAAGCTCAGGTTGCTGTAAGTGGGGACCCTTTTGTTTCTTGCGTCTCACAAAGGTATGACAGGGGCCATGGGACCAAGAGAAGTTCAAACAACTTCTTATGGAATGGATCATTGTGTGCAACGGGCCATTTGATGAAGTGGAAAAACCTGAGTTTACTGCCATGATGAATGCTTAGGCAATGGCACGGGTATTTCCGCGGGTATTGAAAATGTAACATGTACCCACCCCTGCACGGGTTACATACCAGCAATCACAGGTTGCAGGTGTGGGTTGGGTATGGGTGTGGGCGCAGGTACGGGTGTGTGTATGGGTATGTGCGGTGTTACACACACAGAGAGATCTGTAGTTACATTTTAAGATACCCTAATCTACACATTATCTAGCTACAAGGCCCACACCCTTGCTGTCCAAGTTGTCAAATCACGTTGCCATCATGTTGTGTTGTCGTGTTGTGTCCTGTTGTTGTGTCCTGTTGTGTTGTTGTTGTGTTGTGTTGTGTTGTGTTGTGTTGTGTTGTGTTGTGTTGTGTTGTGTTGTGTTGTGTTGTGTTGTGTTGTGTTGTTGTGTTGTGTTGTCATCATGTCATGTTGTGTTGTGTTGTCGTCGTGTATTGTCATTTGTGTGTGGTCATGGTTGTAGTTGTGTGTTGTTGTGGGTGGTCATGTGTTGTTGTTGTTGTTGTTGTTGTTGTTGTTGTTGTTGTTGTTGTTGTTGTTGTTGTTGTTGTTGCATTGTTGCAGGCTGTTGCATTGATGGTTACCGTGATGAACAGTACACATGTAGGACATACTCACAGTGACAAGGGAGACTGTGGTGAGATATGTGGGTGGTACTTGAAGCAGCAACAGAGAGATCTAGCAAGTGAAGCAGATGTGGAGTCTGGCACACAACAGATGAGAACTGGTGTTTATACAACAGAGGGAGACATACCTGGCACACAACAGATGAGAACTGGTGTGGTGCCAGAGTGTACATGGTACTCTACTTATACTGCTATAGAGGGTGACGCTAGTAACACAGGTCACAGTAAATACAAGGCGCATTGTTCTACATACAGACAAAGGAGTGTGCTGTTCTGGGAGAACAAGGCGTAAGAACAATAAGAGTCCAGACTATGATATCATAGTGGTGACATCACAATAAAGATAAGGGAACAAAGGGAAGTACAAAGACAATAGTACAAGGACGGTCTAGAGAAGTCCATGATGTCATGTACATGTGATGTCATAGATAAGAGAATACAAGAAGTCCGAGATTGTAAAGATCAACATAATCTAATCTACATGTCCTGTATATCTAATCTAAAGCAGTCCATTATCTGCATGTCCATTCGAGCCACTAAGTGCGTGCGGGTCACTTATCAACATACTGCTACCTTGCCATTGTTGCTGGTTAGTTAGTCGTCACTGGTTGAGCGAACAAAACTGGCAGTCATCCCAGGCTGGGCATGTTGCAAAAGGTTACTGTGATGCATGACTAGCGAATCGACCTCGCTTCCAACTACAGTATTGTGACACTTCCAGCCACCATGACGCCAGCGGCTCAACCCCAACAGCAACCACGTCCATGACAGCGGTGAAGGCGCATCGCAACATCAAACAACGACAATGATGACGACAGATGATAACATGAAGACATGTTGGCAACAATATGAAGATGGCCATGGCGGCAGTGGCAACACAAAGACGACCACAGCAACGCGAAGATGACCACAGCAGTGACAATCACAACATGAAGACAATCACAACTCGGACAACCACGACTACAACCACGACCATGACCACAGACAACAGACAATAACTCGGATGACAACAACTCAGGCAATGACAACAACGGTTGGAGACGCGATGATGGCGGGGGGCAGTCACACAGTGACACCACAGTGGGCTTAGTTAGTATTACAGTACAGTTGTTTAGTAGAAATTCTTGCTAGTAGTATGGTAATGCCAGTGTTAAGTTATACACTGCAGGTAGTAATATGGGTGGCGGGTTAGCTGAGCTGCCACCCGTACCCATGCCCATCCCAACCCATAGCCATGACCTGCGCAGGTTACCTGAACCCGTGCCATTGCCTATGAATGCTACACATTGTGCTGCCAGTGGTGGTCTGTTGAAAATTCCCAAACACGAGGGCATCACATGGTGTGTGATGAAGATGGGTGAGGAAACAATTGAGGGGGTTCACAAGATGTTCTTGGTATAATCGATTGCGGCTCTACTTCACTGTCGAATATACTAATTATATAGTAGAAACTTGAGGGAAAGGTTTGTCTGTCCCTCAACATGTGGACATCAAGCAATCAACATGCCTTCTTGGCCATTGTTGCGCATTATGTCACTAATGATGGGCAACTTGGTTTGTGTTTCATTTGATTTATCAACTGGGTATAGAGATGTCAATGAGTGACACTCGCAAGTATGAGTACTTGTCGGAAATCTCCGAAGACATACTCGTACTTGACTTGTACTCGCGGCAGCAAGTACTCGTAAGCATGAGTACTCACCGAGTTTTCTGGACTGACACTTGTACTCGCGCCATGAGTACCCGTCTGGGCTGCGAGTACTCACGAGTGCAAGTACTCGTATTCGTTCAAGTCACACAGGTACTCGTTTTAAACAAGTACTTCATTGCTTAGGCACTACAGTACTAACGAATAGTTACAAGCAATGTACTAGTTAAAGCCCCTGCCCCAGCGCACCCCCCCACCATCACATCTGGGTCACCACCACCGCCTGTCGTGTTATTGCTGAGCCCCTGCCGTCGTCTATCACATCATTGTTTGAGCTTGCATTGCCGTTGTGTTGTCGCTCACTGTTGATGTCTATCGCATGAGTGAGCCTTGCTGTTGTTGCCATTGTGGTTGAACTGTCATCAGTGTGTCATTGTCGCCGTTGCTGCTGCGGCCCGCTGTGTCGTAGTCATCGTCATTGGGATGGCTGTGACAGGCTTTCGTTGTGTTTAAGACAGGACATGCGTTGGCGAGGTTTGTGGTTGTTGAAGTCTTGAACATTGAGCGTGGGAAGCCACCATGGCCTGTGGGAAGCAACCTTTTCTACGCACACTCAGTGATTGCCAGTTCATACATGGCTGAAGAATCTCCGACCAATCCTAGCCACCACGCACCGCCAACGACAAACTACAACAACACACCTCAAGCTTGTTGACGCAGCTTCGGGCTGCATGAACTCCAGCCGTTGCCCAGCACCCTGCCAACGCAGCAACAACTACGACACCAGCAACAGTGACAAGGCAAGGCGGCAGCAACGCAACTACGACAGGCAAGACAATGGGCCAATGGCCATCGACTATGATGACTGGGCAATGCCCATCAACCATGACTCGGACCACAGGTCGATACCCATTGATTACGACTACGGGGCAATCCCCATCAACTTATGAAGGCAGGGCGATGGCCAACAATACAACAAGGGACGACCACGACCAGGGATGATGGAACACCACGACATGCCACCAATGGGCTACAAAAGCGACTCAGACAGCTACACTGACACGGAGCGCTGCAGTGGGGACTATAGTAGTTACTTAGACAGTACTGTTGTATTTAGTTTGTAAAAAAACAAATCTTTCTTGAAGTCTTTGCCAACCACGGAAAAAGGTCATGTGACCCTGCGAGTACCATGAGTACTTGTGCAATCGAAAATGGAAACTCATACTCGCGTGTACTCATGGGAACGAGTACTCATGGGCACAAGTACTCATCACAAACAAGTCACACTCGCGAGTACACTCATTTGATGATAACTTGTTGACATCTCTGACTGGGTATTGTGTTGACATCCTTTTGGACCAGAGAAGAGTTACTGATTGATTTTTGGGAACTTATTGGAGAGTATTCAGGAGAGAATATGGCCAAGGCTGTTTGGGCAATGCTTGAGCTATATGGCCTCATCAGGAGGGTAAACTTTTATTCTACACTGCACTTGTAACAGTTCATCCTCTAACACTAATGTATTTGCAGATCATTGCTGTCATCATGGACAATTCAAGTAACAATAACACGTTGATGACATCACTCAAGTGGCAATGCCAACAATGGGGTGTACCGTTTTCAGCACAAGATGCTTGCATGTGATGCATGCCTCATACAATCCATTTGGTGGTGATAAAGGCATTGGTCCTTCCTGTTCTTGACTGGTGCCAGTCACATCTAACTGTTGGTTGTTCAGCTCCTAGAAGCAATTGGAGCAATTTCAAAGGACGAAGGCAAGAAAGCTGGCACACGTGGCAGCAACTATCGAGACAATGTTACTGCTCCTCTTGCACATGATTACAATAACAACATGCCAGCCAATGGTGATCCTGAAGAGGATCTGGATGGGGATCTGGACCTGGATACTGATCCTGGCAACAGGCTCCCCACAATTGGAAGGGTAAGTACAACACATCCTTTCACAAATTGAGCTAAGCATATTTCTTATAAGCTCCAGAAGATCATCCAGGCTGTCTGTTAAAGCCCCCAACGTTGTCAGTCCTGGGCTCACAAAATTCAATTTGTGCAGCTTGAAGGGAACAAGGTCTCAGACAATTGCAGTGCTGCACTCATGCTGATTCTTGATGTGAGAACCCAATGGTCCTCCACCCACCAAATGCTTCATGTGTTGTTGTCATTATTCATTAGAGTCCTTGCTAACCATAACAAATGACAGGACAAGTGCTTGACTACTGTGATACAATCGACTCCTTCATTTTGAGAAACAAGGACCTCCATGCCCTTGAACTTAGCAATGCTGACTGGGAGTCAGTTCAGCTAGTGGCATCATGGCTCAAATCCTTTTGGTCTGCGACTCTAGAAATGTCTACAATGAAGACTCCAATGCTGTCAATGACTTACGCAATTTTTTGAGGCTTACAGGACAACATCAAAAACATTCTTCACCATCTTCCCAATTTGGTGTCACCTTCTATTAAACTTGGTCTCATGGATGTGCATTGCAAGCTCAGTGACTACTACTACCAGTTTGATGCATCTCCCTTTTACACATGGGCCATGTGTATGTGAATTTGATGCTGTTGAATATGTCACTTCCTGATCCCACCATTGCTAGTACTTGATCCACAAATCTCATACAAGGGCTTGAAGAAAGATTACACTGACAATCTCACACTTTCAGACCACCTTGAATGGTCAAAAGCAAACCTTTATGACTATTTCAACCAACATTACATGGTTACCAATATGCCTGTGTCACTGTCAGCACCTTCTGCCAGTGCATTGCTCACTGCACAATCCATGGAGGGCTCACCTCAGAAGTCGTTCACAGCTCAATACTGCAGAAAAGAGAAGGGCTCTACCAATAAACTCAAAGAGTATTTCAAACTCCCTGCTGAAGACTTCAACACCTGTGATCCAATTCTCTGGTGGGTGAGCTGATGAAGTCAATTTCCACGCCTCTTTCAGCTGGCTTGTGATGTTCTATGTATTCCTGGTGAGTTGTCTGATCATGTTGGTTTGCACAATCTCTGAAGTGTTGGCATTGTCTCTAGGTTCAGCCGTCACTGTTGAGAGGATCTTCTCAGGTGGTCAGGACATGATCTCTCTCCAGCATGCAAGTCTTTGTGCTGATAGCATTTGCATCCTCATGCTTGTCAAGAAACAATTGCACCTCACCTGTGCTAAGGCCAAAGCCACCCTCTGTAGTTAACACATAGATTGTGTTATATCTTGTTTTACATTCCTAGTAACCTGTTGAATACTACCCATCTACTGTATAATGGCTGTACCCGTACCCGTCCGTTGCTGTTGGAGCTCTGCTCAGCAGACTTGATGGACAGCAGACAGGTGTACCAACCTGTTGCCTGACCGTTGAATGTACAGCCATACCCATCAGATGGTATGGTGCACAGCCCTAGAACTTGGGTAGCCTTTCCATTTCACCAGGTATTGTATGCCTCTTCAGTTTGGCGAAAGTCTGGATTGGAGGATGGTTTCTACTTCATAGTGTCCATCCTCTCCTTGAACAATGTCAGGGGGAGGCCTAGTGAAGTTAGGCCCATGGGCTATGGTTTCTTTGTATGGCAATATCAGGGATATGTGGAATACAGGGTGGATTTGCCAGGCTGGAGGTAGCTGGAGTTTACAATTGACTCCCCATGTGGATACAACTTTGAATGGTCCGTGTCATCTTGGGGCTAACTTGGCTTTGGGATGTGTGGTGTGGATATTGGTTCCTTCTAACCAAACTTGGTCTCCTGGCTTTGGTTCATATGTGGCTGTGAATACATGGGTGTACTTCATGACTTCTGCAGCAACCTTTAATGCTGCAGATACTTTGGCGTGTACTTGGTCTAGGGATCGAAGGTGTTCTTCTACTGTGGGGATCTTGAATGTGAAGTTTACTGGGGGGATAAATTCTGGTTTGTAACTGTACCAGATCTCGAAGGGTGACTTGGTGGTGGCACTGTGCTGTCTTGCATTGTGCGCAAACTCCATGAAGGGTATAAGTTCTACCCAATTGTTGACTTGAAAGTTGCAGAAGATGCGGAGGTACTGTTCCAATTCTTGGTTGACTCATTCTGTTTCTCCATCTGTCTGTGGGTGAAAGGCCATGGACATGGTTGACTTGACTCCAAGTTTGCTCCAAACTTCTTGCATTACTTTGGGTGCGAACTGTGGTCCTCTATCAGATATTACTTGGCATAGCAGACCTGTGCATCTCCAGATTTGTTCTAGGTATAACTTGGATGTTTCTTCAGCTGTGATGGTCTTATTACATGGGGCAATTATCGTGGCTTTGCTGAGGTGATCCACAACAACAAACAGTGAATCATATCCTTGGGATGCAGGGAGGTCAGTGATAAAATCCATGGTGATTATTCCCCAAACTTCTGTTGGGACTTGGTTTGGTTGCAGGGGTACTTGGTTTCTTGGCTTGATCTTGGTTGCTTGGCATGTGGCACATCTGTCCATGTAACTCTTGACAAAGGTGGACATTCCTGGCCACCAGAATTCTTGTGATATTAGTTCATAGGTTTTCCATCTTCCTGGGTGTCCTGTGGCAAAGTGATCGTGGTATTGCTTGACTATCTCTCTTCAGAGATCTTGGTTCTTGGGGATGTATACTTGTCCTTTGTACAGGATGATTCCATCTTCTAAGTTCCAATCCTCTAATCCTTTGGTGAGGGAATGTGGGCCACTTTTTAGAAGGGTTTCTAGGGTGTGGGTGACTTTGTCACCATATTCTTGGGTGCTCTTGATTCAATTTCATAGATTTGTATTTCCTTGGACTGTGATTGCTGTGGATCATACTGCATAGATCGTGAAAAATTTGTTATCCAGGAGCACACGCTCATTGTTTTTGTGTGCTATCCCCTCTTTAAGGTCTGGATGCCTGGACAGGGCATCTGACTTATTTTGTGTACTGGGCTTGTGGATGATCATGAACTTGAAATGTGACAGGAAGAGAGCTCAATGGGCTTGTCATCTTGTGAGTTTTTGTTTCATCACAAAATAGACCAAATTTCCATGGTCAGACCAGATTTCTAGGGTATCATTGCATCCTTCAAGGTAATGGTGAAAAATTTCAAGGGCACAGATAATCGCAAGGAGTTCCTTGTTGTGAATTTCATAATTCTGTTCGGCAGGCTGGAGGGACTCGGAGTGATACACAATGGGATGTCAATGGTTGAGTTCATCAGGTTGTTCTAGAATGGCGCCAGTAGCAAAATCACTGGTGTCCATGATTAACTGGAAAGGTTTACTGTGGTCCAGCGATGCAAGGGCTGGGGCTGTGGTAAATGCTGTGATGAGCATCTTGAAGGCTGTGTCAGCCACATGGTTTCATGAAAATGTGGTGTCTTTCTTGGTTAAGTCAAACAGTGGTTGTGCAATGGTTGAAAAATCCTTTATGAATTGTCAGTAAAAGTTGCAAAAACCAAGGAATGCTTGAACTTGTTTGACTGTCTTGGGAGTGGGCCAATCTACTATTCTGGCCACCTTGGCAGGGTCCATGGCTACTTGACCCTTGGAGATAACAATTCCAAGGTATTCTATGGATGTCTGGGCAAAGGAGCATTTCTCTAGCTTGAGATAAAGATCATGGTTGTCTAAGCATGACAATACTTCATGGGTGAGCTTGGTTAATGTGGCAAGGTCCTCTGCAAATATCAAGATGTCATCGAGATAGACGACTATGTGTCCTTCGTCTATCATATCCTCAAAGATATTGTTCATGAATGTCTGGAACGTGGCTGGGGCATTGCAGAGACCAAATGTCATAACTGTGGGTTCGTAAAGTCCTAGAGGTGTCTTGAAGGCAGCTTTGTATTTGTCTCCTTCTTTTACATGAATGTTGTTATATCCCTGTCGGATATCTAACTTGGTGAAATACCGGGCACCACATAGTTTGTCAATTAATTCTGGGATCAGGGGCAGTGGAGTGGTGTTCTTGATCATGATATCATTAAGCACACAATAGTCTTGGACTGGGTGTAATTTCCATCCTTCTTGTCCACAAAAAAGAAAGGGCTGGCCATGGGTGACTTGGAAGGGCAAATATATCCCTTTTGCAGGTGATCTGTGATGTAGGTCCACAATGCTTTGTGTTGATAAGTGACCCGCATGCACTTAGTGGCTCGCATGGACACGCAGATAACGGACTGCTTTAGATAAGATATATTGGACCTATGTAGATTAGATTAGTATGATCTTTACAATCTTGGACTTTCTTATCTATGACATCACTGTACAATGACATCATGGACTCCTCTGGACTCCTATTGTATTTCATCCTTGTACTCATTCCCTTTGTTCTATCTTTATTGTGATGTCACTATGATATCATAGTCTAGCCCTTTCTTTGTTCTTTGCGCTTTTGTTCTCCTTCTGTACACTCCTTTGTGTCCCTCTGTAGAACAACACTCCTTGTATTCTGTGACTCTATGTTACCTATGTTGTACTAGTGTCACGTCTCTGTATAGTATAAGTAGAATACCCTGTACACTCTGGCACCACACCAGTTCCTCATCTGTTGTGTGCCAGGTATGTCTCCTCTCTTGTAATAACACCAGTTCCTCATCTGTTGTGTGCCAGATACCACTTCTGCTTCACTTGCAAGAACTACTCTGTTGCTGCTTCCAGTTTACTTTGATATCTCACCACAGTCACCTTTGCCACTGTGAGTATCCCCTCCATGTATACTGTTCATCACTTTGGACTCCTTGGGTGTAAGATGATAGATTGAGTATTCTTCATACTAGCTCTGGGTTTTAAATCAATGGCGTGGTCCCAGGGTTAATGCTGTGGTAGGTGCTGTGAGGCGTCTTTGCTAAATACCTTAGCATACTTGGAAAACTGAACTGGGATGTGTTCTAGGGATGCTTTGGGTGCTGTTCTCGCTGCAATTTCTGTACTTATGGTAGTCTAGGCTCAAATAAAAATGACTTCACATTTATTGTCCTCATGGATGTTCAGGAACAGCTCCATGGCCTCTTGGTTGAACAGTGGTTCATTGTACTGTTCTTCTTGGACTTGGTTTACTTGGATACTTGGCATGGTTACTTGGAGTCCCGTGGACGTCTCGTGGTTTATTTCTTGGACTTGGTTAATCATGGTGGCTTGTGACTGTGGTTTCTTGGACATGATTACTATGGGTTTTGTGGACAAGGTACATGACTTGGGGCATCTTGTGAAGGCGAGCTGTGGCAAGGCCCAGTTTACTTCTGGGTTATGTGCTTTGAGCCAATTGGTTCCTAGGATGATGTCAGTGTCACCTAGCTTGGTGATGTATAGTTCCACAGTTTCATCATGGAAGTCATTGTTGGATGTCTTTATCTGAATCTTCTGGATTGTTGTGTACTTGACTGAACCTTGTTTGTTCAGAGTTCTGTCCACATTCTTGACTGGTAGTGGGTTAACTAGGGTTCTAAGTGTCAGCTGGTTTCTTGTGGCGAAGTCTTGATCCATGATTATTCCTTCTGTGCTGCTATCGAGCAAGGTGCATGCACTGATTTCTTTGCCTGATTTCTTTCTGACTAGAGCAACTCTGAGCATAACAGAAAGTGATTGTCTATTTTGTATAGGATCACCAGGAACAGGCTCAGAGTCTAATGTTTCTAGGAGTGAATATCCTTGGGTAACACTGTGGTTGGCTACTTGAAAAGTCCATACTGACAGTGCTGCAGTCGGACATGTCAAAAAACCTCATGGACTGGTGCTGATTGTGGATGTGGAATCATGGAGGCTACTGGTGGACTGTGGTAAATTGCCCCAATCTGGGCTGCTGGGTGATCTCATGGAGGGTCCTCATATTCATAGGACGTTTCTTGTGGCAGAGCTGCATGCGCTCTGATGTCTGACCACTGATTACTGGGTCTTCCATTCCCTGGCCTTCTTGGCATCTGAGAGCTTTCCTTGGACCAGCATTCCTTGGCTTGGTGATTTGGCTTTCTGCAATAGAAACAGAGCTTTTCCTTGAAGTGTCTGTCTTTCTCTTCCTTGGTCAACCTGCCTGCTTGCTGGGGTCTTACGGATGTCATGGCATTGACTTGAATGCCCTCATCTTCAGCATATATGGCCCAGTTTCTTGGCCCTTGGTTGAGTGTTCTTCCTGTGAATGCTGGGTTACTGTAGAGATGCCATACATGGTCAAATTCTCTTGCTAGATTGACCAATTTGTCTAAGGTGTCTGGGACTGGGGATACACCAAGTAACTTCTGGTGTAGGGCTCCTGGGAGGCATCGTTGAAAGGCAAACATCTTGGTTTCATCATTTGCTCCTGATTGGTTTGCGTATGTTGACCATTCTTGGTACAAATCGTTGAAAGGACGATTTCCCATCTTCATAGAATACATAAGGTTCGTGGATTCTAACTTGGTGTGGGATGGGATGAAGTGCTTCTTGAAATTGTCTCTGAAGTCCTTCCAAGTACCAAAATCTATGGGGGTTGCCTCTAATGCTTTCTTCTGCTTGTCTTGAGCCCAGTCTCCTGCTGAAGTGCCTGTCTTGAAGTGTGTTAGGGCAGCCAATACACGCTTGCCCTCGTTGTACGTGCTCGAAAGCACGTGAGTGAGTAAGGTAAGGCTGAGGAAGGGACCAAGCAGAGGAAAGGGAAGGGAGGTAGTTGCCGCCGAGTTTAAGTAGAGACGAGTGCCCAAATCTTGGACGTCGAACGAGAGAGTATGTTTCCGAGTCTAGGGGAACAAGCGAAGACGTCGAGTGAGGCTCGGAACACGCGTAGCGATGACACAGAAGGTAACTAGAAAGGGGGCAAAAGTGAGCGATGAGTTGTCGCAGTCAAACGGGTGTCTTTGTATTAGATCTGCCCCGTCGAACCGATACTGATCACACGAGAGAAAGAAGATGAGAATCAAATAAGACGCAGGGAAAAGAGGATGTCTTTATTGAGCGCGAAACCGAGTCCTTTATATACGCATGTACCTGTAAGTAAGGGAAGTCGTCGTCGCAAATGCTAAGTCGAACATTGTGAGGGAGAGTAAGTAGAAGCGGGGGAAAGCAAAGCAAAAGAGACCAAAGGATAGCGAGAGACTACGAAAGGTGGACGGACAGTCATAAGGCTAAGGTGAAGTTTTTACTGCCCTGGCGCTAGTGGCGTCGTTGGGCAGCGTGTACTGTACTCAGGCAAGTGTCGAGATGAAATGGGGGAGAAACGAAGAAGGAGAATGGAGACAAGGAGTCGGGAGAGGTCTAACTGGTCGAGGATGAGAGGCCGGAGAGGCGACGCGGGTGGCATTGATGAGGCGCACTAAGTCATAAAACGAGGGTGAGAATAGGGCAAGAAAATAAGTAAAAGTTGGGCACGCCTTTGTCTGAGACAAAGAACGCCACTCTAGACCGATCAATGGTCGTGGGTGTAAGCGTGGAGTTTTTGTTACAGATGGGACTTACCCCAGGGTCGTGGCTCTGATAGCCTGCAAAGCAACCAGGTGACTAGGCTGGTGCAGGGACTATTGAGGAGGATGTGCCACAAGGGGGATATACCCAAAGGGATGATGCTTGAGGATGTGTTCCAGTATGGGGTGGTTCTGCCACATCCACTTTCATGTCAGGGGTGTCAGATGGGTTAGGTCGGGGTTTGGTAGGGGAAAGGTGAGGGTGTTGGGGAGAAATCAGGGGTGAGTGCAGCCTATGGGGTGGAAGGTGGTGATGTAGAGGCAAAGGGGGGATTCAGTGGGTGCCAGCTGGTGAAAACCTGTGGGTGGATGGTGAGCAAGGCAGTAATGGGGCATGACAGCCCCATTGAATAGAGGAGGTTAGTGAAGGTCCTGTGGGCCTGGAAGAGTAGGTGTTATGATGAGCAAAGCCCCACAGCTACAAACTGTAGCCCTCAGGGGGGCACTACGACAAATTGACAACCACTCCAGGGAGATGGTGGTGGTACAAGGTCAAGGAGGGATGAGTAGCAATGAGGTTGTGGCAGCAACTGGAGAGGAGGGGATGTTGAGGTGGGCGACTATGGTTGGAGTGGTGGTAGCTGGGAGAGCAGGAGTTAAAGCGGATCCACGAAGACACTGATGAATAAAGAAAATAAAAACAAAAACAAAGATAAACTCAGCTTTGAGCCAAGTGGTTGTGTGTGCAAAGCATGAGTGAAATGTGGCAGGTTGAGGAGACAATGTGCCACATGTCAACGAGGTGGCCTGCGTGCCTGTGAGGTATGCAGGGGTATGTCAATCTTCTGCAGGGAAGTGAGGTAGAAAGAACTTAACTGTTGGCAGTGGGCCCAATGAGCAGGCAATGGCTTGTGAGCGCAGGGGGGTACTTGGTACTGGTGTGGATGCACATGGTGTACCCTACATGTGGGTGAGGGGAAGGTGGAGATGTTGGTTGTTGTTGTTGTCAGTGAAGAGGAAAAAGACAAAAAAACAAATGACAAATCAACAAGCCAGGATGCCCAGGTGGTGGGCACGATGAGACATTGTCCTTGGTTTTCATTCTCACATGTGCAATGTTCTTGCATGTACAAAAACGAGGAAGGAGGTAGGAGGGAGAAGTGAGAACAGAGAAGTGCCAATCAAAGAGTCCAAACTGAGTCGTTGCAGTGGTGCATGTTCACACACCACAAATTAAGTGTCTGCTCAGGTGCACGCATTTTCATTTTTGTCTAAGTCAATTCATACTATGGTGCCCATACCTAGCAATAAACATTTTCTCTAGCTCCAACAACACATTTTTTAATGCTTCAAAATTTACATAGCGGTATAATAATGTATATTAAATGAAATAGTGATTTTTATTTATTTAATTTTGAAGCTTTTGGGAGCACAGCAGACTTCCAAGTTAGTGTTGCCTCTGGCTGAGTATCTCAAGAAATAAAAAGCTAAAATTTGGAAAATATTTGAAAAGATAGATTAGATCAAAATACAGGGAGTCTTCTGCTGACTCTAAGTGATCCAATCAGTGGTTACTGAGTTATTTACATATTTACAGAGGTAGATCAACTCAGGATCTGGGGGTCCTCTGCCAACTCTAAGTGGTCTGATGACTCTGACCAGCTGTTCCTGAGATATTTTAAGCAGCTTTAAAATTGGCTTGGCTTTAGCTGAAAATAAAATTAACTCTACCACAAGTTGCACCTTGAGTTGCACTACTTTACAACCATTGCCCTGGCAGAAGTCACTAATGGATTCCCTGAGGGGGGGGCTCCTTGAACTGCAACCACCACCATGGGCAGTTTTCCCACAGCACAAGCTGGGGCAAGGATGAACATTCCTACATTCCCAGTCATCCATGGCCCCCTCTGAGATAGAAATAAACACACTGAACCTTTGTACACACCCTCTGTACGACGTATGAGCATAGTAGTGCACCCCACACACCACAAACACCCAACAATCACACAACCCCCCCCAAGAACCAGCTGCGCACCAGGAGACGCCCCACACCCATACCCCACCATGAAAGCCAACAACTCTAGGCCCCACACAATGCACCCACCTCCCTGCGAGCAGCCAAAGCTGAGCCGACTGCAATCATACCCCTACATGATACCAACAGCCCCGACACAAGTCCACACCCACCCCCCCATGCTGAATACCCAACCCAGCCCAAACAACCCACGCCCCCCTACCTATCTAGGAAGCAAGGCACATACCCCCCTCAAGATACGTCCCAAGCTCCTCACCCTCTCCCTAAAAAGAGCTAACCACCACGGAAGCTAGCCTACCCTGTGCCACAAACACCATCACAACAGACTAATACTGATGCTAACGAGCCCACCCCAGATTGAAATGAACCCAACATATGCTACCCCCCCCGGCGCACATGCAAAACCAGGTACCCTCCCCCTGGCGACAAACCCTCCCTGACCCCCCTGGCAACAAACAACGCCTGACATCCCTGCAGCAATTTAAGGTGAGCAGGAAGTGTCCACCCACCCCAACGCAACAAGCGATGAGCTCCACTGTTCCACCCACCTCCCAGCCCCCCACCAACTCCTCCAGGATGGCCCCGACTTCCCAAGCAGAGCACCACCAAATTACCACCAGATCCACCACTGCTGCCAGAGTAGCCACCTCCAGTGGCCCTGCTGCGGCCACAGCGGAAGCTCACAAGAGCCGAAAAAAATGATTGAGTAAGCATGAGGAATGTGTAAACCACCAGCACAACCTGACCTCCCCAAGCCCTAGCAGATGAACCGGATCAGACAGCATTGGTGCCAGCGACACTCCCACCCGCCCCAATGCCGATCATCATGACCCTTGCCATTCCGAGGGAAGCTATTAGACAAGACACACCAACAGCCACAGCAAACAGCCAATACCCCCCCTCTGAGCCTGGAGGTACCCCTCCTCCCTTTGCCATGCCAATCTTCCAAAACGAAGGCACCCCGACCCCTCCAGCTACACCCTCTGCAGATACCCACAAACGGTCCCCAACACCCCCCAGCAAACGGACATAACCCTGGATATTAGCATGGAGACGGAAGAGCTTGTAAGCAACCCCAATCACGACGATAATACACTTGCTGACAAACCATAACCCAGCCCAACGTTGTATCGATCCCAGCTACCAACCCCCTCTCCCTATGTGCCCGCCTCGAGGCTGCGGCTGGAAGACAACCTTCCCCCTCCAATAAGTCCACCCCCAAGAACCCCATTGACAAATATACCAAACCCCCCAGTGACAGCATGCTACTCATCCATTCCACAAGCCCTACAGCTGCCCTGGAAAACATTGACCTTGACCTGATCTCCTTCTGGGAGCAGGCCGAAGGAGGGAAACTTCTCGCCCACCCCTTTGACAATGAAGCCAGATTCCCCGAACTCCACGAGGACATCAAAAACAGAATCTTCACAGCTGTTGCCGAAATCACTGGATCCCAAAGTGTCAGCATCTCAGCCCCCAGGCCCAGCGAGGAAGCCATCAGGAAGGACCATACCCCAACCACCTTCCTTATTTACAACCTCACCCCTGAACAGCATGAACTCTTACTCCAATGCAGAGTCTGGTCCTCACTTGCTATAACCTTCCTGGTCACTGACCTTTCTCCACCTTGCCCCAGATTTCTCTTCTCCATCAAAGGCTTCTCCACCCTCACCAACGAAGGGATCTGGACATTAGTTAGACAAGTCTGGTCTGACAATGACACGCTTGCATTCATCGAAAACCTGATGAATGGTATGCCAGATGACATCATACAAGATGCCTACATGTCTGCACACTCCTTCCTTGGCTCCCTCCATATCTTCTGCCTCAACGTTAAAGATGCTGGCGACACCCTTACACCCTGTTTCAATGTATACAGACTAGGCAGGTATATTCAGAATGACAACCTCTGGATTGGACTGAGAGACTATCTTGCCTCCTACACCTACGAGTCCCCCATGCACGGACAAGGCTTCATCGACCCAAAACCATACCACTGCGGCATTTGCCATGGTATTGACCACCCCTGCAGGCTCTGCCCCTTCCCAACCATCGAAGGATGGAATGGCCCCAAGAGATGCCATGACCAAACCAACAACCAAGGCAGAGGAGCCAGGCCCAGAGGTATGGCCATCGGACGCCAGAACAACTGACCCACAAGATCCCAGCTATATACCACTTAGAGAATGTTCTATACCACCTTGTTACCCTGTTTATACACATAGACATAGCCACCTGTCCCCCCCTATGACCAAAGTAGGAATATGGCAAGGGACTGCTACTTAAATAGCAAAGAATAGATTGCTTTGACCCCCCACTAAAAATGCCTCCCCACTCTGCTGCCCCCTCTCGCCCACTCTCCGATGCCAACCCTTCCCAGGATAGATTGGCACATGTCCAAAATGGGAGTACCATGAGCACCCACCCACGCCTCCCTGTCGCTGATACCCAGCATATAACACGTACCACACAGAACTTGCTTAAACAAAAAGCGAACATAAACATAGCTTCCCTTAATCTCAATGGCTTTGCGTCCCCATTGAGCAATATGAGCAGAATAGATAAATGGTCAATGATCAACAACACCCTAAACTTATAAAACATAGCTATCCTAGCGGTACAAGAGACCCACATGGACTGGGAACTCCTCCAGAATGTCTGAGCCTGCTTTGGTCACAAAATGGACATCCTCCTGTCCCCCCACCCCATAACCCCCTGAGCTTCCGCAGGCATTGCCTTGGTCATTAATAAAACCCTGATCAAACCAAGGAAATGCTCGGTAAGCAAGCTGATTGAGGGACACATGATAGCCCTCAAGATCAATTGGTTAGAGTCTGAAACCACAACACTAATCAATGTCTACACCCCGAATAACAAAACAGAACACCCCACCTTCTGGGAACAAGTTGAAACAGTGAGACAAGCATACAGCCTTGGACACCCCAGCTTCCTCCTGGGCAACTTCAACCTAGTTGAAGACCCAATAGATCACGACCCAGCCCACCAGGACAACACTAATGCAGGTGTTGCAGTGACACGGTGGGACTTGCATGCCACCATGTTGGCGTTGTAGTGACACAGCAGGGACTGCAGGCCACGTTGGTGTCGTGGTGACATGGCAGGGCTTGCGTGCTGCTGTAGTGCATGGCAAGGCTTGCATGCCGCCATGTTGGCGTCTTAGCGATGCAGGGGGGCTTGCAGGCTGCATCAGTTGTTGTGGCGTCGTGGTTGCACACCATGTGAACCTCAGGGTGTTTGAAATCTAGAAGAAAGAAACAATGTAGTTAGTTAATTTAAAGGATAAGAAAAACACTTAGCAGGATTCCTGGGTCAAAGAAACACAGCCAACGAGCTGAACGTTGGACGTCAATGACATAACGGTTGTGTTGACAATGATCTGCAAAAAACAATTAAAAGAAAAAAAAAAATGCATACCTCAATGCACCAGAATTTGGCCATGAGTGACATCATGGTCACAGTCATGATGCCTGCAAATGGAGTGGTGGGGCCATAGAGTAGTGGCGTTGGAGCAGAGGCTTTTGAAGCAACATGGTGAGGATGAGAAAGGGACACTGTTGTGCTGATGTGTCAAGCGCCTGGTTGAGTGGGGGCTTAATCTGTGGCATGGGAAGGTGTCACTGAGTGCACTGGTACTGTAGCCATCTATTTGTGCAACTGTTGACTCCCATGTGAACACCCCCATGAGGGATTTTCTTTTTTTCTCTTTTCTTTCTTAACGGATATCTTCAAGGACCACCTACATACTCCCACAGGCAACCGACCACCCCCACAGCCTACACAAAGAGGGACGACTACAGCCCTCTGCGGGCACGAAGACAGAGCTGACAACTGGTGGACAACAATCTGGGCTTCAGCCCTGTGTAAGTTTTTTTTTTTTTTTTCACTCTGTTTCTCACTGGTGTTGCAGCCCTAAACCCTCACCTCTGTGGCTATGTCCTCAAAACCACCCCTGCCTTTCCAACATGTGCCTGACCTACTTACATGCCTTGTGACAAATCCAGTTGAGTTTTTTTTTTCTCTGCTCCACCATGAACCAACGCATTACAGGACAACAGTAAAAATGCATGCAAACCCCCTTCTCACACTCACCCTCACTCACCCACCTTACCAACACCATGGCCACGCTGCGCCTGGCAAGACATGTACATAATAGATAAGTTTTTTCTTTTTCTTTTCCATTCACTTTTAACTGTTGCAGGACAGGACATTACTGTCCCCTCGAGCCACTGCCATGGTGTAACGCTGCAACCCCGATACCACCACAGCTGTGACCTCATCACCACCCTAACCATTCTGCCACCACACTGACCCACCGCATACCAGCCCCACTGTAGCCATCCCTGACACAGTGCACAAGACCCCACAGATACCAACCCACTGCCACACCATGACCCTGACCACCACCTTGACACCATTGCTACCCTTCCATGCACAAGCCCTGCCATGGTGCCACCCCCAATGCAAAACCCCGCCACGTCGCCCCAACACGGCGCACAAGCCATGCCATGACCCCAGTTGTGACCAACATTGTGACTCCTTCACCACAATGCTCCATCGCCATGCCCACCCGCCACGCCCAAGTCCCCCCATTAGTGTTGGGGAAGTTCGGTCCCAGACCAATCCAAACTTGGTTTAAACCGAACCCAAACTGTTTAATTGGTTTGGGTTTGGAAAATTCTGAAAATAAACCAAATGGTTCGGTTTGGGGTTTGGGACCCCCAAACCGATGCCAAACCGTTCCAAACCGATTAAGAAAAATTATTAAAAATTATTTTATATTTTGTCCTTAAATGGTTTGGTTTGGTTCAAACTGAGTTCAAACCAAGTTTGAACCAAGTTTGACTGAGTTTGAACCAAAATAAATGGTTAAATTTATTATTATTAAAAATATTTCATGTTTTTGGTGTCAAATTAAGTTTAAACCAGGTCTTAACTGGTTTAAACTCGGTTTGAACTTGGTTTGAACCAAACCAAACTGATTAAGAAGCAATTTAAAACACCTTTTTTTAATCAGTTTGGAACGGTTTGGAACGGTTTAGAACGGTTTGAACCGGTTTGGGCCGGTTTGGGTTCGGTTTGGTGAAAATTAAATGGTTCGGTTTCCGGTTTGGCCAAAACTGGCCCAAACCAAACCAAACCAAACTTCCCCAACACTACCCCCCATCATGGCACCATCCCCATCACAGCATAGAAAACCCCACCACGCCATGTCATACGGAAGCCCTACCATGCCACATTCCAACCCCGGCCCTGCGACTGCAACCCTGTCACCACCACCACGGCTGCGCCTTGCTTACAGTAGTAGTAGTTCCCAATGTATTTATTAATTGTGAATAATATATCATTTTTATGTCACAAATTTGTAGTACCAATAGTCCTACAAGCAGACTCCATGTATACTATGGTTGATATAAGAGGGCTATGATAGGCTACAATCAGGCTATGATTGACTATGGTAGTGATATGGTAGGCTACAATAAGGCTACAACAAGGCTATGTAGACTACAGCAGACTATGGCAGACTACAGCAGACTATGGCAGACTATGGTAGACTATGGTAGACTATGGGAGACTATGGTAGACTATGGGAGACTATGGTAGACTATGGGAGACTATGGGAGACTACAGTAGACTATCATAGACTACAGCACTTGCTGGCATCAAGACTACAGTCAGTAACTGGATTGATATAGTGAGATTGGTCAGACTGTAGTGGACTGTACTGTAGGTACTGCATGTAGATTGTGGCAGTGCTGCAGCAGTGCTACACAGAACATAAATGTCTCTACCAGCACTGCAGAAACTATGGGCTACTATGGAGTGCTGCTGCAGACTTCCACAGACTACTGTAGTCAATAATTGGGTTGATATGGTAAGACTATGGTAGACTGTGGTAGACTGTGGTAGTAGGCCTGGATATGGTAGACTGTGGTAGACTACAGCAGTCCTACACAGAACATAAATGTCACTACCAGCACTACAAGAACTGTGGGCTACTATGGCCACTATGTAGTGCTGCTGCAGACTCCTGTAGTGGCCCCAGGGTTCACTGATGTACCCATGCACAGATTCCCCTTTCCTGTCCCCCCCACACCAACACCCATACACAGATTCCACTTCCCCATCCCCTCCATACCCATGCACAGATTCCACTTCCCCATCCCCCCCACACCCATGCACAGATTCCACTTCCCCATCCCCCCACACCCACACCCATGTACAGATTCCCCTTCCCCATCTCCCCCACATACACCCCCATGCACAGACTCCCCATCCCCCCCACACCAACACCCATACACAGATTCCACTTCCCCATCCCCTCCACACCCATGCACAGATTCCACTTCCCCATCCCCCCACATCCATGCACAGATTCTCCTTCTCCATCCCCTCCACACCCATACCCATACACAGATTCCACTTCCCCATCCCCCCCACACCCATGCACAGATTCCCCTTCCCCATCTCCCCCTCACCTATGCACAGATTTACCATCCCCTTCACACCTATACCCATACACAGATTCCCCTTCCTCATCTCCCCAGGTGCCACACCAACACCCCACCCCCATGCCCCCCCCCTCTTCAATTTATGCAAAGTTGGACAATATCCTAGTAAACTTTTTTTTCTTTCTGATTTTGTCTTCAAGTTCTGTTGATTCCAACTGACTACGAATTGACTTTGTCATGCCCTCATACAATGTCCCAGTCAATGTGTGATTTTTTGCCCAAGTTTCACTGACTGACAGTTGATTTTTATTGACTTGGTCAAAAGTCACTTGACTTCAACATCTGTAGATGCAACTAGGTGTTTGGAGCTGTTTGGAGCTGTTTGGAGTGTCCTTGAACAGCTCTGAACAGCTCCAAATACCTACTGCATTTACAGATGAATTGACTTCAATTGACTAAAATAACATTTTTTTTGACTTTAGGTGACTTTTGGCCAACTTTCTTTTTTACTGAGGGTCACCCTGAATGAGTCACACAGGTCTTGTAGTTTGTTCCTAGGTACAAATACATGTATATAGCCTTGTTGAAAATAGATCCTTTTCAAACTACTGCTCACTGATGCTTCTAAGATAAGCTGTCAAGTTCTCAACTGGTCTGATTGCCTCTACTCCCTCTAGCTCTGCTAATTCATCCTGCTCTCCAAACCCTTCAGTGATATTGAGTTCCCTTTGATACTTCGCCTGGAACTTAAGTATCTGTAGGGCTTCCATGTTGCTTGGCTTAAGGCAGTTCCTCCTGGCTCTAGCTGTCTCCTTGCTTGCTGAGAAGACATGCTCACATGGTACTGAAGTGGCTTGAATGGGGAGTAAGTCCATGGCAAGCTTGAAGAGTGGTGGCCACTTTTTCTGGTGTTCCTGGCATTCCAACTGCTGTCAGTATCCCCCAACAAAATGGCCCACCCTATACACCTGCCAGAACTTCATAATATTGGCAAATTTGACTGGGACTGCCAGATAGTTATCAACTTCACCTTCTAAGGTATCTGCCTGTGGTCTGTAGGTAGGCATTTTGCCAACACCAAGGCTTGCCAAAATGGCCTGCATGCCACCAAATGGTTCAGAAGGTGGAGGGGGTGCAACTGATCTAGTAGGGGCTCTAGATGGTGTGTGTAATGGCCTGAGCTACTAAAGATTTTGGTTTCAAAGTGGCATGACAAGTTAAAGCACTCACTGCATCAAGGAGGTGATGCTTTACTGTTCCAGCAACATCTGATGGGTACTGTTGCTTGAACCATTCAAGCTTTACCAAAGGGTTAAGAACTGTTCACATGGCATGAGAAATTATGCAGCATATTAAAATGGCCACTCACCCATTGAAAGCAGATATGCTGGAGTTTCAATGGCCTGAGTAGAATAAGATTTTATCTTCTCAGTACTTTTTCTAATGATAAGACCAATATCCAGTCCCTCAATCATCAAGTCAGTGGCCAAGTCATTCAGAGACTTTGTAAAGCCCTCAAATGCAGGGACTGTGCCACAAAGTGTTGGTGTCTTCTCACAAGAGAGTGATTGCTGATACAAGAAGAATCTAATTAATTAATACACAGAGAAGGAAAATATTTGCTCACCTGAAGAATTCTCTGAAGTCCTTGAAGGACCATCCAATCATCCTCATCTAATGGATCTGGCCCTCCTTCCTCCTGAATGAACCTATCAATTGCCTAACTCAAAGTTAGCATAGAATTTATTAAAAGTTGTAAAACATACCTCTCTTAAAATAAATGCCCTCTTGATCATCAAATAAGCAGTGGACCACCTTGTCTCCACATCCTGAATTAATTGCAGAGGTACATTGGACTCCTCTGCAATTGCAGAAAACATATCATGCCTTTGTGATGAATTGCAGATCTATTATAAATAAGTTAGAGAAAGAACAAAAAAACTTGAAAAGAAAAAGAAAAAGAAAAAGAAAAAGAAAAAGAAAAAGAAAAAGAAAAAGAAAAAGAAAAAGAAAAAACTCGGAAATAAAAACAGGAAAAAATAGAGAAAAGGAAAAACTTACATAAACAATAATTTGCTGAAGCTTTTTAACTTGGTCAAAACCAAATCCAGGTGCTGTCTCTAGCATTTCCTTGCATGCAAGATTTACAATATGGGCAAAGCATCTAAGAAGTGTCAACAAAAAAAAAATTAAATAGTTTGACACTTACCTGATGTGATGCTGCTCTGCAGAAAACCTAGTATTAGGACATTGCTTCTTCAACTGAGTTTCTAATGCCACCATCATAGAGCTGTTGTTGGATGCATTATCTGTTGTTATCCAACCAATCTGTTTTTAAAAAAATTGATTAGCTGAAATTTTTTATAAGATAAAATAGACATTACCTTTCTTTCAAGCCTCATCTTAGTAACAATAAAATAAAAGACCTTAGCTAACCTCTCCCCAGCATGGCTCCCAGGAACATAGACAAATTGTCACACCCTCGTTCTGACTTCTCACATTTCTTCACTAATCACTCCCTTATACTGCCGACATCTTTTGACTTCACCCTTATGTACATTGTCTCAAGATACGGACGCTTGATACAACCCCCATCTCCACCATCCTAGTTATCACCCTTCCTATTACCACCCCTTCCCTACGGGCTGGCCCTGTTATGCTCGATAGTTGCTATAGTTCCCCAGCCCATCTCTTATCTCATAGTCACCCGAGGCCTAGTACAGTGGTGATGTCATCCCTGTAAACCCCATGTATTTAGACCGCGTACGAATGACGGGTAGACTCTAAGTCTACTCACCTCTCTTCAATCTCAAGCCTTGACATCTGTTTCTGAGTCGTCTTGCCCGACTTCAATCCGACTTGACGCTGAGCCCAAAGCCTTAGCATTTATCTCCTGCAAGTGGGGGAGATCAGAACCACTAACCTTTACAGTGCAACCGAATGCTCACGATGAGCGTTACACAAATCCAATAAGATCAGCTCTAAGGGTTAGCTTTTGCTGGCCACCTTGAGTCTGGACCTGCTCTACCCAGTGAGCAGTAACAGCCATATATGGCTTGAGGTCAGGGTCAGACCACATGTCTGTGGTAAAAGAGACCCTCCCAAGGCAGCTCTTCTAAATATAAGTTAGCCCTCAAGCACTAAGATATGATAATTTAACATTACCTGAATATTCTGAGACAACCTGTGAAGAGTCTCTGCACTGCACTGTTCTCCACAATGCACTTCTGCATAATGGTCCTGTGAGGGATGTCTCCATCATGCAGCTCAGGGTGGAGTAGAAGACACAGGTGGTGGAACTCTGGTTTCTCTACAATCATCATAGCCTTTAAAAAAAATTAAATAAGGAAAACAAAAATAGAAAAAACCTGATCTGTGGCAACAATAAATTGCACAAGGCTATCTAGAAAGTTTTCTTGAGTGATGAAGGGAGTGCAGTGCTCAGCTTGGTGCTCCACAGGAACTCCAGTGACTCTTGCAATAGCTTCTCCTCCCTCTTTACCTCTTAACTCAATTTTGAGGCTTTGACACTCTGCAACCCACTCTTCTGCATGGTGCTTGAGCAGATGAACTCACAGGGGACCTGTTGCAGTGGTGGGACAATATGAGTGTACTTTGATGGATGCATCTTCTTGATAAAGAACCCTTAAAAAATTTATAAATATAAATAAAATAAAGTAAAATAAAATAAAAATAAATAAAACTTACAAGCAGAACTTGCACTTTCCTTCAATGACTTGATAAAATCTCGAGGTATCATCACCTGAGCCCAGCCTAGAACCAGCTTTTTGAGCTCCTCCTTGAGGGATGGGTTGGAGTAGGGGGGTCAGAGCTACCCCTGAGACTAGCACCACCCTCCTGAGAGCCATCTGACACATTTCCAATGTCAAAGTTCTCAGGTTGGGGTGAGCTAAGGCTTCCCTGTATTAAATTTGTTAAAAAATTATTATAAAGTTAATATAATAAAACACTCACTTGATTGGAAACCTGAGCAGGTGAAGAACCTGCAAATGCATCCTCTCCTCCCAAATTCTGTTGTGAGGGCCTGGGGGGGGGCACCTGAAGCCACAGAAGTAGTGCCTACTTGAGTGCTAGATCAAAGTGCACATGCTGGCTGGCAGTTGATGCCTGAGCAGCTGTGGATGGAACTAACCACAGTATGAATGCATGGGCACACCATTAAAAATGGGTACATACCATCAAGCTGAAAAGACATCTCCAGAGCACCACCAAGAAGGTGTTTGGCCCAAGTCTTCTTAGTGGTCTTTTGCCTTTTTGGTGTCATTTTGGGTGTTGAAGGGGCCCTCTTCCTAGATCCAGCCATAGTAGGTGAAGCCAAGAGTAATATGAGAATTTGAGTAGTAGATGGAGTAGATCAATTGAGATTGGGCAGAGATGAGGAGAGAGGAGAGTGCAGCAGACAGCAAGATGAGAGTGTGAGAATGTGCAGCATATGTGGTGCTGCAAAATTTCATATACCACTTCACTCACTGGGGTGCACAACCTGTGGCACAAACCACACAAGTCCACAACACCACTACAACAAACCCACCCTTTCCCCTGGCCCTATGGTAAGAGGTGACCAACTACCCCCCTTACTGACCTACCTGCACCCTGCTGCACGCACCCTTTCAGGCAACAAGGCTGGCTCCTTACAGCCACAATGAGACTGCCACAATGAGCCCCAAGGCTGAGAACCTCTGTCAGGTTCCTCAAGAAGAGGCCATGCAGCATATCTAGGAACAGGTACGTCTCCTCCCCTGGATCCCATTTGTCTGCTCCCAAAGACAGTAGCAACGACAACAATGTCTCTCCCCAGACTCTCAAATTGAAGACAATGACAGAACATCCAACAGCAGCAGCAGTGCAACCAGCCCCAGGCCCTCAAGGTGTCAACAACACCTTGGAGTCAGCAATGCAAGCTCCCAAGCCCTCAAGGTGGTGGTGGTGATGGTGCCAGCCCTGGGTGTCAAAGTGATAATGACAACACAAAGATGATGTCATCCAAGCCCCTAAGGTAGCAGCAGTGACATGACAATGACAATGTCCAACAGCAGCAGTGGCACCAGTATCAACCCCAGGGCTTCAATGTGACAATAATTAGCCCTGGGGTCTCAAGGTGACAACATCACCCAAACCCCCAATGGCAGCAGTTGGGCCTGGGCTTCATGGCAATGACAATGGCACCACCCCAAAGTCAGCAATGACAATAGTGCTGCCCCAAAGTTGGCAACAACAATGGTGCTGCCCCAAAGTCAGCAATGACAATGGCACTGCCCCAAAGTTGGCAACAATATCATCCAAACCCCAAGGTAGCAGTGGCACCAGCCCTGAAGTCCCAAGGCAATGACAAACCCGGGCCCTCAAGGTGATGATGATGACACAACCCAAGCCCCCAAGGTGATGCCAATGCAGCCCTGGGCCCTGAAGATGACAACATTGATGCAGCTTGGAGTCCAGCACCTGGGCAGTAAATATGTAGTGGACTTGTATATGCACTATGTAGTTCAAACTAATAAATTTTCATTTCATCACATATAACATGTGACTACAGGGTCCATAAAGTCAAAGCTCAGCAGGTCATTGATACACAAATGCTGTGATATGGCAATACCACCAGTGAGTTCATACCCAGGCAAGGGTCATACACATTTTGCTTTGTGAATCCAGGGTTGATGATGTAGTAGATTCCAGGGATTGTTAGACTTGTTTCTGGGGATTTCACAGCCAAAGTTGCTAAGGGCTGAACAAGAGTGAGAGTGAGCAAGATTGATGCCATCTGAAGTGGTAAAACAAAGTGAGATGACAATGATGAGAGATCTGAGGTGGAGTCCCTGAACAGTGGCCCTGGGATCATGCAGTAGGTAGATGAGACAGAAAGGGGGAAACACAACAATGCCATTTGATGACGCAAGGTTATATACATGGGAACTGTATATGACACTTTCTGAAACTAAGAGTAACTAGTGTTGGGGAAGTTTGGTCTCAGACTGACCCAAACTGGGTTTGAACCAAACCCAAACTGTTTTTTAAATGGTTTGGGTTTGGAGAATCCTGGCTCAAACCAAATGGTTTGGTTTCTGGTTTGGGGGTTCCAAACCTGGTTCAAACCAAACCAAACCAATTAAGAAAAAATATTAAAAAATATCTTATAAGTGCTCAATAAATGGTTTGATTTGGTTCAAACCAAGTTTGAACCAAACCAAACTGAGTTTAAACCAAATTTAAACCAAAATCAGTGGTTTTTGGTCTCAAATAATTTGAAACAAAGTCTCAATTGATGAATTTGAACAAAACCAATTGTTTTTGCCTCAAACCAAGGTCTTAAGTGGTTCCTTAAGTGGTTTAAACTGAGTTTGAACCAAAATGAACTGAATCAAACTGGTTATTTTTAATCAGTTTGGAACAGTTTGAAGCAGTTTGGTTCAGTTTGGGTTCAGTTTGGGCAAATTCTAATCAGTTTGGTTTCTGGTTTGGCTAAAATGGTGCCAAACTGAACCAAACTGAACTCCCCCAACACTAAGAGTAACAAAGACAATATGACACATGAAAATAGAATCACCCAAGTCTGCCTCTGGGTGTGATGATCTGTGCATTCTCCAGTGGCATCTTGCAGGTGGCCTAGGGAGTTGATGGACAAAGGTGGCACTCAGTGTGGGGACACATGGCCTGGCAAGGGAACCTCTTACAAGGCGAGTACAGATGGCAGCAGTCCATTTGCAAGTGATGTGGGATGTTGAGTGAATAACAAGTGGCAGGGGAGAGAGAGAGAAAGAGAATGTGTGTTTGTGTGTGACTTGGTGTATGGAGAGAGAGAGATGGGGGAAGAGTGAAGGGGAAGGCATGGTGATCAATAGTGAGTGGTGTTGGGGCAAAGCCATGAGAAGTCAAGACAATATGGCTGATATGGCAGCTAAGCCATGCAATGCCAGACCAAGACCAAAGAGACCAAAAATGAGGCCCAGAGCAAGGCATCCTTACCATGTGTGACTGTACTTCTGAAAAGAGCACAGAGTAAATAGGCAGAATGGTGAGCTCCAGTACTGAGGTGGCCATGGGGAAAAGTGCATGGGCATGGGTGGGAGAGTGAGAGGGTGTAGACAGTGGGTGGTGGAGGTGAACAACAAGGCAATGGGGACAGAGAGCACAAGGGCAATAGAGATCGCAAGGAGAAATGAGAGGGGGACTGTGATACAGTGACATCACAGAGAACAGGAATGATGACACAGGGGGAAGAGGCTGTAGCATGGAAGGCACAGGTGGCAGCTAGGTCAGAGAGGGAGAGCTGTGCAGGACCCCAGGCAAGGAGGGAGCACATGGGCAGACAGTCAGCATGCTAATGACACACAGACAGTGAGCAGTTGGCACACTGACAGCAAATGACAATGTGCAGACAGCAGGCAAATCTGTGTGTTGACAGCAGCACCAGAGCAGAGATAGAGTGTAGGTGAGAGGGGATGGGACAGGGGACTGATGCAGCATAGGCAAGGACAGAGAGGAGCAAGGGGACTGAAAAGGTGACTTACCCAGTGTACAGCAAGCAGTAATTTCTGCTCAGTCAGACTCTCACACAGCCTAAGCTTGAAGTCACAATTTTCCATGTTCAGCAACTGGCTTGTTCCCAGCAGGATTAACCTGCCTAATCTGGTCATGACCTAATCAAGCCTTGGCTGAGTGGCTCAGCCCAACTTATGAGCCAAGCTGAGCCAGGTTTGGTCATGAGCTGATTTGTCAGCCTGGCTCAGCTCAAGATGGCTCAGCTTGGTGTAGCAGTGCAACTGCTGTGCTATGGAAGCTTGCTGTGACCAGCAACACTAAATTGGACCAAGACAAAACATGAACTTTGGGTATATTTGGAAAAGTGAGATGCTCTCGAGAGTACTAGCACATGAAAGCAATAAAGTAGTATGGAATCAGGGAAAGGGAGTCTCTCCTGTCCAAGGTGGTGAGGACGCCTCTTTATATGTCGGGTTCTCCTCCAGAGTCAGTTTGCATGTGACAGAGTGCTGGGTTTGGGTGAGTGAGGGATGACGCGATGATGACACGGATGACAAGGGAAGGTAAGTACAAGGCTCGATGATCGGCATGATCGGAGCAGCTCAACAGTCAGCATGATCAGAGCATGGAAGGAAGTGTGTAGCGTACTTACACGCTACACCAAGTCAAGTGTAAGGTAAAGGTGAACTGTTAAGGTGGGCACACTCAACTTAGCACAGAGACAAGTCACATGCTATATGTGCAGTCACAGTGGAGGGTGCAGAACTTAGGAGACTTTATGCAAGACTCTAACTGCAAAGGTCACACTGTGGCACACTGAGTGGAGAACCAAGAGGACAAGTTAGATTGGACAGAGTAGGGTAGTACAAAGGAATGCATACCTAAGTGGAGAAACAAGAGGACAAGTTGGTTCCACTCAGGACGCTACAGGGAGGCTTATATACACTACTGCAGCTGAGCTTGAACTGAGTCCGAACACTATTACTAAGTGTACAGTAAGACTCCTTGACTCAGGAGCTGACACATTGTATCTAATAATAGCACTATCTATTGTGCTGACTGATGCATCTGTCATAGCGCTTATGAGCAGCTCCACTTTGCTGAGTAAAACCTTCCATCCTTATCTACCAATCATGACTGTTTGTACATATAAGGGACCTAAGTCCCATGATCATGTGCACATGGGTGGCAATCCCTTGTGACTGACTTGAAGTCTCCATACTTCAGCCCTTTTCATATAAATCCGTAAAAAGACACTTGGCTGGCTCAGCCATTTTGAGCCAAGCCATGGTGACACTAGCTGGACCAAGACTGAAAAGACTGAAAATAGATGATTTTGGGGCCAGTGCCCAAGGGATCCTTACAGCTCACCATGGGCCCATTCAATATAAAAGGCAGCTTGTCTATGCAGCTAGCTGTGGGCCCATGCACATGTACAGACTATATACCTTTGATGGGCCCCCATGGGTTTTACCAATGTATTAGTATCATTTGCACATGGGCTTTTATGAATGTATCATCAATCCTTTGTGACATTATATGTTTGTGAAGGATATGGCAAGAAAAGATGCACTGGCCAAGTCACTGAGTGTTCAGGTATTCTAAACTTTGTCCTCAATGGGTGGGCCAACTGTAGAATTGTGGCCATGGGTAAATTGAATTATATGTTGATGAGTATAAAAGAGATCTACAACTTGATATGGATGAAAGCACATTTCAAGGCAATGACTATATCCTTCCTAGTCTTGGATCCAGCCATTGATAGCATCTGTTAAGGCACCTGTACACAAGGGCTATACAATAGGATCTTTCAAAGTTCTCTCTCTTATTTTGGTCCCTGATTGGACCCATTAAAATGTCCATTAAGTCTGATTTTGGTGTAAATCTTGTGATAATATGAAAATTAATAAAGACTTTGAACCCCCCCCTGAAAGTCATTAATGAGATTATAATGCATTAACTTTGTGCCTCAAAGCCCGGCAACATTTTGCTAGGGTAAATCTTTTTCAATCCCCACTAGACCAAATTATTAACTCCAACTCAGGGCTCATAAAACATAATCAAATTTGCTTTCTTTGTAAAATAAAATAACACTCTGATTCTTTGACAGCCCCCCTTAATAAAATGGGAATAATGGATCTATGTCAAAAAGGAGCCCCTCTCATCCTTAAAATCACATTATTTGTTCCATTTTCAATGTCATTTTCCTAATTAATGGTTCCCATTAATGATATCATAATGGTTAAGTAATGAAATGATTAAGGGTAACTTTGAACACCCCTAATGTCTAGGGCATTTTATTCAGGAATGGGGGCTTGGTGACAAGGTGTCACCACACTCATGTGCTTTTGGATTGTTATGTGTAATACACATTTGCTAATGCATACACAGAAATTGTCAGTGAATTTGTGTCAGAGGCTGAACCAAAGTGCCAGTAGTACTGATATATCTAAGAGATCTAAGAGATAGGGACACTCACCAATGTTCCAAGAAATCCCTGAACTGTGTCTTAAAGAAGATATCTTTGACTATGACTGATGAAGACCCTGATTTGTCCCTTGTGGGGACCTGGATGAGTTAGATGGGGAGATAGAAGGCATGGATGTTAGTTAGTTGTGGGTAATTTGGTCAACCCATCAATCCAAGGGGCCACAAGGCAAGCCAGCAACCTTAGAAATAAAAGTTCAGGCAGTATGCAAGCTCCTAACAGACTTGGACCTTAATGTCAGTGACTTTCTCTATGCTTTAAGCTGTGGTGACTTGGAATGTGTTGCAGACAATGTTGTCCACTACCATATGACTGCCCTCTTTCAAAATGACCTGTTATTACACAGACTGCAAAACTGGAGCAAACCACCAAATCTACACAAACACAGAGGCACAGAAATGTTGAAGACATTAGCTGTGGAAAGCATAACAGAAGTCATATAAGAGGCAATGGAGGCTATATCTGAAGTCTTCCAACCAGGTCCAGATCCTCTCTATCCCTGACATCCTTGACATCCTTTAACTTCTCTAAGACTACTATAATTATGGCTTAAGAACAAACAACACACCTGTCCTTTGGCACATCCTGAAAAAGGTGGGATGAAGTGAGCAACAGGCAAGGCAAAATATGTACAAAAATGACAGTTATCTAAATAAAATACATAAGTGGCACTGATCCAATGTAGGTTACTACTCACATTAGGGTCTTTTAAAGTTCCCATTGTTGTCTCATTATCATACCATATTTGGAACCCTTATTTTGGAAAATAATTTGATCAGGGAATCAAAAATGGCTCAATTAATGCAAAAGTTTGTGTTCAGGGTGGGTTGGGGCTCCTACTACCTGTAATGCCATTACTCTGATCTCATGAAGGAAGGCAACAAAAAATTCAGAGTTTTATTTTGTAGAGACACAAGTTGTGCTACATTGCAGTCTCATGGCTGTCTCTACCTCATGCCTCTCTGGTTGCCTCACCACCACTTTCCCAGGCCATCCATGTCCTCCAAAGCATGAGCAAAGATAGCCAAAGCATCTGGCACCAAGACCATGGCCAAGTGCACTGTGAAACAAGGCAAGAAACTCTCAGCTGATGATGACACCCAAGAACCCCATGGTGAAAGAGGGTCCTGGGTCCTCTGGGATGACACATGCACTGAGTGGCTCATTGATTGGCCGGAGGACAATCCTGAGGATCATCAAAAACTGTTCTCTGTTACAGTTTTGCCTCAGACCGACCCTCAGACACCATACCTGAAGACCCTGAACACTGTTAGGAGGAGAACCCCTGAAGATGATGCCAAAGAAGAAGTGGCAATAGCAAGACTTGTGGCTGAACATACCCAATACAGAGCTAAGTCTCCCACACCATACTACCAACCCAGAAGCGCTCAAAAGCTGCAGGAATATTGGGAATAGTACACATGACCCTGGCATGTGACCTGGCTAGACTCACACCAGAAGGGTCCAGATGAGCTTGTGCCTGGACTGGCCTAGACCGCCTTGTGTTTGATGACTTGTATGTTCCTATTGATTGTGCCTTGATTCTACTATACTGTGCTGTTGTGTGACAGTACAACGCTCCAAGCGGAGTTACCTTATTTAGATATGCTTAGTCGGGTTGATATATCCTGCAGAGGACGGAAAATATGCCTTTAGTATTATATCCTCCTCTGCAGGTGAGTACTTAGTTTCACTTTAATCAATATAGTCTTATATCCTCCTCTGCAGTCCCCTTGTGTCCTCTGTGACTCAAGGGCCCTCTATAGGTTGCATCTTGACAATTATGTCTCACTTGTGAGCTAGTAGCTGAACGAGTACATGACTTTGACATCCTCTGTGATCATTAGGTCGCTGTTGTTGCCTAGATCACACATTCTAGAAGAATGTCTGGTGGAACATTACATTCTCTGATTCATTGCACAACACAAAGCAAGAAAACCAGCCACATCATGCAGCTAAAGGCTCAAAATTGGCCTTCCATGCTAAGATGGCAGAATATAGATGTTCTGTTGATGATGACCCCAAGGTTTGTGAAAAGATAAACAGTGATATGAAAAGTATGCCAAGGCCATTGAAAATCAGATCACTCAGTAAGTCTCCATTTCCATGTGTGGGGTGTGATATGACTGATATCCAGAAGTTTGAAGCACAAGTACCAAGAGTTCAACCAGGAGCTTGGGAGGACAGGTGCAGGGCTATCAGTTGATGAAATTTGGAGGGAAGATGTCAAAATGCGACCTATAAATGGCCCTTGAGTCACAGAGGACACCAGAGGACTGCAGAAGAGGATATAAGTGTTGGATAAGCAATCTGTCATGGTTGATATGATTGTGAAACCAACACCCTGTACTCAGGGCCATATAGCTCAGTGGTTTAGAGCACCCAGTATATATCCGGGAGGTCCTGGGTTCAAACCCCAGTCTGGTCATTTTCTTGTGTGGACCCACATTTTCCCCTTTGGGACATGTTCCCCTTTGGGCTATTTCCCCATTGGGCTGTTCCCCATTGGGCCGTTGAGGTCCCACGAATTCAACAATAAGACTATATTGATTAAAGTAAAGCTAAGTACTCACCTGCAGAGGAGGATATAAGACTAAAGGGATATTTTCCATCCTCTGCAGGATATATCAACCTGACTAAGCATATCTAAATAAGGTAACTCCACTTGGAGCATTGTACAGTCACACAACAGCAAAATATATACTACACTTCAGCTGTAAATAACACTCCCCCATGACTGTGCAGGGCTCCAAACCATTAGGTAAACAAACCAAGCATTGTGGCACACTTATGCACCTTAAACTGGTCAAGAGCCTTTGTGAAGATGTCAGCAGCCATCTCCTGCGTTGTAACAAAGCTAGGAGTGATTAGACCGTCTTGAACAGCATCCTTCAGCCAAAACAGGCGAAGGGAGAGGTGCTTCATCTTGCTGTGGTGTTCTGGGTTCTTGCTCACTGCAATGGCTGACTGATTGTCCATTCTGAGCAGTGCAGGACCAGAGATGCTGTAGCCAAGCTCCCCCATGAACTGGCACATCAACAGGATCTCCTTGCCCGCCTCAACTGCTCTGTGTTGATAAGTGACCTGCGTGCACTTAGCGGCTCAAATGGACACGCAGATAACGGACTGCTTTAGATTAGATATACAGGACATGTAGATTAGATTATGTTGATCTTTACAATCTCGGACTTCTTGTATTCTCTTATCTATGACATCACATGTACATGACATCATGGACTTCTCTAGACCGTCCTTGTACTATTGTCTTGTACTTCCCTTTGTTCCCTTATCTTTATTGTGATGTCACTATGATATCATAGTCTGGACTCTTATTGTTCTTACGCCTTGTTCTCCCAGAACAGCACATTCCTTTGTCTGTATGTAGAACAATGCACCTTGTATTTACTGTGACCTGTGTTACTAGCGTCACCCTCTGTAGCAGTATAAGTAGAGCACCATGTACGCTCTGGCACCACACCAGTTCTCATCTGTTGTGTGCCAGGTATGTCTTATCCTCTTGTATAAACACCAGTTCTCATCTGTTGTGTGCCAGACCACCATCTGCTTCACTTGCTAGATTCTACTCTGTTGCTGCTTCCAGTATCACCTCTATATCTCACCACAGTCTTCCCAGTCACTGTGAGTATAGTCATTTATGCATACTGTTCATCACACTGCCTCAGTTGTGGACAAGGCAACCAAAGGCTGCAACTTGGAGCTTGATGAGACCGCTCCAGATCCAATCTTGACCACATATCCACCAGTCGTCTTGCCATTGTCCAAGTTACCACCATGATCAGCATCTGGGTAGGTGATGATGGGTTCAGGTGAAGTGGAGGGTTTGTAGACAAGCTTATAGTCAATTGTGCCCTTCAGATAGCAAAGCACATGCTTGGCAGCTTGCCAATGAGCCAGGCCAGGATTGGAGTTGAATCTGGCAAGAACTCAGGCAGAATAGGCGATGTCAGGCCTTATGGTGACTGCCAGATACATCAGGCAGCCTACAATAGAGATGTAGGGGTACTGTCGCATTTCTGAGGCTTCTGCATTGGTCTGAGGACACATGGAGGTGGAGAGACGTGTGCCAGGGTCAAGAGGAGTCGAGACAGGCTTGGAGTCGCTCAGACCATGCTCCTGGACAAGAATTGGCTCTAAGAGATGGAGAGTGTGCGATTAGGACGATCTCTGATGATTTCCAGGCCAAGTAACTGGATGGTAGGGCCAAGATCTCGCAGTTTGAAGTGGCTGGACAGTTAGTTCTTGGACAATTGAATCAATCTTGGCTCCATCCTGGCAGGCAAGCATGATACCATCGACAAACACAGGCATCAGGATTCAAACATCATCTTTGATGTAGATGTAGAGCCCATGATCAGATTGGACGTGATTGAAGCCAATAGATGTGAGCACAGAGTGAAGGGTCTTGTTCCACACCCTGCCTGCTTGCTTCAAGCCATACAACGACTTTCTCAGCCTGCAGACATGATCTGTACCGCCTACTTCAAATCCCTCAGGTTGCAGCATGTAGATCTCTTCCTCCAGAGTGCCATTGAGATATGCATGAGAGATATCAATGGAGCGAAGTTCGAGGTCTTCCAGAGCAGCCAAGGTGAGTATAATGTGAATGGTGGAGTAGTGAACTGTGGGAGCGAATGTCTCCTTGAAATCAAAGCCAGGACGCTGAGAATAGCCCTTGGCCACCAATCTCGCCTTGTACCGGTCCAGGGAGCTGTCCACATTGTGCTTGACCTTCAAGAACCACCTAGAGCCAATTGCATGCTTCCCAGGCGGCAACTTGACGATCTCCCAAGTGCCATCGACCTTGTGAGCCTCCATCTCTTCCTTACACACCTTGTGCCACAGATCAGCATCAGAGCGTTGCTGTGACTGCCTATAGGTCATGGGCTCCACTGTAGATGCTGCACCGGCTAGGATGATGTCAAGGGGATCATCAGAGTCATCATCTTCGTCTGAAGAGACCACTGCCAGTGTTGGCTCCCTTGGCTGCTTGTAGCGATCTGGGACAGCCCATTGCTCTGGCAGCCACTCATCTCTGGGATGTCTGAGGTGCTGAGGACGATGAAGCGAGTGATAGATAGATGGGGGTGTCAGTGAATGAGCAGGCACTGGAGCAACACTTGGAGGCAAAATGGGGTGAACAGAGGGCAGATCAGAATCAGTAGACACATCTCCCTCATGATCTGGCATCTGTGAGTCAGATGGAGCATCCAGGAGGGTGTAGTACGGTCTGGGAGCACTGATGTGACGAGTCTGTTGCTTGTGTGAATGAATGTGGCAAGAGCTTCACCCCAGAGAGCTGTGGGCATGCCATATTCATACAGCATTGAGATGATGCCTTCCTCCATCGTCCTGTTTGCCCTCTCAGCCACCCCATTCTGCTGAGGGCCATTCCTGACAGTGTGCTGCCTCTGGATGCCATGATTGATGCAGAATGCCTCAAACTCGCCAGACATGTACTCTCCCCCTTTATTGTCCCTCAGAGTGCCTAGTTTCGCTCCAGTGAGATTCTCAGCCCAAGCCTTGAACTGTTTGAAGGCAGCAAAGGTCTCAGACTTTCACTTCAGGAGGTAGACAGCCTTAAAGCGAGTGAAGTCATCAATGAATGTGACCCAAGAGCAATACCCTTGATGTGTGGGCACCTTCACAGGGCCATGGACGTCGCTGTGGACCAACTGAAGCGGTTTTGAGGCTCTGGAGGTTGAAGATGGAAATGGATCTGCATGCATGTTGCCAGCCTTACAGGCTTCACATGCCGGGTCAGGGTTAGCTTGTGAGTCTAGCTTGAAACCTGTGTTTTAGTGCGACCTATAGATGGCCCTTGAGTCACAGAGGACACAAGGGGACTGCAGAGGAGGATATAAGACTAAGGGGATATTTTCCGTCCTCTGCAGGATATATCAACCTGACTAAGCATATCTAAATAAGGTAACTCCGCTTGGAGCGTTGTACAGTCACACAACAGCACAGTATAGTACGCTTAAGCCACAAATAACACTCCCCCATGACTGTGCAGGGCTCCAAAACTGTTAACTAAACAAACCAAGCATTGTGGCACACTTCTGCACCTTGAACCGGTCAAGAGCCTTTGTGAAGATGTCAGCAGCCATCTCCTGCGTTGTAACAAAGCTAGGAGTGATTAGACCGTCCTGAACAGCATCCCTCAGCCAAAACAGCCGAAGGGAGAGATGCTTCATCTTGCTGTGGTGCTCTGGGTTCTTGCTCACTGCAATGGCCGATTGATTGTCCATTCTAAGCAGTGAGGGGCCACAGATGCTGTAGCCAAGCTCCCCCATGAACTGACGCATCCAGAGGATCTCCTTGCCCGCCTCAACAGCAGAGATGTGCTCTGCTTCAGTTGTGGACAAGGCAACCAAGGGCTGCAACTTGGAGCTCCATGACACCGCTCCAGACCCAATCTTGACCACATATCCACCAGTGGACTTGCCATTATCCGGGTTACCACCATGATCAGCATCAGAGTAGGTGATGAAGGGCTCAGGCGAGGTGGAGGGCTTGTAGACAAGCTTGTAGTCAATTGTGCCCTTCAGATAGCGAAGCACATGCTTGGCAGCTTGCCAATGAGCCAGTCCAGGATTGGAATTGAATCTGGCAAGGACTCCGGCTGCATAGGCGATGTCAGGCCTTGTGGTGACTGCCAGATACATCAGGCAGCCTACAACAGAGATATAGGGGTACTGGCGCATTTCTGACGCTTCTGCATCGGTCTGAGGACACATGGAGGTGGAGAGACGTGTGCCAGGGTTGAGAGGAGTCGAGACAGGCTTGGAATCGCTCAGACCATGCTCCTGGACGAGATTAGAGATGTATTGGCTCTGGGAGATAGAGAGTGTGCGATTGGGACGATCTCTGATGATTTCCAGGCCGAGTAACTGGGTGGTAGGGCCAAGATCTCGCAGTTTGAAGTGGCTGGACAGTTCTTGGACGATTGGGTCAATCTTGGCTCCATCCTTGCAGGCAAGCGTGATATCATCGACAAACACAGGCATTAAGATCCTAACATCGTCCCTGAGGTAGATGTAGAGCCCATGGTCGGATTGGACGCGATTGAAGCCCATAGATGTGAGCACAGAGTGAAGGGTCTTGTTCCAGACCCTGCCTGCTTGCTTCAAGCCATACAACGACTTTCTCAGCCTGCAGACATGATCTGGACCGCCTACTTCAAATCCCTCAGGCTGCAGCATGTAGATCTCTTCCTCCAGAGTGCCATTGAGATATGCATAAGAGATGTCAATGGAGCGAAGTTCAAGGTCTTCCAGAGCGGCCAAGGCGAGTACAATGCGAATGGTGGAATAGCGAACAGTGGGAGCAAAGGTCTCCTTGAAATCGAAGCCAGGACGCTGAGAATAGCCCTTGGCCACCAATCTCGCCTTGTACCGGTCCAGCGAGCCGTCAGCATTGTGCTTGACCTTCAAGAACCATCTAGAGCCAATTGCACGCTTCCCAGGCGGCAGCTTGACAACCTCCCAAGTACCATTGAGTTTGTGGGCCTCCATCTCTTCCTCACATGCCTTGTGCCACAGATCCGCATCAGAGCGTTGCTGCGACTGCCTGTAGGATGTGGGCTCAGCTGTAGATGCTGCACCAGCTTGGATGATGTCAAGGGGATCATCAGAGTCATCATCTTCGTCTGAAGAGACCACTGCTGGTGTTGGCTCCCTTGGCTGCTTGTAGCGATCTGGGACAGCCCATTGCTCTGGCAGCCATTCATCTCTGGGACGTCTGAGGCGCTGAGGACGAGGAGGGGCAAAAGGGTGATGAGGATGGCGAGCTGGAGGGGTTGAAGGCGATGAAGATGAAGGAGGAAGCGAGTGATAGATGGATGGAGGTGTCTGTGAATGAGCAGGCACTGGAGCGACGCTTGGAGGCGAAATGGGAGGAGCAGATGGTAGATCAGAAGCAGTAGACCCATCTCCCCCATGATCTGGCATCTGTGACTCAGATGGAGCGTCCAGGACATCGTCTGAGATGTCTGGGAGTGAAATGGAGGTAGGTGGCGTCTCAAGAAGCGAGTTGGGACGAGGGGGAGGTAGGTGGGGTACAGAATTAGCCTGGAGCATGAAGAAGCGTTCATCAAAGTCAGCCCTCTCTGAAATGAACACCCTCTTGGTCACAGGGTTGTAGAACTTCCATCCCTTGTAGCCCTAAGGGTATCCAATGAATACACACTTCTCCATGTGCGATCCAAGGCTCCCAAGTGGACGCTTGTCCCTCTGGATGAGCACATAAGCAGTGCAGCCCCAGACACGAAGCCTAGACAGATCTGGCTTGCTCCCATTGAATGCCTGATAGGGTGTACTGTCTGGGAGCGCTGATGTGACGAGTCTGTTGGTGGTATGAATGAATGTGGCCAGGGCTTCGCCCCAGAAGACTGTGGGCATCCCAGACTCATGCAGCATCGAGATGATACCTTCCTCTATCGTCCTGTTGGCCCTCTCGGCCACCCCATTCTGCTGAGGGCGATTCCTGACAGTGTGCTGCCTCTGGATGCCATGATCGATGCAGAATGCCTCAAACTCGCCAGACATGTACTCCCCACCCTTATCATCTCTCAGAGTGCCTAGTTTCGCTCCAGTGAGATTCTCAGCCCAAGCCTTGAACTGTTTGAAGGCAGCAAAGGTCTCAGACTTTCGCTTCAGGAGGTAGACAGCCTTGAAGCGAGAGAAGTCATCAATGAATGTGACCCAGTAGCGATACCCTTGATGTGTGGGCACCTTCACAGGGCCATGGACGTCGCTGTGGACCAGCTGAAGCGGTTTTGAAGCCCTAGATGTCGAAGATGGAAAGGGATCTGCATGCATCTTGCCAGCCTTACAGGCTTCGCATACTGGGTCAGGGTTAGTTTGTGAGTCTAGCTTGAAACCCGTCACTAGGTCGCCTGAGAGCAGCCTCTTGATGCCTGCCAAGTGATGGTGGCAGAGGCGACGATGCCACAGGTCCCAGTCCAATGGGAGGGTGGTGGCAGATGATAGTGAGGCGAACTCCTCCACTGGAACAGTGTCCCCAACAAGGTATGCTGCATTTGAGGCTCCAGTCTTCGCTTGGAAGGCGATCCTGTTGTCCCTGATGAAATGTATGGTGTCCCTCTCAATGGAGACAATGAAGCGGCGATGGAGAGTGAGATATAGGACAGACAATAGATTACTGCAGAGAGCAGGGACATATAGGACATTAGAGAGCTCTATAGGCGCCATTTCCTCGCCATTCACCACAGGATTGAACCGGACCGACCCCACCCCTTCAGAATACACCACAGACCCGTCAGCAAGCCGAATTTCGATGCGATGCGGCCTCAAATTGCGCATCCAATGACGATTGAATGTCATATGAGCTGAGGCACCAGTGTCTGCATTCCAGGAAGTGTGAGAGTCGCTCTGAAGTGCAGAAAATGAAGCACTTGCTGATGCAGCTGAGGCGGACTGTGGGGCTTCTGGAGGTGAATGAGACGAGATTGAGGCAGGGGAAGCTGAGGAAGACGAAGGGGGGTTGATCTGACGGATCAAGCGCTCCTTGAGGAAGCACTTGGCCTCAATATGGCCCAAGCGAGAGCAGAAGTCGCATTTGGGACGAGTAGACGAGCCACTGTGGGGAGACTGACTGGATGGTGTGTGATATGATGGGGGTGCCTTGGGACGCGATCTGGAAGGTGTAGAAGTCGCTGAGAAGGCAGATGATGTCCCAGAGAGGTTGGAACGCGTCTGATCCATGTTCCTGAGCGATTGGATGACTGATTGCTTGTCAAACTTGTCCAGGACCGAGATGGTGCGTATAACTTCGTCAAACGACTGTGGGAGCGCCCTAATGATGGCCATGACTGCCAGCTCGTCATAGAGGTTGTCCAGAGTGAAGGAAGTGGGAGAAAGCGATTGTATGACCCTAATCTGCTCATCTACCTTGTTAATGAGCGATTCCAGAGACTCTGAGTCGTCCTTCTGGATGGATAGGAGTGTGTGGTAGGCATTGAAGCGAGGGGCAGTTCGCTGTTGGACAAAGGAGGCCTTGAGGGTGTCCCAGATGGCAATAGGATCGTCTTCACAGTCCCTAATGAGCACCCTGAGCTCATGAGACATAGCAGTCTTGAGAGCTCCAGCAGCCTTCTCAGCCTTGACCTCCCATCTCTCTAGTTTCTCCTCGTCTGGAGGCGTAGCAGCAGTGAGGACAGTGCCCTTAGAGTCCAAGACTTCGGGTTTTCCCACTGGCTTCTTCTCTGAGCCAGAAACCAATCGCCAAAGGCCATTGAGCTGTAGCCAGGACTTCATATCATCAGCCCAAAGACGATAATCTTCACTGGTGAGAGTGGAAATGGACGAGATGGAGGAATCTCTTGATGTGGACATGGTAAAGACGGTGGATGCGATAGAGTGGCAAGGAATGGTGTGATTATGATGAATGGAAGAGTGGGAATTGGATGGAAGTGATTGGAATGGTTGGAATGAGTGTGAAGGCGCTAAGAGCAAGCCAAGACGACGACAGCAGCAAGGAGAGCAGCAAGGATCAATTAAGGCGCAGGGCAGGGCCCATAACCTGTCAAAATGCGACCTATAGATGGCCCTTGAGTCACAGAGGACACAAGGGGACTGCAGAGGAGGATATAAGACTATATTGATGAATGTAAAACTAAGTACTCACCTGCAGAGGAGGATATAAGACTAAGGGGATATTTTCCGTCCTCTGCAGGATATACCAACCTGACTAAGCATATCTAAATAAGGTAACTCCGCTTGGAGCGTTGTACAGTCACACAACAGCACAGTATAGTACGCTTAAGCCACAAATAACAGATGATAGTGAGGTGAACTCCTCCACTGGAACAGTGTCCCCAACAAGGTATGCTGCATTTGAGGCTCCAGTCTTTGCTTGGAAGGCGATCCTGTTGTCCCTGATGAAGTGTATGGTGTCCCTCTCAATGGAGATGATGAAGCAGTGATGGAGAGTGAGATATAGGACATACAATAGATTACTGCAGAGAGCAGGGACGTATTGTCAAGATGCGGCCTATAGAGGGCCCTTGAGTCACAGAGGACACAAGGGGACTGCAGAGGAGGATATAAGACTATATTGATTAAAGTAAAACTATGTACTCACCTGCAGAGGAGGATATAAGACTAAGGGGATATTTTCTGTCCTCTGCAGGATATACCAACCTGACTAAGCATATCCAAATAAGGTAACTCCGCTTGGAGCATTGTACAGTCACACAACAGCACAATATACCACGCTTCACCTGCAAATAACACATATAGGACATTAGTGAGCTCTATGGGCGCCATTTCCTTGCCATTCACCACAGGATTGAACCAGACTGACCCCACCCCTTCAGAATAGACCACAGACCAGTCAGCAAGCTGAATTTCGACGCGATGCGGCTTCTGGAGGTGACTGTAACGAAGTGGAGGCAGGGGAAGCTGTGGAGGATGAAGGAGGGTTGATCTGACACATGAGTCGCTCTTTCTGGAAGCACTTGGCCTCAATGTGGCCCAAGCGAGAGCAGAAGTCGCACTTTGGACGACTAGACCAGCCACCTTGGGGAGGTTGACTGGATGGAGTGGGCTGAGACACTTAGGGCGCCTTAGGATGTGATTGGGAAGATCCAGATGTTGCTGAGAATGCAGATGAGGTCCCAGAGAGGTTGGAACGTGTCTGATCCATGTTCCTGAGCAATTGGATCACAGATTGCTTGTCAAACTTGTCCAGGACTGAGATGGTGCATATGACTTCGTCAAATGACTGTGGGAGTGCCCTAATGATGGCCATGACAGCTAGCTTGTCATAGAGGTTGTCCAGAGTGAAGGAGGAGGGTGAATGCGACTGGATGACCCTAATCTGCTCATCTACCTTGTTAATGAGCGATTCCAGAGACTCTGAGTCGTCCTTCTGGATGGATAGGAAAGTGTGGTAGGCATTGAAGCGAGGGGCAGTTTGCTGTTGGACAAAGGAGGCCTTGAGGGTATCCCAGATGGCAATGGGGTCGTCTTCACAGTCCCTAATGAGTACCCTGAGCTCATGAGACATGGCAGTCTTGAGAGCTCCAGTGGCCTTCTCAGCCTTAACCTCCCATCTCTCCAGCTTCTCCTCAGCTGGAGGTGTAGCAGCAGTGAGGACAGTGCCCTTAGAGTCCAAGACTTTGGGTTTGCCCACTGGTTTCTTCTCTGAGCCAGAAACCAGTTGCCAAAGGCCATTGAGCTGTAGCCAGGACATCATATCATCGGCCCAAAGACAATAATTTTTGCTGGTGAGAGTGGAAATGGACGAGATGGAGGAATCTCTTGATGCAGACATGGTAAAGATGGTGGGTGCAATAGAGTGGCAAGGAATGCAGTGATTTTGATGAATGGAAGAGTGGGAATTGGATGGAAGTGATTGGAATGGTTGGAATGAGTGTGAAGGCGCTAAGAGCAAGCCAAGATGATGACAGCAGCAAGGAGAGTGGCAAGAATAAATTAAGGTGCAGCAGGGCAGGGCCCATAACCTGTCAAGATGTGACCATTTTTATTTTATTAATTTTCACATTATCACAAGATTTACATCAAATTCAGCTTAAGGGATGTTTTAACAGGTCTAATCAGGGACCCAAATAAGGAAACTTTGAAAGACCCTATTATTCTCAGAATGCTATCATTCTGCCACTCACAGCATTGTAGTTGACTTGCAACATTCTGGGCCATACATCTGAAAGCATGTAGGCTTCCTTCATGTGCATTTGATGCCCTTCATGCAACAGGGTTAATTATAAGTGTGAAATGGACTTCAGAGGCTTTCAAAAATCTTGAGCTGCAAGTTGGGGTCCACATAAGTTGCAATGTCATGAGTTTGCCTATGGTCCTATGACAATGTCAATATCAAATAGCACTTTTACAGTGTTACTGCAGGCACTGTCTGGGCATTTCCAAAATCTGTCTCCATGTCCCCAAACATCAATGAACACACATACAAAGGGATAGTGCATGTGAGGCCTTTGACCTGAGTGTTATTTGCAGCTGAAGCATAGTATACTGTGCTGTTGTGTGACTGTACCACACTCCAAGCAGAGTTACCTTATTTAGATATGCTTAGTCAGGTTGATATATCCTGCAGAGGACGGAAAATATCCCTTTAGTCTTATATCCTCTGCAGGTGAGTATTTAGTTTTACTTTCATCAATACAGTCTTATATCCTCCTCTGCAGTCCCCTTGTGTCCTCTGTGACTCAAGGGCCTTCTATAGGTTGCATCTTGACACTGAGGGCTTTTGTAACAGTCACACTGGTCATTGTGTGTGACTCCCACCTAGTTGCCTTTGATTGACACTGAAACTGATCCTTGACTCAACAATGACAAGATGAAGACAGTAATAAAGACATCTTGTATAGTGAAAACACCTCAAAAAGGGCAACAATAATAGCAAGGAGTGTGTGCACTATTAGAGAATGGTCACGAGCGTCAGCCACAAAGTCATGTGACTACTTGTATATACGAGACTCACTCCTATAGTTGTCCTTTAGTCGTTTGTATCATACTGCCACTAAGGGACTTCTAGATCTAATAGGCTATGGGCCCTGTGGCCTAAATCTGGACAACACCTTTCCCTCAGTAGTACTAAGACAACTCAAGTCACTCAACGCCCGCTTCATCTCTCAGCCTCTCAGCTCTGTCAGAATGCGACCTATAGATGGCCCTTGAGTCACAGAGGACACAAGGGGACTGCAGAGGAGGATATAAGACTAAAGGGATATTTTCCGTCCTCTGCAGGATATACCAACCTGACTAAGCATATCTAAATAAGGGAACTCCGCTTGGAGCGTTGTACAGTCACAGAACAGTGGGAACTAGGACGCTTTAGCTACAAATAACACTCCCCCATGAATGTGCAAGGCTCCAAACTGTTAAGTAAACAAACCAAGCATGCTAGCACATTTCTGCACCTTAAATCGGTCAAGTGCCTTCGTGAAGATGTCAGCAGCCATCTCCTGCGTCGTCACAAAGCTAGGAGTGATTAGACCATCTTGAACAGCATCCCTTAGCCAAAACAGGTGAAGGGAGAGATGCTTCATCTTGCTGTGATGCTCTGGGTTCTTGCTCACTGCAATGGCCGATTGATTGTCCATTCTCAGCAGTGAAGGGCCAGATATGCTGTAGCCAAGCTCCCCCATGAACTGACGCATCCAGAGGATCTCCTTGCCCGCCTCAACAGCAGAGATGTGCTCTGCTTCAGTTGTGGACAAGGCAACCAAGGGCTGCAACTTGGAGCTCCAAGACACCGCTCCAGACCCAATCTTGACCACATATCCACCAGTGGACTTCCCATTGTCCGGGTTACCACCATGGTCAGCATCTGAGTAAGTGATGAAGGGCTCAGGCGACGTGGAGGGCTTGTAGACAAGCTTGTAGTTGATTGTACCCTTCAAATAGCGAAGCACATGCTTGGCAGCTTGCCAATGGGCCAGACCAGGATTGGAGTTGAATCTGGCAAGGACTCCGGCTGCATAGGCGATGTCAGGCCTTGGGGTGACTGCCAGATACATCAGGCAGCCTACAACGGAGATGTAGGGGTACTGGCGCATTTCTGACGCTTCTGTTATTTGTAGCTAAAGCGTCCTAGTTCCCACTGTTCTGTGACTGTACAACGCTCCAAGCGGAGTTCCCTTATTTAGATATGCTTAGTCAGGTTGGTATATCCTGCAGAGGACGGAAAATATCCCTTTAGTCTTATATCCTCCTCTGCAGGTGAGTAATTAGTTTTACCTTGATCAATATAGTCTTATATCCTCCTCTGCAGTCCCCTTGTGTCCTCTGTGACTCAAGGGCCATCTATAGGTCGCATTCTGACAGCTTCTGCATCGGTCTGAGGGCACATGGAGGTGGAGAGACGCGTGCCAGGGTTGAGAGGAGTCGAGACGGGCTTGGAATCGCTGAGACCATGCTCTTGAAGGAGATTAGAGATGTACTGGCTCTGGGAGATGGAGAGTGTACGATTAGGGCGATCTCTGATGATTTCGAGGCCGAGTAACTGGGTGGTAGGGCCAAGATCTCGCAGTTTGAAGTGGCTGGACAGTTCCTGGACAATTGAATCAATCTTGGCTCCATCCTGGCAGGCAAGCATGATACCATCGACAAACACAGGCATCAGGATTCAAACATCATCTTTGATGTAGATGTAGAGCCCATGAGTAATGCCAGATACCATAAATCCGATCAGACCAATTCCCCCCCCCCGACCCAATCATCACACCTCCTTCTCCCCTTGACCCTCTGACGCCCTCCCCGGAACCAACCATTCCCCCTCTGCGACGCTCATCCCGACTACCTATGCCTTCCATGCGCCTAACAACCAACGACAGCTTACGCCACGGACCTCGCCTAACCACTGCGATATCAGAGGCATGGCGATCCGAGGCGCACCACCAGGAGGAGCGAAGATCACACTCTGCGACGCCTCAGGACCATGCGTATGCCATTCTCTCGGAATACTCTGATGTGCGAGACACACACAATCTGCTGCCCATTGACCTCTATTTCGAGAATAACCCTCCTTCCATCGACGATGCCCTCGCTGCCCTCAGCGATGGATCCCTGGAACCCTCGCTCGAAGTGGATGATGAACCAACTTGGGCACAAGCACTCGCCTCTCCCGAACGAGAATACTGGATCGCTGGCGGTCATGACAAGTTGAAGAGCCTTGAGGACCTCAAAGTCTTCATCCTCATACCTCGATCAGAAGTACCACATGGACAACGCCCTCTCAAAGGCAAACTGGTCTGCAAACAAAAGAGGGACGACACTGGTAAAGTCGTGAGATACAAAGTATGCTATGTCGCAAAGGGATTCGCCCAGCGATGGGGAATTGACTACGACAAGACCACCGCCCCAACAGTGTGACTCGAATCGTTCCGCTCCATTCTTCACATCGCTGCAACCCTTGACTGGGATGTCCAACAATTCGATATCAAGACGGCATTTCTCCATGGTGTTCTACCTGAGGGTGAGACCATGTTTATGGAGCAGCCCCCCGGTTTTGAGGTTCCCGGGAAGGAGGACTGGGTAATGCGCTTGATGAAGAGTATCTACGGAATGAAACAAGCAAGCCGGATATGGAATCAAACTTTCCACAACACTGTAACACAATGGGGTTTTGAGCAACTCCCGTGTGAATGGTGCATATATCGCCGCCAAACTTCCTCTGGGGTCATCATTTTCGCGGTACCTGTCGACGATATTGTCTTGGCGGCCTCTTCTCCAGACAATAACTCCTGGTTTCGTGACAAACTGAGAGCTCAATGGGACATATCCGACCTTGGGCCTGCTAAGTACACCTTGGGTATTGCCATCTCTCACGATCATCTGAACCGCCTCATCTTGCTTTCACAAACAGTGAAGATCGACCGACTAGTCGAGCAATACCATCAGAGCGACACGCACCCAACGGACACACCAATGGTTGCTGGGCTTCAGCTCCGTCGTCTGGACAAGAAGCTACCCATACCACCCGAAGTCTCCGAATGGATGGAACGCACGCTATACCGCTCCCTCGTTGGCAGCCTCATGTACCTCACGGTAGCCACAAGACCAGATATCGCTTATGCTGTTGGACACCTTTCCTCATTCTTAGACTGCTACAGACCCGAACACTGGACAGCAGCCATCCGCATCCTACGATATCTCAAAGGCACACGCTCATATGCACTTACACTCGGTGGACACAACACACTAAACTTATGTGGCTATTCCGATTCTGATTATGCCAACTGTGTCGACACTAGCCGGTCCGTGGGTGGCTACTGCTTCACGCTTGGCTCCGGAATGATTTCCTGGAGCTCCCAGAAACAAGCTACGGTTGCCGATTCGTCTTGCTATGCTGAATACATTGCCTTACACAAAACCACGCACGAAGCCATCTTCCTTCGGCAACTCCTCTCTGGACTCCACCTACTGCCTTCTTCACCCACTCGTTTACTCTGCGACAATGATGCGGCCACCTGCCTGGCGGAAGATCACGTTTGGCATTCTCACACCAAACATGTACATGTGAAATACCACTTCACCCGTGAACAAGTCCTATCCAGCGACATCTCTATTTCATGTGTTCCCTCAAAAGAAAATACTGCTGACATCCTCACGAAGCCCCTTGGAAAAATTGTGTTTAACCGACTGCGTCATTACCTAGGTGTCACTGCGGACTGCATCAGTCTGCGTTCGCGATAAGGAGGAGTACTATATCTTATCCTATATTTTATTCTATTCGTATCCTTCCTTCTTTTGTCCCTTTTCTTATTTATTACTTTCTTCTTGGACTCTCACTTCACTACCATATACCCTGCGTGTTTGTGTCAGGGAGGAGTATTAGAGAATGGTCACAAGCGTCAGCCACGAAGTCATGTGACTACTCGTATATACGCGACTCGCTCCTATAGTTGTCCTTTAGTCGTTTGTATCATACCGCCACTAAGGGACTTCTAGGTACATCCAATCCAGTCGTTTGTATCATGCCACCACTAAGGGACTTCTAGATCTAATATGCACTAGTGTGTCAGCAGCTCTGGCCCACTTGTGGCTAAAGCAGCAGCCACAGCTGGCAGCAATCCTGCTGAGCCAGACTGCATGTGACCAAAGCTGGAGTGTTTGACAACTCTAATTGGGCCAGCTAAGTCCAGCTGACCTTGCTGAGCTGGCTACATCTGTGGTCATTTCTTGTCTCTTGTCTCCTCAGCATCATTGAGACAATTATGCTCATTGTGTCCTCCCATGGCCTAATACCATGGATGGGACCATCTTGGACAACACTGTATTCTACTTGTTGGTGGCCACCACCACATCCTCAAGGACTGACATCCTATGCTTCAATCCCATGTATGTCCCCCTCACCTAATTTCCAGGGATACCAACCTCCATTTCCCTCCCACCAGGAATCACAGATCAAACTTCAAGCAGCAGAAGCCTGCATTTGAAGGTGGTGCACCTGAAGTTGAAGATGTGGTCCTAGGTCAGATACTGTCAAAGTGCAACCTATAGAGGGCCCTTGAGTCACAGAGGACACAATGGGACTGCAGAGGAGGATATAAGACTGTATTGATGAAAGTAAACCTAAATACTCACCTGCAGAGGATATAAGACTAAAGGGATATTTTCCGTCCTCTGCAGGATATATCAACCTGACTAAGCATATCTAAATAAGGTAACTCCACTTGGAGCGTTGTACAGTCACACAACAGCACAGTATAGTACGCTTCACCTGCAAATAATAGATACATGGTCAGATTATATTGGCAAGGAGCTATGATGTCTCATATTCTTTTCTTTGTCCCTGTAACACTACAAATCGCCTCGCTTCCTGTTAATTAATGCCTACACAATGTCCCGGGTGGAGGTGGATACAAAATAGCAGTACAATAAACTAATGATCTTGTCTGGCTCTAATCTTTTGGCAAAACCTGGACACCTCTGCTTCCTATATTAGCTTTACCATTCTACTACTTGTAGTATGACCTGTATGTATACATAATGTATTGAACCAATGCACCCAGTTCTCTCTCTTCAATCCTACATGTGTGTGCACCCTCTAAAAACTTCCCTTGCCAAAGTGAGCCTTCTCATTATCCCTCTTCTGACTTCTCATTTGCCAACCTCATGCAGAGTTTAAAGTTTACAAAGCTCCCACATAATTCATCAGCATGGTGCACCCATCTCAGTGTACTACATGATGATTCACACCATGGCCAGTGCACATAGCTCCACAGCTGTAATCTATTACCCATCTGCTCTCTGAGTCAGCCACAAAGATTGATAATGTTCCTCATAAAGTGCAAGTCTTCCCCTTTCCTGTGCCATCTCATCTCTGCTCATGGTTTGACACTCTACCAACAACCCCACCCTGACTGAGCCATCATCATCATCATCAGTAGCTGTGTCTGAGGCTGCAGGTAACCCATAGTGTCAGACAACAAGGTGACTGGTGAGTCCATAAATTTACATGTCATGAGACTTGCCTTTTGACAATCAAACAGGCTACTAATGCCCAGCTTGAGTCAATCACTGGTGGCAATGAATTTACTTTGCAGGATGTACAAGGCATCGAAGATGAGGATGACATATGTGACAGCAACCTGCCAGCTGGTGATCCTTCAGACTGATCACCAGTGCTAGCTCCCCACAAACTTCCAGTCACCACTAAGGTGCAATCAATACTATCTGAGAAGAAAGTCTGCAAGCTATGCATGTGAGTACTGGCTTTGATAGCAAACCACCCTCTAACAAACCAGCAGCAAGATTCATGGCACCAACAAGAGCAAGGTCCCCAGAAGTGTGGCGAACTACTTTTATTCAAAGAACACTGGGAACTCAAACCTCTGCCACCATCTCTCAAAGCAACACATGAAGGTGTATGACGATGTGATCTCAAAGTATGGTTGGAGCTACAAGCTATCAATGCAGTCGGAGGACCTGTCTGGTCATAAGAACTCCTATAAGCTACGCAACAAGGACATTCCATCATTCTCTCTGGGGTTGTTCTTAGTGTTATTTCCAGGTGAAACATACTATACTGTGCTGTTGTGTGACTGTACAACGCTCCAAGCGGAGTTACCTTATTTAGATATGCTTAGTCAGGTAGATATATCCTGCAGAGGCCAGAAAATATCCCTTTAGTCTTATATCCTCCTCTGCAGGTGAGTACTTACTCTTACTTTAATCAATATAGTCTTATATCCTCCTCTGCAGTCCCCTTGTGTCCTCTGTGACTCAAGGGCCATCTATAGGTCGCATCTTGACACTTAGACCACATGGTTCACTTCATTGTTGCCAATGATCAGGTAGGTTTCATTCATCTTGTATTCTTCCACTCTCATTGATGTCTTTAATTGATCCATGTTGTTGAATGTCCCAAGTTTTGTCAAGATGCAACCTATAGAGGGCCCTTGAGTCACAGAGGACACAAGGGGACTGCAGAGGAGGATATAAGACTAAAGGCATATTTTCCATCCTCTGCAGGATATACCAACCTGACTAAGCATATCTAAATAAGGTAACTCCGCTTGGAGTGCTGTACAGTCACACAACAGCACAGTATACTACGCTTCAGCTGCAAATAACAAGTTTCCACAGTTGTGTATGGTCCTCTGCAAAACCCTCGTTGATGCCTGGCTGCAATAAGATGAGGGAAGCAGTAATCACTCATTGGCAGACATCTTTTAAGAAGCTCAAACACGAGATTTCTGTATCTTGATTACCTATGTCTTAACTAATATTAAGTGACTTTGGACAATAGAATGCTTGTGGTTGAATCAGTTTCACTGCAGATGCTTGGTCAAACATGAATTTGGTGTTGTACTTAGCACTGACCACAAGTGGACACCTCACTCTCAGAGCTGTGCTTATAGGTTTTCATCATCTCAAGAAGAAACACACAGGCTGCAACATTGCAATGACTATTCTTCATCTAATTGATTGAGCTGGCACTACACTCAACATGGGTGTCCTTTTTTTTTTACAGTTATTCAAGTGTCTAATCAATTCCTTGTTAGATTGGCCATATAACACTGGACAATGCCAAGATCTGGGCTTGCTCTTAGTGCCTTCACTCTCATTCAAATCATTACAATCACTTCCATTCAATTCCAACTCTTCCACTTATCCAAATCCTGTTATTTGCAGCTGAAGCGTAGAATAAATTGTGCTGTTGTGTGACTGTACAATGCTCCAAAGTGGAGTTACCTTATTTAGATATGCTTAGTAGGGTTGGTATATCCTGCAGAGGATGAAAAATATCCCTTTAGTATTATATCCTCCTCTGCAGGTGAGTACTTAGTTTTACTTTAATCAATATAGTCTTATATCCTCCTCTGCAGTCCCCTTGTGTCCTCTGTGACTCAAGGGCCCTCTATAGGTCAGTCACACTTTGACAGATCCCTCCATTCCTTTCCACTCCATCGCATTCACCATGTCCACATCTAAGGACTCATCCATCTCATCCATCTCCACCCTCACCAGCAAAAGCTATCATCTCTGGGCTGATGTGATGAACAGCATACATAGAGAGCATACTCACAGTGACAAAGGAGACTGTGGTGAGATATGCAGGTAGGCTTGAAGCAGCAACAGAGATGATCTAGCAAGTGAAGCAGATGGTGGTCTGGCACACAACAGATGAGAACTGGTGTGGTGCCAGAGCGTACATGGTGCTCTACTTATACTGCTACAGAGAGTGACGGTGGTAACACAAGTCACAGTAAATACAAGACGCATTGTTCTACATAGGGACAAAGGAGTGGACTGTTCTGGAGAACAAGGCGTATAGAACAATAAGAGTCCAGACTATGATATCATAGTGACATCACAATAAAGATAAGAGAACAAAGGAAAGTACAAGACAATAGTACAAGGACGGTCTAGAGAAGTCCATGATGTCATGTACATGTGATGTCATAGATAAGAGAATACAAGAAGTCAAAGATTGTAAAGATCATAATAATCTAATCTACATGTCCTGTATATCTAATCTAAAGCAGTCCATTATCTGCGTGTCCATACAAGCCGCTAGGTGCACGCGGGTCACTTATCAACATGATGATATGAAGTCCTGGCTACAGCTCAATGGCATTTTGGTGACTGGTTTCTGGCTTAGAAAGAAGCCAACTGGAAAACCCAAAGTACTTGACTCCAAGGGCACTGTCATCACTGCTGCCATGCCTCCAGATGAGGAGAAGCTGGAGAGATGGGAGGTTAAGGCTGAGAAGGCCACTGGAGCTCTCAAGACTGCCATGTCTCATGAACTCAGAGTGCTCATTAGGGACTGTGAGGACGACCCCATTGCCATCTGGGATACCCTCACGGCCTCCTTTGTCCAACAGCGAACTGCCCCTCACTTCAATGCCTACCACACCCTCCTGTCCATTCAGAAAGACAACTGAGTCTCTGGAACCACTCATTAACAAGGTAGATGAGCAGATTAGAGTTATCCAGTCGCTTTCACCCTCCTCCTTTACTCTGGAAAACCTCTATGATGAGCTAGCTGTCATGGCCATCATTAGGGCACTCCCACAGTCATTTGACGAAGAGTCATACGCACCATCTCAGTCCTGGACAAGTTTGACAAGCAATCAGTCATCTAATCGCTCAGGAACATGGATCAGACGTGTTCCAACCTCTCTGGGACCTCATCTGCATTCTCAGCAACATCTGGATCATCCAGGTCGTGTCCTAAGGCACCCTAAGCATCTCTGCCCACTCCATCCAGTCAACCTCCCCAAGGTGGCTGGTCTAGTCATCCAAAGTGCGACTTCTGCTCTCGCTTGGGCCATACTGAGGCCAAGTACTTCCTCAAGGAGCACTTCATGTGTCAGATAAACCCCCCTTCGTCTTCCACAGTATCCCCTGCCTGTATTTCACCACAGTTACCTCCAGAAGCCCCACAGTCCACCTCAGCTGCATCAGCAAGTGCTTCATTTTCTGCCCTTCAGAGCAACTCTCACACTCTCTGGAATGCAGACACTGGCACCTCAGCTCATGTGACATTCCATCGTCATCAGATGTGCAATTTGAGGCCACATCATGTTGATATTCAATACCCCACCTGCCTCCCCCTCATCCCAGTGATATCAGCAAACATTGGGGCAATTCTCTTCTTGAGATGCCCCCTACCTCTATTTCACTCCCAGACATCTCAGACAATGTTCTGGATGCTCCATCTGACTCACAGATGCCCGATCAAGGGGGAGATGGGTCTACTGGTTCTGATCTGCCCTCTGTTCACCCCATTTCGCCTCCAAGTGTTGCTCCAGTGCCTGCTCATTCACAGACACCTCCATCCATCTATCACTCACTTCCTCCTTCATCTTCATCACCATCAACCCCTCCAGCTTGCCATCCTCATCACCCACTTGCTCCTCCTCGTCCTCAGCGCCTCAGACGCCCCAGAGATGAGTGGCTGCCAGAGCAATGGGCTGTCCCAGATCGCTACAAGCAGCCAAGGGAGCCAACACCAGCAGTGGTCTCTTCAGACGAAGATGATGACTCTGATGATCCCCTTGACATCATCCAAGCTGGTGTAGCATCTACAGCCGAGCCCATGTCCAATAGGCAGTCACAGCAATGCTCTGATGCAGATCTGTGGTACAAGGTGTGTGAGGAAGAGATGGAGGCTCACAGAGAGTCGATGGCACTTGGGAGATCATCAAGTTGCTGCCTGGGAAGCATGCAATTGGCTCTAGGTGGTTCTTGAAGGTCAAGCACAATGCCAATGGCTCTTTGGACCAGTACAAGTCGAGATTGGTGGCCAGGGGCTATTCTCAGCGTCCTGGCTTTGATTTCAAGGAGACATTCACTCCCACAGTTTGCTACTCCACCATTCACATTGTACTTGCCTTGGCTGCTCTGGAAGACCTCGAACTTCGCTCAATTGACATCTCTCATGCATATCTCAATGGCACTCTAGAGGAAAAGATCTACATGCTGTAGCCTGAGGGATTCGAAGTTGGCGGTCCAGATCATGTCTGCAGAGAGATATAATCCAGAAGCATGTAAGTTTTGAACAATCTTCCTCTACATCTGTATCTTAGCTAGCTCCTGTGCAGATGGCCCATTACCATAGCCACAAATTGTTGACAGCTGCAACTGAGCCTAGTCCCCCCCTGTCCAACAACCTGCTGCAGCTGTTTGAGGTAAACCACCTCCAATGCAATTCAAAGTCAGGAGTCCCACATTTGGAAAGAGGCCATCTCATAGGTTGACCATGGAAGCTGAGTACTGGTAGTACATGTCAGGCGAGATGTCTTCTGAGATACTGACATCCTGTGCTTCTGGGAGGTAGGTTCTTCTAACCTAACAAGGATTGGGGCTCTGACTTGCTCTCTGAATAGGCTAACAAGACCAAGTTCCCCACATTATATGATATGGTTATGGACTTCCTCCCTATCCAGGTGATGTCCATACCATGCAAGCACATGTTCTTGTCAGCAAAGGAGACAAACACCACAAAATGAAACCAGATCAACTTGGTACTCATGGAAGCCCTTCAAATACTCAAATTCAGTCTCAAGAAGGAACAACTTGATTTCACAACAGGGTGGTTGACATTGGAAGTTGCTATGGGTGAGGTGTCAATTCCAGCCAGCAATCCTCACTGCACTCTCTTCATGGGCGATTCTGATGTGGCATTGGACAAAATTTTGAAGGATTTGGATATGTACAATTATGACTGTTAACTATGTAGTTACTTGTAGTCTTCAAGGGGGATGTCAAAGTGGACTATACAGTGTATGTTTTTCCATCAGAGCTGATATCAGAGTTCTGAGCACTAGCAAAGGCCACACACCTTTGTTCATACTACATGTTCACAACAACAACCATGCACCCTCTGAATTGACAACAAACCTCTAAGAGACAACATGCTCTTCAACTGGATTGTGTGTGTTGGTGGTCAGTACCAAGTAGGAACCCTGCTTGGCTCTGGTGGTTCTGATATGACCAACTCTGACTGACATTCAATGCCTTTCTGAACTCTCTAGGGAGCATCTATCAAGGGGGGATATCAAGACAGGTACTGAAATTGCTTTGAAGATAGAGCAGGTCACTTGTCTTCAAGGTTCAGTCATTGTATATGACACTTGCTGGTAGCATGGGTATAATCTCAGGTACACTGGTACAGGAAGGAAGGCTTGCATGAAGTCATCGTCCTGGAGCACCTTGGAATGTCACTTGGTGATTTGGTTGACAAAAAACAGGTCAGCCTCAGCAAGGTGTTTCGGTATGCCCCCCAAATGGTATGTCCATTGCATACAGAGAAGAACCTACTAAGGATTCTTGCAGCTCTTGGCAGTCAAGTTGCTACATACTTGACAACACATCCACTGTGATATTAAGCCAGGAATTTTCATGGTCTGAGCTGATAATGGTCACATGTACATCCACTGGCAGAAATGGCCACCATTACTCACAAAGAGGTAGCAAATGAAGAAGCCCAAAGAAATCAAGAAGAAGCAGAGGCCATCCTCTGCCCCATACACTCAGAAACAGGACATCAAATGACCACAGATGATGTGGCCATCTACTGAGCCATTGGACCTGACCAGCCTGGCCCACCTTCAGAAGAACAACCCCAATGACTCCCCAAAAGAGGACCACTGGGTGGAGGATTCCCAGGAGGAGGACCACCTGCAGGAGGACCCCTGGATGGAGGACCACCAGGAGGCAGACTCACACACATGGGATCCAACTGATTGTCAGGTGAGCCTCCCACTGTCTTTGATGGAGATTGAACTAAATATGAAGCCTTCCTCACCCAATGGCACATCTACTGAGGGGTCAACCTCAAGGCCGTATTATGATCAACAGCTACCAACAAGCTCTCCCTCTTCCTAGGCTTTGTAAAGGGGGTTAATGTCAGCAAATTGTCAAGATGTGACCTATAGAGGGCCCTTGAGTCACAGAGGACACAAGGGGACTGCAGAGGAGGATATAAGACTAAAGGCATATTTTCCGTCCTCTGCAGGATATATCAACCTGACTAAGCATATCTAAATAAGGTAATTCTGCTTGGAGCGTTGTACAGTCACACAACAGCACAGTATAGTACACTTCACCTGCAAATAACATAAAATGGTGGGCAAGGATATTGACTTATACATCACAAAATTACCATGAGGCCTGTTCACTAAAGTCTACAAACTTGACAAACCAAGGGGATTTGAAGCATGGAAAAGACACACACTCCAAAGACAAAAGCAGTTTATCCACATGAAGGTATGGCTTGACACTTATAAAACTGCCAAAAATTCAAACCCCATCCCATGACCACAACAATGGACCACACTGAGGATTGGATGGGCCCCACCACCTTGACCACTGCCCCAATATGACCTGAATGCAATGGATACCTCTGCAGACTGTGTCTGTGCTTAAATTGCAGAAGTAGGAGACCCAACCAAGGACCCAACTTGCACCCTCCATTTCCACCTAGGGAAGGACCAGGAAGAGATAATAGAACACACTGAGACATGAGGGAAGTTATCTGTTACAACTGCAACTGCCCAGGCCACCTCTTATGAAACTGACCACAGCCACAATGACAACAACACAACAACTGGTCCCAGTCAGCAGCCCATTGTACTGCAGAGACTGACTACTACTCCCAAGAACCACCAGACACAATTGCTCAGACAAGCATCACAGCTCCTCCACAACAAAGGGCCAAAGACTGGCTCTCTTAGAATTCCAGTCTCAATTTGCACTAGTTATGCAATGGCTGACATCAAAGGATTAGTAGACTCAGGAGCAATGGACAACTTTATGCACCCTGTGTTTGCTGCATGAATGGGACTTGGACTGAAGGTCCTAGAGCACCCTAAGAAAATATGGAACATAGATAAAACTGAGAACAAAGCTGGGTCTGTCCATCACACATTGTGTTGACCTAGACATACAGACTAAAGGAATTCAACAAGTAATGCAGTTCCTCCTTACTGACATCAGGGATGAAGACCTTATGCTGGGATATCCCTGGCTGGCCACCTACAAACTAACAATCAGCTGGACTCATGCCATAATTTACAAAGAAGCCATGCCTGTTGTCATTTGATCCATCCACCCAGACCCAGCACAAACAACCATTGGACACATTATGACTGCTGATGAGAAACTCCAGATTGTCCAAGAACTGGAAGAAGGTCACATCTGGACCATGGCTATGGAATTAGCCAGCAAAACACATATAAAGCAGTACTACCCCCCAAATATCAACAATTTGCCCATCTATTCAACAAAGAAGCACCACACCAATTCCCACCATCTTGGTCCTGGGATCACACTATTGAGTTCAAGGTGGGTACCCCTGCTACCATTGACTGCAAGGTATATCCGATGACTCAAGAAGAAGATGGCAAGCTAAAGGAATTCCTGGATGAACAACTGAAAAAGGGATACATACAACCCTCCAAATTTTCATACACATCATCTTTCTTCTTCATCAAAAAGAAAAATGGAAGCTATGCCCAGTACAGGACACACCATCCAAAATCAGCACCCCCTTCCCCTCATATTGGACCCTATCACTGACCTGGGACATGCACACACGTACACAAAATTACATGTGTGATGGGGGTACAACAATGTGCAGATCAGACCTGGAGACTAACCAAAAGCGGCTTTCAAAACCAGGTATGGACTCTTCAAACCCACAATTATGTACTTCAGACTCACCAACTCACCAGCAACTTTTCAAACCATGATGAATGAGATATATGGACCCATTATCACCAAACATGAGCAAAAATGAACCATCATATGTGTCTACATGACGACATCAGCATTGCTACATGTGATCCAGCAGACCTGCAAGCCCATGTAGAAGCAGTACAGGACATCCTTTGTTTAGCTCTCAAACATGACCTATACTTCAGCCTCAAAAAATGTCTCTTCCACCAACTGTGGATGGATTACCTGGGGGTAATCCTTGAAAAGGGGGTGACACGCATGGATCTGGTAAAACATTCAGGCATAGTTACGACTATTCCGCAAGGTGTCACGTCCCATAAAAGGAAGGTGCCAAGAAAGTCATGTTGTTGGATTCCAAATCGAGACCGACACTCCAATTAGTGTTCGAACTCAGATGAGAGAACTTTCCTTTAGTCAGCATACATAAACATGTTTTGTTTTTATTGTTAAGTTAACTTATGTTTAGAACAAGAATTATTGTTTTTATTGTATTAGCTAACTAGGGATTGTAAGGGGTAACCCTGGGGTTGAGCGGAGCTACCCGTACCCGTACCCGGAAAAACCCGTACCCGTGACTTGCGGGTACGGGTTTTTCCGGGTATTGGGAACGGGTTTTGACGGGTACAGCGGGTGTGCAAACCCGCACGGGTTCACCTACTTTTCCACGATTTCGGCACCAGAATGAGGAATACAAGTGCGATACCATGAGCTTCATCAATCAGAAGATCTCCGAAAAGGAGAACGTCTGCAATCTCGTCCACAGGCACAGAAAGATGCCTTCACCCGGCGTGACGATTCGCGAATCCTTTTGGAGCGGTGTGGAATTCGAACTCAACAAACGACATGGATTTGGTAGATACGATGTAAAGACAATTTACGAGATGGAATCCCAGCCTACAGGGAGATCAGGCTCCTCTCCAACAACCTCCTCACCCAGTGCGCCACTGATATCGCCATCCTTGACCAACCCAAGGAGGCTCCAAGAGCCGGTACACATAAGAGCGCGGGTAGACTGGACCAAGAGACGGCTGTGAACGTGGGGAAGGACGAGGCGGCCCCGGCTGAACTCGCGTTCGACGGCAACAGTAGTAGCTTTCAAAAGGAGTATTAGTACTGGAAATGTGACAATAAATCAAAATGCTCACCGGGAATTGAAAGGTAATCGTGGGCCATACGGGAGAGACGTGGAAAGGCCTTAGATCTCTCGTACCACCACATGAGACCGTCCTTGACGTTTTCTACATCCACCATAAGGTAGCGGTCAAGTTCGTCTTGAGAGTCGGAGGATGTGGGTGCGAGGTCCGGGAGGTCGTCGAAAATGTTCGCCGATGTTGACGAAGCCAAGGTCTGGAAATCAGTTGCTAGTCAGAAACGAAACAAATTAAAACAAGACTTTGCACCTTGTTACTGCTCGACTGCGTGCCATCTGGTTCATCCATCGAGGCGTACTGTCGATCAAACTCTTTGCGGACGATATCACGAGCCGTGTCGATCCAGGCTTCTTCCCAGTTGTGCCTCTTGAAATATTCGAGTTTGTGGCGGGGATGGAGAACTGAGAGGCACGAAAATTAGTATAGACAAGCATAAAACAAAAAGAATGTCACCCATGGCCATGCGGTACACCTCGGAGTGGTCCGTTTTGTTGTAGTACTTATTCATTGCATTCTTCCCAACAGGCAAGGCCGCGCAGATAGCAGGAGAAAATTGGTGAGAGCTATCGGTGGAAGACGTGGCGAGGACCTTGTCGATGTGGTCCATAGCCGGGATGACAGTGGCGAGGTTTGGGGTGCCTTGAGAAAAGAAGAGAGTTGTGTCCTTAAAAATCTAGTCAAAAGAGTTAGATTGAGAAGAGAGAAAGAGAGAAAAGACTTACCTTCAATATGTCTCGAAGCTCCGTTGCGACAACCCACTCCGTGGGGACCAATTCGTGTTTTCGAAGACCAAGCTGTCGAGTGGCGGTCATTGAGTCGATCGCCGGGCGATACTGGATTGCGAACTCGAGCATGTCAAACGTCGAGTTCCAGCAGGTTGTCACATCACGCGGCATCATTCGATGGGGTAGTCCGAGGGAGGTGAGGGTATTGTACCAGGCCGGAAGGAGTTTAGTAGTCGAGTTCTTGAGGGCAAATGCGAGCTTGCGCAGCTTGGACAAGTCAGTTAAAGTAGGGTTAGGGTCGAGATCAACCAACGCACTTTGACTAACATCGATCTCACAGGTTGGACGCTCACATCCAACTGTGCTTCTTCTTCTCTTGTTAAACCCCCATGAAAGTCGTCCCAGGCTTCCAATGGCTGGTCGTCCTCATCGCCGTTGGCTGTCTCCCGTGTCTCCTGCTCCATGCGCTCTTCAAGATCGAGTCCCTGAGCCAAGTCAGCAAGTGCTCTAGCCGCCTCATCTAGCTCCTCGCCGTCCCTCTGTTTAGGTATGTCAAATTGTCTCAAAATCGCCTTTGCTGATATGTTTATTGTATGCACAAAGCAGCGCGTTTGATTTGCCGCTCCAGGGAACTCATCCATGATCTCACCCAACTCAGAGATCATGGTGTCATTATTTGATGCGTTATCGGCCGTAACGCTAAGGATCTAGACTGCTTGTGAGTATCAATTTCTGATAGATGGTTTCCTTTCTTACCTTTTCCTTAATTCCGAAGGTCTGCAGAACCTCTGCAAATGCGATCACGAGGTTGGCACCTGTGTGAGACATCGGCACATCGACTAGATCTAGGAGCATCGATAGTGGCTCGCCACGGTTCTCGAGGTGGACGGTGATAGCGACATAGGCTTTGTTGTTCGGAGAGGTCCAGGCGTTGGTAGCGAAGCTCAGTTTGCCGTCGTATTCCTGTTGCACAAGGTCAGTCTATTGTTTTTTTAATACTATCAGCACTTACCTTTAGCATTGTAGAAATGCGTTTGCGAACCCGTACGAAGACGTTCTTGACGTCAAGGGATAGGGTTTCGGCCGAGGGTATATAGTATTCAGGTCGCCCAGTCTTCATGAGGCAACAAAACCCTCGATCGTTGACAATCTGAAAAGGTCGGTTGTTTTCGCAGATCCAACGAACAAATTCCGTGCTGAATGGAATTTCAGATATCACCTTCGAGTTTCACATGAGAGGTGGAAACGCACTGGGCTTTGGCCCTTGTATGCTGGTGGTGGCTGTAAGTTACCATTCCCTTCCCGATGCGCCGAAACATGGCTGTAATTGACCCATCAATTTTCTTATGATTAGCCAGAATATCGCGAGCCGCGTTGACATCCCGAGTAGAATCAGCCGCAGCCACTGCCTCAACACCCCAGCACACCTTAGCATGGCGGCGGAGGTTGCTTGTCGACTTCGCATCAGACTTATCGAGGAACCGACGAACAAACCGGTTTTGAAAATGACATTGACGTGCTCCACATTTAAAGACATGAGCTTTGCGAGTGTCAACATACTCAATGGAGGGAAGGGGCTTGAAGAAGATATAGATTGGTGAGTCCCACTCCTTGCGGAGTCGAGCTAAATGATCGTTAGTTTCTGCTGTAACGTTACATAGCTTGTGGCTCACCCAATTCAGTATCATCGTCTTCCTCCAAGATGCTGGACGTGTTCCCTTCCTCGTCGACAACATTTACCTCCAGTTCAAGCACGTCGGAGGATCGATCGTCATCGCTTCCATCAGAGGCTTCAAGAACTCGCCTGCGGTTGCGTGGCTGAGTAGGAGGTGGTGGACCGGGCTCACTGACGTCTTCAACTGTTGTTTTAGGCACTCGTTTCGCCCTTTTGCGTGCAAGTGGGTCGGCGTTGTCGGTGACCCGTCGAGTAGGACGACACTTGCGTGGTCCAACCATGACGTTGGTGTCAGTTTCTTGGTCGGGTTGGATAGCTGTAGAGGGGGAGGACATAGTACGAGGAGTTCTGAATGGGTTTTCCGAGTTGTAAAATGCGCACGCTTTTATGCGAAGAGGGTGTATACATGTGCCAACAGTACTAAGTTAGCCTAGGACTGTCTTTAGGCTACAGTAAGTTAGTAGTATATTCATGTGAACGCCACATTGACTCAGATGGATTCGTTGTGAGGGTGAACCGGATATCAAAGGCCTACATTGACAGTTTAGTGGGCGCAAGAGTGGGTGGGTGATGTGCAGACAAAAATACAAACTCCGGGACATCAAAAAATGATGCCAATGACCAAGGTGCATGGTCAGCAGAGGTAGCAAAACCCGCCACTACCCGTATTGACGGGTACGGGTTTCAACGGGTGGGTGAAGAGCTACCCTGACCCGTACCCGTGAAAACCCTACCCGTCACCCGTGGGGGTTTGTCACACCCGTTACAATCCCTATAGCTAACTACTCTTTACATGGATTTTTCTAAGTCGATCTACTGGCGCAGGGTGCCCACTGTTCGCGCACACAGCCTTGGCTTGGCTTGGCTTCGCCTTGTTCACGACACCCCCACCGTCACCATCACCATCACCCTTTCGCATCCCCGCTCCGATGCGTCCACCCTTCCGTTTGTGTGCAACTCCCCTTGCCACCCGGGTTGCACCCTGCTCCGCTCCGCCCCTTTGTGCGGCCCCTCCATTCGCCTTGCGCTCGGGTTTCACCGCCTCATTCCGTGACCCCCTTCATGTGCATGCTTGCGTGCGCCCTACACACTCCTCCTCCCAGGTGCGGCGTGTAAACTGGAGGGCTGGGGTAGCGCACCTTGCACGGAGGGGGGCTGGGCTGGGCGCGCCAACCCTCCTGCGTCCGCGGGTGTGGCGGGGTGCATAAACACGGGGGGCTGGTGTAGCCCGCGTGGAGGGGTCAGATGCGCCGACCCCTCCCCTTGCGTGCACAAGCGGTGCGGTGTGATGTGCATGGGGTGGGGCTGGCGTTGCCTGCACAGAGGGGATGGGGTAGGCGCACTGTCCCCTTGAGTGCGTGGGGCTGGACTGGTGTTGCCTGCACCAAGGGAGACTGGGGTGGGCGTGTTGTCCCTGTCTTGCGTGTGTGGGCGGGGAGGGGCACGGGCGTGTCCCTCCTGCGTACCCGTCTGCGCTAGGGGGAGACGGAGGTGCACGCAACGAGAGGGACGCAACGGGGGCAGGTCGTAAGTGGGGAGGGTCGTGGATATGTGCGGGCTTACCTTTTGCACCATGCCGGTCCTGCTGCACGACATGAGCGGAAGCGGGGATGGCTTGGCCTCGTACCCCCTTTCCCGCATGCATGAATGGGGCGCCACAGGATGGGGTGGCGCAGACAAGAGGAAAGGGGCAGGGGCAGGGGCGATGTGGAGAGGTGGGGTGGTATGCCCTTGCGTGCCCCCTTTCCGCGCATACAGGGTAGCACGGCCAAGGGGGGAGCGGCATGGCGACGGGGAGCGGCATGCCCTCGTGCGCCCCCCTTCTGCGTGAACAGGGGTGGCGCAGACACGGGGGAAGGGCAGCAGACTGCCGTGCACCCCTTATCTGCGTGCAAACGGGGTGGCAGCAGTCAATGCAGAAGGAGTGAGCGAGTGATTTACCCTCATGTGTGCACCCCTTCTGCACGAACATGGCGTGGACAGGGGGAAGGGAGAGGCTGGGGCAATGAGGAGAGGTGGTCGTGGTGTGCCATTGTGCGCCCCTCTGCACGTGATGATTAGGGTGGGTGAGGGGAGCAGGAGGAGGGGAATGGAGGGGGTCGACATCCTACGTTCTACCCAATTCTTGCAGAGTTGGGTGGCACACAACAGGGGTGAGGATAGATGAGGGGGCACAGAGCTCATTGCAGAAGCAAAACGTGCCTGCCACATCAGTGTAGTTAGCGTACATGGCAGGCACATTGTGTGAAAGAAAGGGTCCAGAACTGGTGCTGGAGCCTGTCCCCTTATCCCCCCCTCCCGCATGCCAATTTGTAAAGAATTGGGTGTGCAAAGACCGTAGGACACCCCGCCCACCCTTCCCTCCTCTCCTCCTGCCACCCTTGCCCTCCCTTTGCGTTGAAAAGGGGACGCAGGTGGTCAGGCCAATGCCCCTCTCCTTCCTGCATCATGCACTGCCTGGTTTGTGTGCAGAGAGGGGTGCATGAAGATAGCGGGCTCATGGGAGTATGCCGCCCCCTCCCCCTCTGTCCACGCCACCCATATCGTGTGAAAAGGGGGTGCACAATGGCACACCGCTGCCTCTCTCCATTGCCTCTGGCTTCTCCCTCCCCCCTCGTCCATGCCGCCACATTCACGCAGAAGGGGGGCACACAAGGGTAAGTTGCTCACCCACTCCCTCCTTCTCCACGCATTGACCGCCGCCGCCCTGTTCGCATGGAGATGAGGGGCACCACAGCGGTATGCCACCCTTCCCCCATGTCTGCGCCACCCCATTCACGTGGAAGGAGGGTGCGTGGGGCATGCCACTCCCCGTCGCCCCCCACCTCCTTTCCACTGTCCGCGCCACCCCATTCACACGGAAAAGGGGTGTACGAGGGTACATCGCCCCTCTCCCATTCACACACGAAAGGGGGGCGCAGAAGGGCATGCCGCTCCCCTTCCCCCTGCACCACCCTGTATGCACAGAAAGGGAGGGGCACACCACCCCACCTCTCCATGTCACCCCCACCCCTTCCCCTTTCCCCCTGTTGCGCGCCCCTTCGTCTCCCCCTCTCGCGCAGATGGATACGCAGGAGGGACACGCCCGCGCCCCTCCCTGCCCGTGCACACAAGATGGGGACAATGCACCCACCCCGGTCTCCCTTGGCGCAGGCAACGCCAGTCCAGCCCCACACACTCAAGGGGATGGTGCACCTACCCTGTCCCCTCTGCGCGGGTGACACCAGCCCCACCCCATGCACATCACACCACACTGCTTGTGCACGCAAGGGGAGGGGTCGGCACATCCGACCCCTCCGCACGGGCTACATCAGCCCCCCATGTTTATGCACCCTGCCACACCCGTGGATGCAGGAGGGTCAGCGCGCCCAGCCCAGCCCCCCTCTGCGTGAGGTGCGCTACCCCAGCCCTCCAGTTTACACGCCACACCCAGGAGGAGGAGTGTGTAGGGCGCATGCAAGCACGCACGCGAAGGGGGTCACAGAATGAGGCAGTGAAACCCGAGCACGAGGGGCTGCACAAAGGGGTGGAGCAGAGCGGGGCGCAACCTGGGTGGCAAGGGGAGTTGCACACGAATGGAAGGGTGGGTGCATCAGAGCGGGGATGCGAAAGGGTGACAGTGATGGTGATGGCGGGGGTGTCGTGAACGAGGTGAAGCAAAGCCAAGGTGAGGCTGCGCACGCGAACAGTGGGCACCCCGTGCCAGTAGATCGACTTAGAAAAATCCATGTAAAGAGTAGTTAGCTAATACAATAAAAACAATAATTCTTGTTCTAAACATAAGTTAACTTAACAATAAAAACAAAACATGTTTATGTATGCTGACTAAAGGAAAGTTCTCTCATCTGAGTTCAAACACTAATTGGAGTGACAGTCTTGATTTGGAATCCAACAACGTGACTTTCTTGGCACCTTTCTTTTATGGGACATGACACTTTGTGGAATAGTCGTAATTTTCAGGCATCAAGGACTGGCCCCAACCAACAAAGGTCCATGATGTGTGCTCCTTCCTAGGCTTCTGCAATTTTTACCACCTCTTCATCTGTGGCTTTGCAACCCATGCCCAACCACTCAACTGCCTCATAAGGAAGGAAGCCAAATGGAGATGGATGGACAAGGAGGAACATGCATTCCAGACACTCAAAACCCTTGTCACCAAAGAACCTGTACTAGTGTGCCCAGAGTTACAGGATCAGTTTGAACTGGAAGTTGACACATCAGGATTTGCCATAGGAGCAGTACTTCTACAGAAGAAAAGTGACAACAAACACCACCCAGTAGGCTACTACTCAGCTACCCTCAATGAAGCAGAACACAACTACAACATCTACAACCTAGAACTGCTTGCCATAGTTAAAAGCCCTACAACACTGGAGACCCCTGCTGGTGGGATCACCGCACAAGATCAAGATCTTCTCTGACCACATGAACCTCCAATATTGGAAGACACCACAGAAGATCAGTCAACATGTAGCCAGGGAAGTACTAGAACTCATGAAATACAACTTTGAAATTCACCACATCCCAGGGAAGAGCAATGGACATGCCAATGCCTTGTCCAGGTGACCAGACTAAGTGTTATGCTCAACCTGGAAGTGGACACTGACATCAGGGGTATGACACCACATCAGCAGTATATTGTCATGGACTTGTTGGATCAGTCAGCCAGGTAAGCTCTGGCACATGTGATTGTGTACAATAATGGATTGGATCATGATTTGATGTGACTCACACTAGGATAGCTGTACTAGGGTTTGCTCTACTTATGCTATTGGCTAGTACTTCTTGGAGCAGCACTTGAAAGCCCATGCATAACTGTATAGGTAGAGTACTGTGAAGACCAAGAACAGCATCTTGGTCTTCTTCCAATACCACTACCAGTTCTTTGCTCTACAGGGATCTCCCCCTTTAAGTGAGTCGTCTGGCATATCTCCTTAGACCAGGGATCCCCTGTGACTTATCCCAAGTTCCTCCATGGACAGTGGACAGTTATCCTATTGACTGCACTTATCACCTTGTATATCTGTACATCAACGTGCAAGTGGCAAGGCACTACCTGGAACTATACATCATCGATCATCCCACCTGGGATGACCTTTGCATCACTAGCACCAGACCTATTGGGCTACAACAAGGAGAGGACTTACACAGTTACAAAGCAACAAATGGAGCACTACTCCCACACCCCTCGCACTTCCCTCAAAGCCTTGCCAACTGCAACTACTACAGACCATTCTGGATTGCCACACCCCACAAGGCCTAAGTCAGGCAAGCGTTCATGGCGCTACACTAGGCTGGCATCAGTGTTTTCACACATTGCTTTTTTAGCTGGTCCCAGCTGCGACATGCTAAAACGTTAAGCAAGTTTCCCCCAAAATTATAAAGTTGACCAGTTGCCAAGCCATGTCAAATTTTCAACAATCACAATCTCCCCACAGAGCAATGACCAACCAGCAAGACCAACCAGCAAGTAGCACAAGTTCAGAAAGTCATACAAGTCCAAGTATTAGTGATATTATACATTTATCATATTGTATATTAGTCATACCATATATTAGTCATAAGTTATCATAGTCAGGTCACACCAAATCACAGTCACACCATTTATGCATAAAAATAATATATTATTTAAAACAAATACATGATATTAGTACTACTGTAGGGGTGGAAGTGCTGTAGATGGTGTGAATGTATGGAGGTGCAGATGGGGTCAGGGTTGTGACAGGTTGGCAGGGTGTTGTGCACCACGTTGGGGCAATGTGGTGGGTCGGCGGTGGTAGAGTCTTGGTGTGGGGGTGATTCAGCATGTGGTGGGGTGTTGTGTGCCATGTCAGGGTGGCACAGGGGTTGGTGGTGGCTGGGGCCTTGCATGCTGCATTGAAGGGGTGTGGCAGGTTGGTGGGGTCTTGCACAACATGGTGTGACATGGCAGGGTCTTGGCATGTGTTGGGGTTGGGGTGGTGGTGAGTTGGCAGGTGGTGGGGTCTTGTGTGCTGTGTCAGGATGGTGTGGGGGCTGGTGGTGGCTGGGCCTTGCATGCTGCATTGAGGCAGCATGGCGGGTTGATGGGGTCTTGTGTGTTGTGTTGAGGTGGCATGGCAGGTTGGTGGGGTCTTGGCCTGCCATGTTGGGTCAGTGAGGTGGGTTGGCAGTGGCAGAGTGGCAGGGCAGGATGGAGGTGGTTTGCATGCATGAATGGCCTGCAATCTCCAGGGTGAGCAGGAAACAAAAAGAAGAAAACAAAAAAAAACTTATCTTAATCATTTGGCTGAAGGTCTTGTGTGCTGTGTTGGGGTGGTGAGGTGGGTTGGCAGTAGTGGGGTGTTGGGGCAGGATGGAGGTGGCTTGCATGCATGAATGGCCTGCAATGTCCAGGGTGAGTGGGAACAAAGAAATGTATCTTATACGTTGGGTTGAAGGTTTTGTGTGCCATGTTGGGGCAGCAGGTTGGTGGTGGCAGTGTGTTGGGGTGGGGATGAATGGAAGTGGCTCACATGCATGAGGGGGCAGCAATGGCCTGCAATGTTCAGGTTGAACAGGGAAAAAAGGAATAAAAAAGAAAACATATCTTGTTGCACTGCAATGAAGCCCAGTGCTTCATCTGCCACGTCTTGACCACAAGTGAGGATGGGAGAGGGGCTTGAAAGGGTGGGTCTGGGGAGGCTGGATGAGGGGCAGAAGTGGGAACACAGGCAGGAGTAAGGTGGAGAGAGAATATGATATGTTGTGTTAAGCAGAGGCTTAATCTGTGGCATGGGAATGTGTGTTATTGACCTGTTTCTCCTGTATATGGACAAGTTTTTTTTATGTTCTTCTCTTACCACCACAATGTTATTCCATGCAGACCTCCCCATGGCTACACAAGATAGAGGATGTGGCTGAGGACAAGCTGGCCCAATGCACAAGATATGTTCTTTTTTTTCTTTTTTTTCTTCTTTCTGCTCATCTTCAATGTTGCAGGCCATTGCTATCCCCTCGTGCATGTGAGCCACTTCCATTCATCCCCACCCCAACACACTGCCCTGACATGGCTTGCAACATGCCACCACTGCCAACCCACTGCCCCAACACAGCACACAAAACCTTTGACCCAATGTATAAGATAAGTTCTTTTTCTTTTTCTTTTTCTTTTTCTTTTTCTTTTTCTTTTTCTTTGTTTTTTTCTTTTTCTTTTCCCACTCACCCTGGACATTGCAGGCCATTTGTGCACGTGATAGGGCTGAACATGAGTGCAGGTAACTCATGGGTGGCCATGGGTTTACTCGTGGGAATACTCACAAGGGTTGCACTCATGAGTTACAAGTACTCATGATCAAGGGTTTTCCAAGGGTGCAGGTATTGATTTCAACATAAACTATGAGTACTTGCACAAGTACTTGTGGAAGTCTGAGGGTTACTGATATATTGGTTGATTATATTATGATTTCTGTTACTTTTCTGCTTCACCCTCACAAGTACTTGCAGGTACTTACAAGTACTTATGGGTCTATGAGTACTCATGAGTATACTCATGGGTATTTGATACTCATGAGTCAATACTCATAAGGATCCAGGTATCACTTCACTGATCCAAAATACTCATGAGCAAGGGTGCAGGTCACTCAAGGGTGCACTCGTGTTCAGCCCTAGCATGTGAGCCACCTCCATTCTGCCCTGACATCCTGCCACTGCCAACCCACCTTGCCACCCCAACACAGCACACAGGACCTTTGGCTGAATGATTAAGATAAGTTTTTTTTTGTTTTCTTCTTTTTGTTTCCCACTCACCCTGGAGATTGCAGGCCATTCATGCATGCAAACCACCTCCATCCTGCCCTGCCACTCTGCCACTGCCAACCCACCTCACTCACCCAACATGGCATGCCAAGACCCTGCTGACCCACCATGCCACCTCAACATGATGTGCAAGACCCCATTGACCCACCACACTGCCTCAATGTGGCACGCAAAGCCCAGCTGCCACCAGCCCCCATGCCATCCTAACACAGCATGCAAGACCCTGCCACCCACCAACTCACCACCACCCCTACCCAGCACATGCCAAGACCCTGCCATGTTATGCCACATTGTGCAAGACCCCGCTGACCCACCATGCCACATCAACATGATGCACAAGACCCCACCATGCTGCCTCAATGTGGCATCCAAGGCCCAGCTACCACTGACCCCCACACCACCCAAACATGGCATGCAACACCCTGCCACATGCTGACTCACCACCACCCCAACCCAACACACACCAAGACCCTGCCACGTCACACCACATTATGGAACACCCTGTTGACCCACCATGCCACATCAACACAACATGCAAACACCCTGCCATGCCACCTCAATGTGGCACGCAAGGCCCAGCCACCACCAACCCCCACACCACCTCAACACAGTGCACAACACCCCACCACACACCAACTCACCGTCACCCCAACCCAACACATGCCAAGACCCTGCCATGTCATGCCACATCATGCAAGACCCTGCTGACCTGCCATGCCACCTCAACATGGCATGCAAGGCAGCCACACCAACCCCCATGACACAGTGCACATGACCCTGCCACCCATCAACTCACCCTGACAGGTGCTCAATACTTACAATGTACATATTTTAGCTTTTGTTTTTTGTGTTGTAGTAATTGAAATATATATTTTTCATCTATCAAATAGTGGGAACTGATTACAATTATTATATTGCCTTTTAAATGGTTATAATATCATTATAAATAGCTTATTTTTTCTAACATATTATTTTACTTTAGCAATAAAAAAGATATTAAAAAATAATGCAATGTTATGTTTAACTTGCCAACTTGTCCAACTGGCACCACTTTCCTGCTGGTGCACCAGCACAAAGTTGGGAATACCTGGTAGTAACATGTGTTCTTACTGATGAGAAATCCCATGTTGCATGCACTTCATGAACTTTGCAGAACCAAGCTGCACAACTCAGGTCCTGGAATCATTGTCCCCACTAGGTTGGAATTCAAGGTGGAAACCAATTGTGTTTGTGGACCCTCTCACCATCTGCGTAATGTATCATGACTGCAGCCATTTTTCAGAATAATGATCTCTGTGACATGAATGACAAGGTTAAGGTGGATACATAGTATTCAATGCTGGTAGAAATGGTGGAGGAGTTGTGTGCTAACTTTCCCTGATGCTGTGCTGAGACTCCTCTCAAATGGAATCAGCCTATCATGGAGAACACCATCATTTATGTGTTGTCCTCTGAAAGTTTTGAATGTCTGTCTTGGTCTGCAGTTCAAATGGTGTGTAAAACCTTTTAATATGTTTCAGTTCTGGCCTGAGATGTCACTCTCCAGATGTCAAGCCAAGCTTCAGATGTCATTTGAGACATAAATGAACATGAGAAACAATCAATGGTCCAGATCATAAACCATATGAAGCAAACCAGCCAAACTGCCCATGCTTTGGTTGAACAACAGATGAAAGAGAGTGATGCAAGATTTGTATGTTGGACTGACCATTTTATGGTGTTATCTCTGATGGTGTATTAGATTGAGAAGTTAAACTCATCCCAACGTGAGAGGAGAGGAAGCCATTCAAACAACATACAACAACTTCATAAATAACCTGGCGGAGACAACACAAGCAGACAGAAAGTCAATGTCTACAACAACAAATACATGACAGTCATGGTAGTGACAATGACAATGGGGCAACTGTGACGAGGGTGATAATGTGACTAGGGTTGGCGCTGGGGCTGCTGGAATTATAGCTAGTAGCTAGTTACACACATTGTATTAGGCTACACATGGATCATAACCCATGGTATAGGACAATGGTAGCATGGTGTACCATGGTGTTCCTATACTATGGTGTTAAGTCATACACCGTGGGTCCGACCTGTAGCCACAGGTGTGGTGTTGCAGTGGGTGTGGTAGTATGGGTGGCAGGTACAGTACTTGTAATAACACCTGTGGTGTCACCCGTGCCAATCCCTAGGTATGTTACTCAAGGGTTTTTCACTACACAGCACTGTGACAAACCTCAACAACTTGAGTGTCAGCAGTGGGAGGAGCAGATGGCAACTAAGGTACATTGCTTGAGGGTGTTCATCCCACTGTCTGTTCAGTTCTATGCGGCAGCAACAAGAGCAGGAGGTGGCCAATGAGGTATGTTACCTCTTTTACAGAGGCCTTTCCTACAGAAGGAGAGGGAGAGGTTCAAGCAGGAGGCTACCAATCAGGAACACAAGGTATGTTACCTCTTTTATGATGGATTGGTGTATGATCCTGAAGCCTTTCCTACAGAGGGAGAGGCTTGAGCAGGAGGCAGCCAATCAGGAGCATGAGGTATGTTACCTCTTTTATGGCAGATTGGCATACAATTCTGAGGCCTTTCCTACAGAGGGAGAGGCCCACTTGGCATCACCAAGAACATGAAGCAGATGACCTCAATTGCCAGGTATGTGTCACACCAGTGCTTCCCTTCCGCTGCACTGAAAAGTGCTTACCTCAGAGCAACAGAACCAGGAAGCTGCCAATGAGGAACATGAGGTGTAGAGCACAAGTATGCATTATGTACTCTTTGTGGTGTAGTGATAATGAACTGAACTTGCACTTGCCCAGCAGCAACATCAAACACAACAGATTACCAAGAGCTTTCAAGTGAGTGACATAGAGTGTCTTTGACATGCTCAACATCATCCCACAATGTCAGAGCTTTGCATTATCATATGGGATCTTGGCCAATGTGTCTGCAAGCTTTTGTAATTTAAGACAGGAAAAACAACTTTGTCTTGAAAATTGTGATAGATTAAGTCTTTGTATTTATCTATAGGATATCACCATGAAGAGGGACTCTTTACTTTAGCATCCTGCAGAAGTGCCATCAGGTCAGCCAGAGGTATAACACCACCACAGGGGCATTAAGTACAACGTGTACTTCATGAGTCAAATGGGATTGGAAAGGCACAAGTTGGTTAAGACTTAGTTTGGTGGTGCACAAGTATCACTTGGCCTCCCAGGGGCACAAGGATAATAGAGGATAAGGCAGGGCTCAAGCATAGATGCAAGCAAAGACATAGACTCAAACACAGCGGCAAGTCAAAGGGAGTTTGTGAGGCTAAGACATGTGGTATTACTAGTGATTGGAAGTCCAGTCCAGTCCAGTTTTTTACCTAATTTGGAAAGACTGAGACTGGGACTGATCCATCAGTTCATCCTCCGAGCCCAGAACCAGACCGAGCTGACAGTAGTTGGTCTCACCCAGTTGCCAGATTCTCAAAAGACTGGTCTTTGCAGTCTAAACCAGCTTAGCCTGAGTCAGTTGCAACTGGCCAAAGACCAACTGCAACCATTATAAATATATATTGAACTATCTAATCTACTACTGGTAGTTACAATAAACTTGGTAGCTAATCTACTACTACATGGAATAATATATTATAGTACTTGTCTGAAGAGATGTTGTGAATGTGTTGCAATAATCCTTGGCTTGAGTCAGCATCATGGTTGTTGTCGATGTTGTGGTTGTTGATGCATTGTCATTGTGGGTATTCTTGAGGCTGATGTCTTGATATTGTGGCTGTTGGTGTGTCATTGTTGTGGCTGTTGATGTGTCATCATCTTGGTCATTGTTGCAGTTGTTGACATGCTCTTGTTGTGGCCATCATTGTGGTAGTTGGTGTGTTGATGGTTGTCAATGTGTCATTGTTGCAACTGTTGAGCTTGCTGTCAAGTGTTGTTGTTGAGGTTGTCAAGCCTGAATGTCGTTGTTGCAGTTGCTGAGTGTCATCGTTGCAGCAATTGAGTGTCATTGTCTTGGTCATGGTTGTAGTTGTCGACCTGTTGCTGTTGTGGGTTGTTGTGGTTGTCGATGTGTTGTCATTGATGTCAGGCCATGATTGTGGTCATCCAAGTTGGTATTGGCATGGTTATTGGTGTTCAGGCCACAAGTTGTCGGTGTTGGAATCGGTGCTGCAGTTGGTGGCCCAGGTATTGAACTTGACCTGTAGGCATCATTGTCAATGGTTGGCATGGTTGTGGTTGTAAAGACCAGTTGGGACCAGTCCCAACTGGCCCTGTGGCAGAGATGTCAATGAGTCATACTTGTGAGTATGAGTACTCGTCAAATATTCCCACCCAGCCACTTGTACTCATCAGGGCAAGTACTCATTAGTGTTTTAAGGTCCTGTCCTATGGACTGAAAAAAGACTGCAACCCAACCGGATCAGACCATAAAAGGACCGGACCATCAGTTGCGGTTGCACCTGTTTTGGGTGACACTCAGTTGTGGTCCATTCCTGCTGTGTTGGGCATCTCAACCATGTAAAAACCAGTTGGAACCAGTTGAATGTAGGACCGCTACCATATTTCACAGATATTTCATGTTCAAATACTAAGTTACATTCCAAATGTTTAACCTGACAGCTGAAGAAACCTGACAAAGCAAGTATGGTCTGGGCTTCTCCATCATCATGCCCCCCAAGGTCAAGCACACAAAAGTACCAAAAGTGGCTCAACCTACTGACAGAGGCACAACCAGCCAAAAATGGAAGGCAGCATGCAATGACAATGTGAGTTCATCTGGCAACTCAGAGGAGCAGGTGCAATCGCAGAAGCAACAAAAATAGAAGGGGAAAAAACATACCAGTGCCCGTGTTCTGCCAGTGGTCTCTGTTGAGGAAGAGAGCAATGAAGAGCTTGATGAACCTGAGGGCATTGAACTCAGTGCATCAGATTCTGAGCGTCTTCAAGTTGTGGTATGTCGATCACATATTCATCCACATCACATGTTATTGACTGACTAGTCAGAGCGATCTTGAGGAACGGCACCAAGCCAAGCTTGGAGAGGAGTTGTCCACGAAGGGTGAGACAACGAAGGACTTGGACTTGATGTTTTCAGACTGGGTAAGGGTGAACTTCAAGAAGAGCGGCGAAGAAATGTTGATGATGGGTTGCTGGTGCCTAACATGTAAGTAAGTCTTAGATTTGTATTGTTATTGCAACACATAATGATGCAAATGATTGTCAATACATTCATAAAAGCCCATGTGCAAATGACACTAATACATCGGTAAAACCCATGGGGGCCCATGTAGTAAAGATGGACATATATCACGAATGGCCCCATTAAATAGAACTGCCGAATTATTCGGATGGTGCCGGTGACATCTGCTGGAGATATATTACTATGATACAGAGATGGGCCCACTTCCCAGAAAACACTCGGTAGGTGCTCGCCAATAATCTCAAATGGGCCCAGTGTTGCAAATGATACATGCTGCTGATAGTCTCAAATGGGCCCAGTGTTGTACCATTGCGATGCTACCGATTGCATTGAATGGGCCCAGTGTTGCTCCTGATAGATGCTGCCAAAGGTCTCAAATGGGCCCAGTCTTGTTCCTCTGTGATGCTACTGACTGCATTGAATGGGCCCAGTGTCGCTCCTGACAAATGCTGCTGATAAGCTCAAATGGGCCCAGTGTTGTTCCTCTTTGATGCTGTCCATTGCCTTGAATGGGCCCAGCACTGCTCCTGACAAATACTGCTGATGGGCTCAAATGGGCCCAGTGTTTCAAGTGATATATGCTATCAATTGTCTCAAATGGGCCCAGTCTTGTTCCTCTGTGATACTACCGATTGCCTTGAATGGGCCCAGCAATGCTCCTGACACATGCTGCTGATGGGCTCAAATGGGCCCAGTGTTGTAAGTGATACATGCTGTCAATTGTCTGACGTGGGCCCAGTCTTGTTCCCCTGCAATGCTACCAAATCCATTGAATGGGCCCAGTGTCGCTCCTGACACATGCTGCCGATGAGCTCAAATGGGCCCAGTGTTGCTCCTCTTCGATGCTGCCCATTGCCTTGAATGGGCCCAGCATTGCTCCTGACAAATACTGCCGATGGGCTCAAATGGGCCCAGTGTTGCAAGTTATATTTGCTGTCAATCATCTCAAATGGGCCCAGTCTTGTTCCTCTGCGACACTACCAATTACATCAAATGGGCCCATTGTTGCTCCTCCACTCCTCTGTCGATTGCTTTGACTGGCCTAGCTTTGATCCTGAGTGTTGTTCCTCTGCAATGCTGTCAATTTCCTTGAATGGGCCCAGCATTGCTCCTGACACATGCTCCTGATGGGCTCAAATGGGCCCAGTCTTGTTCCTGTGTGATCCCACCGATTGCCTTGAATGGGCCCAGTGTTTCTCCTCTGCTCCTCTGCCAATTGCTTTGAATGGGCCAAGCATTGCTCCTGACAGATGCCACTGATGGTCTCAAATGGGCCCAGTGTTGTTCCTCTTCGATGCTGCCAATTGCCTTGAATGGGCCCAGCATGGCTCCTGACAAATGCTGCTGACTGGCTCAAATGGGCCCAGTGTTGTAAGTGACATATGCTGTCAATTGTCTGATGTGGGCCCAGTGTTGTTCCTCTGCGATACTACCAATTTCCTTGAATGGGCCCAGCATTACCCTTTCCAAACCCCACTGATGAGCTCAAATGGGCCCAGCATTCCTTCTGACACATGCTGCTGATGGGCTCAAATGGGCCCAGTGTTGCAAACGATACACGCTGTCCACGGTCTCAAATTGGCCCAGCAATATTCCTCTGTGATGCTACTGACTGCATTGAATGGGCCCAGTGATGCTCCCAACAATTGCTGCTGATGGGCTCAAATGGGCCCAGTGTTGTTCCTCTGCAATGCTACTGATTGCATTGAATGGGCCCAGCATTGCTCCCAACACATGCTGCCGATGGTCTTAAATGGGCCCCATTAAATTCCTCTACAATGCTACCGATTGCATTGAATGGGCCCAGTGTTGCAAATGATAGATGCTGCCGATGAGCTCAAGTTGGCCCAGGTGTTGTTCCTCTGTGATACTACCGATTGCTTTGAATGGGCCTAGCATTGCTCCTGATGCCTGCTGCCAATGGGCTCAAATGGGCCCAGTGTTGTTTCTCTGCAATACTACCGATTACCTTGAATGGGCCCAGCATTGCTCCTGACACATGCTGCCGATGGGCTCAAATGGGCCCAGTGTTGCAACTGATACATGTTGTCGATCGTCTCAAATGGGCCCAGTGTTGTTACTCTGCCATACTACTTACTGATTGCCTTGAATAGGCCCAGCATTGCTCCAGACAAGTGCTGCCGATGGGCTCAACTGGGCCCAGCATTGACTTTTGGTGACATTACTGATTTCCTTGAATGGGCCCAGCATTGCTGCTGAGACACGCTGCCAAGGATCTCAAATGGCCAAGCACTACTTGACTGTTGAATTCGTGGGACCTCAACGGCCCAATGGGGAACAGCCCAATGGGGAAATAGCCCAAAGGGGAACATGTCCCAAAGGGGAAAATGTGGGTCCACACAAGAAAATGACCAGACTGGGGTTTGAACCCAGGACCTCCCGGATATATACTGGGTGCTCTAAACCACTGAGCTATATGGCCCTGAGTACAGGGTGTTGGTTTCACAATCATATCAACCATGACAGATTGCTTATCCAACATTGACCGGTCCTAGCATTGCTACTGAGAGGCAGTGCCAATTACTTTGAATGGGCCAACCTCTTCTGCTGAGAGGTGCCATCCATTGCCTCAGATGAGTTCAGATGCGTTCTTGGCTGAAATGCTCTTCCAAGTGCACTCATACATTTTCCGGTCCAAGGCTTTAAAATATTGCACTGTATAACATTTTGAATCTACTACACAAGGTTCTGCACCTCAACATTGTCTAACTCTTTGATCATTTCGTCTATCACCTCACTCATTTCCTTCTCCTGCTCATAGACATACCATACCTGGGCACAGATTCGACAAAGCCTTGCTCCTTCGGCACATAATATAGCAGCCCAGGTGCTGCAGCTAAACTCTTCTTGCTGTTGCGAAGCAGAACAGATGGTCAGCGTCAGAAAATCAGTAGGGGAATATTTGGCATACCAGTACCAGCTCAGGAGGATGCTGAACTTGTACCTCCTGAAGCGCCTCTGAGCTTTCTCCAACCTGACCTTCCTATATCTGAGAGTCGACGGGAGACAGGGCACGCCTGCCCCAATTTATGGCTGTGTATGCAGAGTAAGACATGTTCTATCATCAGTCAAAATGGTACTCACTGCATGCTGCCGAAGGGGTTCTGACGCAGTGCTCTCCAGCCTTGGTAGGTAGGGCCAAGTCTGCTCCAATGCCCTCATCCGGCAGCCCATCCTGTTGTGAGGGTGCGGGAACTGTCCCCTGAGCATGGACCCTAGGCGAGACTGGCAAGTCCATCCCAAAGTCATCTTGAGCCATTGGTGAGGGCGGTGCATCCATACCAAAATTGTCCTGAGTTTCCACCTCCTCAGCTGCATACGCAGAGTCAGACATGTTTTATAAGTCAAAATGGTACTCACTGCACGCTACCAAAGGGATTCTGACATGCTCTCCAGCCTCGGTAGGTAGAGCCAAGTCTGCCTCAATGCCCTCATCCGGCAGTCCATCCTGTTTTGAGGATGCAGGGACTGTCCCCTGAGCATGGACCCTAGGTGAGATTGGCGAGTCCATCCCAAAGTCATCTCGAGCCATTGGCGAGGGTGGTGTGTCCATACCAAAACTGTCCCGAGTTTCCACCTCCTCGGCTGTATATGCAGAGTCAGACATGTTTTATAATCAGTCAAAATGGTACTCACTGTGTGCTGCCGAAGGGATTCTGACATGCTCTCCGGCCTTGGTAGGTAGGGCCAAGTCCATCCCAAAGTTGTCTTGTGCTGCTGGTGAGGGTGGCCTGTCCATACCAAAACTTCCACAATCTCCCATCTCCTGAAGAACCTCTGAGTTGGCGACACCATGGCCTTCTGAAACCTCAGAGGCACTGGAAGGTGGGGCACACTTGCCCCATTCCCAAACTGTATATGCAGAGTCAGAGGCAAACCACAATCAGTGAAAATGACACTTACCATGTGCTGCTGAGGGGTTCCCAAAGTGTTGTCTTGCCACAGTAGGAGGCAGGGGCGAATCCATCCCATGGCCACTTGGAGCCATTGGGGATGGAGACCTGCCCATTCGAGAGTCATGCTGAGCTATGGGGGACAGAGACCCACCCATTCCAAAGTCATGCTGAGCTATCGGAGACGGTGATCCATTCATGCCAAAGCTGCATGTACTTTCTGGGGACGATTCCCCACCCATGCCATAATTGTCTTGACCTTCAGCAGATGGCGGCGCATCCCCACTGATCCTGAGCTGTTGAGTTCCAACCAATATTGAAAGCGGAGGGCGAGATTGAGCCATTAAAGTAGAGTTTTCTGAGCAGAAATTGTCTGAGTGGAGTGGTCTGATGATGTAGTGATAAGTGGAATGAGTCGGTAGTATCTTGATTACTTATGATGCAATCCACATTCTGCTGAGTCAGATTGTGCATGAATAGTTCGGCAGCTCAGCAAGGCGCCACCCATCACTAACCCAACCGAAATCAATGTGGCAATTGACACCACTGAACACATTCTTTGCTTTTCACAAACACCAGGACATCCCTCCTCTCCATTGCATCAAGAATTGAAGCTGCCATGGCCGCTTATGTCTTGGTCCAAGACATAACTGACAGGGCAAAAAGGAAACACCACTTTGATGAAGAAAAAGGAAGTGCTTTATTTGGGTTTCCCTCTGATCTCATCCCCATTTGAACTAGGCCAAGACAACAAGAATTTTTCGTCAGATGAAGAAAAACAATTCGGGGGAGGCGCCACCACTACATCCCACGCTAGCGGCGCTATATATCGTGCTAGATGCCGATGGTGATCTTGCAGAGATCACCAGGACACACCCTTGCCTTAACAGGCACTCTTATTACCAACCTGAGGCTGAGTTCCCCCAGGACATTTCGGACATACTGCCGAGTGAGGATCACTGGTGGGAGATCCTTGGTGAGTCTTTATTAACTGTCTCTTTTGTTTTCTCAACATCTCTCGACAGCTGCTAAGTCTCTAAAGAAGGCAGCGCACCGTAATGCCACCAAACGTTCCATACCTAAGGTGATGCTACTTCTACCAGACCCACATGCCAATTATGTGGCAATGGAGGTGGATGAGTCGCAGAAGGCAAGTAATTTTCCCTTTTCTTTCTGTTATCTTTCTGACTTCCTCCCACAGTCACATAGGGCTACCCACAACCAGAAGAAGAGCAAAAAGACCGCTGAAGCCGCTGCCAATTCAAGGAAGCGTAAGTGCGCTTTACCCCCAGGTGGCAAAACCAAGAAGCACCATGCAGGGTCCTCACGGCTGCAGCCTAGGCCTGCGCATCGGGACGAGGATGAGTACCAGAGTGAGGACAAAGAAGAAGTAGAAGAGGACGATGAAGAGGACAGTGAGTATGAGGATGAGGGTGAGGGTGAGGACGAGCTCAAGAATGAGGACAAGGACAAGATCGAGGATGAGGGCGAGGAAAAGGACGAGCTCAACAAGGATGAGGATGAGCTTGAGGGCGAGGATGACGTGGACGAGGATGACAATGACAATGACGAGGACAAAATCAAGGAGCATAAGCAGTATAAGTTTGAGGTGCATGCTCATATTCTTTTGCCACCTGCAGCTGAAGGAGCCAGAAAACAGTGCGACCAATGCATCCATGCTGGGGTGGACTGCCACCCAAGGCTGAAAGGGTCTTGCATTCGCTGCCAAGCGAAAAAGCAGCAGTGCACCCTGATGCCCAAGAACATGAAGACAGGCAAGGCTGATCAGCAAAAGTTGACAGCAAAACAGGTCTTTGAGCTCTGTCTCAACCAGCTCAAGGGGAAGCAGCCCATGCGCGAGCCTGGGGAGGGTTCAGACTCGGTAGCACTGGCCTCAGACTCGGTAGTGCTGGCCTCATACTCGGTAGCACTGGCCTCGACAATGGTTGGGAAGATGATGCTGGACAGCAGGTCATCTCATGGCCATTCTTGCTCAGCAGCTTCCCACTCCCCTTCCATAGCTGAGTCCCCCGTCCCACCCTCTGCAGAACTGTCTCCTGTTCCACACTCACCTGCCGCTCCCCATCCCCATACCTCTCCTTCTGAGCCCTCTATTCCCACCGCCACTCCCCTTACCCCTTCCCCTCCTGCTGCCATTTCCGACAACTCCCCTTCTATAGCCCCTTCTCTCCGTCGGCACTTGGCGCCACATCCACCAGACACTGTACCGCATATCATAGTGCAGGGGCCGTCCCACTGCTTGGCTCCCTCCCAAGAGCAAAGCTCTGCTGCCCAGGCATCACAAGTACCTTCTCCTGGCGGCAGCAGGACGCAGACCCTGGAGGAGAGGGTAGCTGCAATTGAGGAATGGATACACGCGCAAGATAAGAACTGGAAGGGTGGCTTGTAAGGTAGTTCTTTTTTTCTTCTTTTAGTCTATCTCAGTTACTCACTCACTATTTCTCTCTGCCTCAATTTTTTCTGAACATCCTTATCTGATATGTAGCTACTGCACCGCACTGCCTGTATCACATATGTAGTAAATATTCAGCAGTGCTCCACCTGTTTTGTTTTGCCATGTGTGATTGTCTTTTATCATAGCGTTTCAGCAGCTGTTTATAGCTGGTTAAATAACTCAGGAACAGCCGATCAGATCACGTAGAGTTGACAGAGGACCCCTCAGTATTCAAAGAGATTACCTCCCCAAATATTTTCTGATTTATTTCTCAGATAGGAAAAATGTCAGCTCAAGCTGCCAAAACACTAGACCGTTGTCAATGTTGGGCCATTTAATGGTGCCGGGAATTCTCACCATTGCACCAGCACTCGTCTGGCACCTTCCCATGTGCTTACCATCAGATCCTGATCTCGTCTCCAATCCCTGAAGGAATCCCTCTCAGCTGTCAGACTCATAGGACATGTATGCCGCGAGTATATAATTGGGATGACACATGTGTAAATATTTATATTAACTCTGAGATACGCCTGATATGAGTGAGACCCCAATGGGGTGAGAGCAGAGAAAAGGGACATGGGGGTGGTATTAATCCGAGTCTAGAGTATTGCATGCCCCTTGCATACCGCTGTTGCTGCTGAGGGGGGGCTTCTTGCTCTGCCCATTTCTTTGCCTCTGCTCTGTACTCCACCTGTGTTTCTTCATCCAACCCTTCCTCAACGACCTTCATAGCCATCTTGTAGCAGGCAAGGTAGCCCACCAATCCTGATGGCTCTCCAGACATGTCAATGGCCATCTTGTCAATTTCCACTCAGTGACGGTCAACCAGAATGTCACGGTAAGTCCATTCTTTGGTGCGAAAGTGGAATTTCTTGCAGACCCGTCAGCACTTGTTGAATAGGTATCGGCGGACAAGCTGAAAAGTATGAGCACTGCACAATGTAGCCAAGAGCGTACGTACTGTTTCCACAACCTCTCTATCCAAGTCGGTGTCTTCTCCCCAGCTCCTCTCAATGCGGTCCATGGAATCTTGGATGATTTTTGATCGAGCGCCTTTGTCAGCAGCTCAGAACTCGGTAATGCGCTTCTGCAAAATGCTTGCATGTTGATCTGTTAGATCAATACCATGTCTTGAGCGTGTAGCAATATCAATGGTGTCAAGATGCGACCTATAGAGGGCCCTTGAGTCACAGAGGACACAAGGGGACTGCAGAGGAGGATATAAGACTATATTGATTAAAGTAAAACTAAGTACTCACCTGCAGAGGAGGATATAAGACTAAGGGGATATTTTCCGTCCTCTGCAGGATATATCAACCTGACTAAGCATATCTCAATAAGGTAACTCCGCTTGGAGCTTTGTACAGTCACACAACAGCACAATATAGTATGCTTCAGCTGCAAATAACAAATGGAGGGGCATTTGTGGAAACATAATGAGCATATGCACTTTATTCCACTTGCACCACCTCACTCCTCAATCTTAGAACGAAGATCGGCAGTGAGCAAACGTAATTTGTCAGGTGCAATAGGCTCCCAGTCAGAAGACACATATGAGCCATTAGACTCTAGATCTGAGCCATAGTCTTCATCCTCAGATTCATCGTCTGGCCAATCTGGCTCTTCCTCCAAGTCCACAGTGGACTTGGCGACTTGCTTCGCTTTGTTTTTCGGCATGAGAGGATGCTTGGGAGGGATAGACTGAAGGTATGAGCAGTCAGCAGTGCTTTAAGGGGGTGAGATCACATGTTCGGCAGCATGGGATTGTTTATCGGGAGCTAATCAACACTATGGAATTTGTGCGGATCAGCAGCTAGCCTTTGCACCAGGTCCCTTGGCCCTTAGGAAATGCAGTCTTTCCAGCCCCCTCCCTCCCGCAGACTCACTCCCCTGAGTCTCTCCCATCTCTGCGCTCAATATCTCTATGCTCAGTTCCAATTCAAGTTAGATGAGTGCAGATCTGAGCTGATTGGCACTACTACGGCGCCACAAGTTCCCTTGATGCTGCCGATACATCTAATTTCAGAGCTGGATTGAATGGCACTTACTCTGGTAGATGCATTCATGAACCGCAGTTAGTGATTTACAGTAGACATCCAAGCATCATTCCTGAGATAATCCAAGCAGTGAAGATAGAGTGGGATGCTACACGTTATGTGGATAAGCTCCCGAAGAAGCAAGAAAAGCCAGGAACGGCTGCCACAGACACTAAGGAGGCCATTATGAGAAGGCGATATCCTCCGTGGAATGATTTGGCTGCGGATATTCCCATTTCAAGACCCTGCATTGTTGTCGATATGCAGGGAGTTATCTTGGCATGGCACCTTCCTGGAGTCTTGTCCAATTCTTGGCAAGTGAGTCTATTCACCTTGTCTGATCACCACATCAAATTGAATATGTTTTCAGAGCAAAATGATGGCGGCAACTCAGAAGCTACATTCAATGCTGGAAAAGCGCCCAAAAGGCACCTCTTGGCACGTTGACCTGGGATACTTTCCCTCAGGATTAGAGGGCCTTCAAGGGTTGATTGACTTTTCGCCTGCATGGTTCCAACAAGGGCATGAGGTGAGCTGTTTAACTACATAATATTTTATTGTTTGGCAGCTTATTTCAGTTGAGACGGTGCAAGAATTTCCTCAGGTCAGCACGTCTTTGAAGAAGCTGGCTGCCTTGGACTGGCTAGATCATGCCACTGAATCAAATTCAATAATGGGCGCGATACTGGCTGTCATTCATCTGGAGCTTTATGATGCCGGTCAGGATACCTTCAAAGTGCTAAGAAACTGTTCTGAGATCCAGCCTCAGGAGATCCTCCACCGATGGACATCCGTTTACAGTGGCATCTCTGTCATATGCAACCGCCTCACACCAGCACATCGGGATGTCAGTTCCAGGAAACAATGGTATGATCTACTGGCATCTGTAGGGCGCTACCAAAATTGCAATTTGAAGCTGCCAGGCCTTGGAGTTTTACTAGAGTATGGTCCTGGTTCAGTTGTTGGAGTGTTAGGAGCAATGCTAGAGCATGAAGTGCCACACTTTGAAGGAGAAAGGGTATGCTACATATACTTTATGAGGGATAGTGTGCATGAGTGGGCTGGAGTTACAGGGATGTCTTGGATGTCAATAGACTGCTATCTGGTAGCATAGAGAATACCAATGTGTTCTCCTATATAGATTACCTTCACTCAGCATGGCCATACTTCTATGTCCCTAGCAATGTGCATAGGTGTAATGGGGCATAGCCATTGGAGCAGATCTATGAGTCGGCAGCTTATCCATTGACTCAATGTTTTGCAAATATGAAGAAATGTCGTTTTTTGGCAGCAGTTCACCAAATGTCTCAGGCACATACATCTTTCCAAATGAAGTGAAATAGTGGTCCATAGGGTCAAGATCATGAGTTTGCGGATGCCCCCTCCTCTGAGCTGCCGAACAATTCAAAATCCTTTTCACGTTAATGGGGCATGCTTGTACCACATTCCTAGAGAGCATGCTATTGAGCATTATGTCTGAATCCAGATGTACAGTACAAATGTGCTGTTTTTTTGTCTACAGTGATCTCAGATCTGAGTTTGTGAATACCAAATGCTCCCTCCTCTGAGCTGCCGAACAATTGAAATCCTCACGACGTTAGTGGGGCATGCTCATACTGCATTCTCAGAGTGCATACTATCAAGCTTTATTTCTCAATCCAGCTGCATGAGATAAATGTTGTGTTTTTTTGTCAAGACAGACCCCGCATCTGTTTTACCATAGTGGTTATCTATCTTGCCGCTACCGATATGGTAATAGGGTCTGATTGCAACACTGGCAAAACTGGGCCATCTAAGGACCCTAGATCATGCTTCGGCAGCTACTGACTGATGGGCCCAGATGGCAGAGACCCCAAAATGATGATGGCTGCGCTTTCAGGTGCCTTAATAACTGCCTTTTGCATGACCCATTTGTGGATGTAGAGTGGGCTATTGCCGCAATTCTGTCCCTTACCATTGAAGATGAAGAGAACAGCATACTATCAAAGGTGAGCAATATTTTGGCACTGTTTCCTTGGCCTTCAATATGAGTGGTTTAATATCTCATTTGCCGAATTCCTAGAAACAAAAACAAACTCCAGGCTTACCAACAGGAGTATGCTCAACGGAAGCAAGCCCCTGGGCACCGAAAGGTCAGCAAAGCAGAGCACGCACAATTGGAGGAAAAGCATGTGAAGAGGTGCAAGCTAATGGCAGTGGAGGACCTGCCACAGTGATCAAAGGCTGCTCTTTCCCGGTGTGTCTGCTGCCCCCTCAAGTCACTTGGTTCTCACATAATTATCAAGGGGCTACAAATGTTCGCTCATCTTACAATCACAATCGGCAGATTCCAGAAGAACATCAGACATGGTAGAAGAGGAAGAAAGGGCTCGCAACTACTTCAATGAGTTGAAAATTATACTTCAAACATTCTGCCTTTTCCCATGGATTGAGCTATTCCAGAAGCACGCTGAAGACTTCATTCAAGAGCGGCTTACAGAAGCAGCAAGTATTATAGCATTACCGGGCATAGAAGAAGAAGACACCATCTGCCTTCATGGACTACAACGCTTGGTAGCTGGCACCATTCAAGAAGTGGAGCTGGTACAGCAACCCAGGTATGTGTTATTTGCAGCTGAAGCATAGTATATTGTGCTGTTGTGTGACTGTACAACGCTCCAAGCGGAGTTGCCTTATTTAGATATGCTTAGTCAGGCTGGTATATCCTGCAGAGGACGGAAAATATCCCCTTAGTCTTATATCCTCCTCTGCAGGTGAGTACTTAGTTTTACTTTAATCAATATAGTCTTATATCTTCCTCTGCAGTCCCCTTGTGTCCTCTGTGACTCAAGGGCCCTCTATAGGTTGCATCTTGACAGTATGCCGCTGCATTTGCTGAGGAGGACAGTGCAATTTTATGGGACAGTCGAGGGTGCGTGATTAGAAACCTATCTGCTGCATCTTTACCTCATACATCTGCTCAGAGTTAATTTGAGGAAGTTTCGGCAGTGTTATGGTTGGTGATGCCGATTTTCCAGCACATGTTTAGCCTAGTAGCTACATATTCTCTATCATCTCACACCGGTATAAATGGTGTTTTAGTAGTAGTCTTTGAAAGTTCAGTTGCAGGAACTGAAAAAGACTGCAACCCAACCTGACTTCAACTGGTAGCAACTGCAACTTTCAGTTCAGTTGCAGAGTTTTACACATCAGCAACTGCAGTCTTTTGCAGTTGTGCAACCGGTTGCGACCGGTTGCTTAGTAAGCAAGTGATTGGGCTGAATTTCTGATCAAAACAAGCCTAAGATCACCCAAATTGGCCAAAAACTGAGCAAGTTATGATCAAAATAATCATTTTACTCATAACTTCTGCTTTTTTTGGCTGTTTTACCTGATTATTTTTTTATTATAAGGCAGTTTCACTTAGAAATTTATTATAGGTACCTATTAACACTAATTATAAGTGTTTTTGACTCAGTTTAGACCAGTTTCAAATAGATTAAATAACATTCTGTTGCAACCAGTCGGGTCCAGTTGCAACTGGTTGCAGCTAGTTTTCTTGCAGTTTTTTGCAGTTGCAGTTGAGGTTGCAACAAATTTCCTTTTTTGGCAACCAGTTGCGGTTGCAGTTGGACCAAATATGGTCAAAAACCGGACCCAACCAGACTTTCAAACCCTATTTAGTAGCAAAATATTAGAAAATGTCCCCGACTGACATTGGAGTTAAACATCTCAATGTGGCTTGGGTGGCTGCCGACGCCGGTCTCTCAAAGCCACTGACGGTAGGGTGGGTGGCTGTAGGTCTCAATCCATCTAATCTGTCAACACAAAACCTGGCCTGCCAAAGCCGTTTTGCAATATCTAGACTGCGGAAGCTGCCGGAACAGTACCCGGACTGCCAAAGTTGCCGACAGGCTAACCAGAGGCACTCCTCCAAGGATATATACCCCAACGCAAAACACAACCTTTCCTGGCTCCCCATGGCACACAAAGGCATAAAGGCATCCAAAGTCTTCCAGAGAAAGTCTAAAGCAAAGATAATCGACTGGGTGACTTGAGAGGTCTCTCGAGGAACTAGAAATATCCCAGTTGAAGTGAGCACCTCGAAAACTTTACCATTGCAGAGGAGAGGTGCCGGTAGAAGAGAGATAGAAAGTCATGAGGGGATTTTGCATGAAACCGATCCTCCATCCATGGATGTTGACAAGACATTCTGGATAGAGGAGCCAGTCATATCAGAACCGAAGAGAGTGAGCCCACCACATGTCCATTATCAACAGTATTTGATATGTCTTAGTCCCAGCATACCTATATGGAGGAGTTTATTCCTAGGATTGGCCCCTACTTGCGCTGCCTCCTCAATTCTGAGGGTGTCCCTGCGATCACAACATGTCAGAGCTGCATGTCTGCTCCATTCGAGTGGAGGTGCACTGAGTGCTTCCCTACTCTGGTGCTCTGCAGGGATTGTTTGTCAAAGTGCGACCTATAGAGGGCCCTTGAGTCACAGAGGACACAAGGGGACTGCAGAGGAGGATATAAGACTAAGGGGATATTTTCCGTCCTCTGCAGGATATATCAACCTGACTAAGCATATCTAAATAAGGGAACTCCGCTTGGAGCGTTGTACAGTCACACAACAGCACAGTATAGTACGCTTCAACTGCAAATAATAGTGTTGCCAAAAGTCCCACCAGTGGCTTCCCTTCCACAGGGTCCAGAGGTGGACCGGGAAATACTTTACTTCATCTTGGATGCGGAAGGTAGGGATAAGCTTGTGCCTTGGACACTCTGGCAATTTATGCCCCAATCAAAGTGTGCGTTGCCAACCTTTTTATATTTAAATCCCATTCCAATCGATACAGTCACAGATGGACTGCGACAATGAAGACCACCAGGTCGGCAGCCAAAATGAATACAACACAGCTGCCAACCTTGGCTTCAGCAACTCAAAACCTGGCCACTGTGACAAAGAAGGAAAGCAAATCATTACTGTCATTGATAGGTCTGGTATTCATGAGATCGGTGTCAGCTGGTGCTGCTGCCCTGAAGCTCCTGAGCACAACATGCAATTGATGATGGCAGGGCTCTTTCCAGCTACATCTCGCAACCCAAAGACAGTGTTTACCTTCCGGGTGCTAGAAGACTTCCATTTGGACAATCTTGAATGCAAGACGACCCTGAGCCAGTTCTTTAGCCGCTTACGGAGACCCACAAATGATGAGTTTCCGAATACAGTGCCGGTAAGAGGGTTTACAAGCCTATCCACTGATGGTAAACTAAGTGGAAGACTTAGGACCGATATTGGGAGCTTCTGAGGGCCTGCCGACAGTGGAGAGTGCTCATCTCCTGAAAGCGATTTGGTTTTGGGTATGGGGAGGATGAAGAACAGAAGCCAGGATCAATGGCTATATTCTGTGCTTTGTGTGCACAACCCAGAATCAACCTCCCTAAAGATTGGAGAGAGTATGAAAATAGGTGTGTCAATGGACATCGCTACCTGGAAGCTGCTGACATATGTTGCTTTAGCGATGTCCTTTTTATGCGAGGTTTGATGATGGATGGAAACTTCCAGGCCGAACACATGAAGATGAGAAATCCAGAGAATGACATTCCACTCTCTGAAGGCACAGGGTTCATGGTCAGCTGAAAACTGTATGAATTGCATCTGAAATCAGTAGTTGAGAAGTGGCAAGTTGGTACTACACTTGGTGTTTCGGCAGGGGAAAGCTTACACTTAAACAGAGGTCATCATGCCACGATCACCGTGCAGTGAACAATGTAAACAAGCACAGCGGGCACCTCGAATCAACTGGAATTGGTGCCACAGCCTGCATTCATGGGGCCTTTGTGCCTGATTCTGTTGTTGACTTTCAAAAGGGAGAAGCATGAGTTCTCATATCTATCAAAATATGCTAGGTGAGAACGAATCCCCCAAAGCCAGAAGAACATGGACTACTCCATTTTCAAGGCCCTGAACTTCAATATGGAGGGAATAGAGGCTGCCCTCATCTCCTACGATGTCATGTGTCAGTGGAGCGTTCATATGATGGAGAGGGTCGCCAGCAGCAAATTTCTCAAACTTCCCGATAATCTGGAGCTTAGGTTGGGCATCAGCCTTTTTCACATACATGGACATCAAGATACCTGTCTGGCTAGGTAAGGTAGCAGTCACTAGGAACACGCTACGTTTATGTAAGCAAAATGTTGTCTCCATTGTCATGTCCTCTCCTCCCTTGCTCCTCACAAGGAGCAAAAAGTAAAACAGGAGGCTGAAAGGGAAGAAGAAGTTCTTCATGCCTCATGTTTTATTTTTTTGAAATACTTTGATTTGAAGGAACTAAGGACACATATTACTTTTTTCACTGAAACACAATATCTCGACGTTTGGAGTTGATCTAAGCAAATTTGTAAAAGTTGGTGAAAAGTTGTGTCCGGATAAAGGTCATGTGCATGTATTAGTCATGCTGACAAAGACGGGCTTTACTCCACTTACGAATATTTTGTTGCCACTTACAAGGGAGGGTTGTTGGGCATACAAGCAGCGGGGCATCACACATTACACACCAAAGAGTTCTAAATGCTGTGGATAATACCATAGACACATACAAGGACACATAGCCCAGGAAATTTCAGAATAACCATGTTTACTAGACCCTAAAACATACAATCTGGACAAGTCGTGACCGCTTACATAACCCAACCCTAGGGTTTATGGCTTACATAATGGGTAGCGGGTTCCTAGTGACTGCTACCTTATTCACCCAGCTTTATCAAAGGTGGTCGACAAATAGATGGCGAGACCATTGAAACACTTTGGGCTCCACTCAATGAGATCACCCAAAGCACACGGGGGATGTCAACATCACACCGTAGGGAGGTCATAGATGACCATATGAATGACTCCAATTGGAAGAAGCTTATTGACCTAGGCAAGTTCCTTCCTATGGATGCCACACCAGTGCTCACTCTGGTTGCATAGTCAATGCTGTGTCTAGACACAACTGAAAGGCGCTTTTGGCAGCCACACTGAGTGTGGCAGCATTTGAGTCCATAAGTGTATCGGCAAGTCCAGAGCGTGTTGATGCTTGGGGTGCTGAAGAGGAGCATGCACAAAGGGAGCGAGGTCATGATGTCAAAGTCATGGACATCTATGACATCAAGATGAAACAATGTGGGTCTGGTTACTCTGTGATGGTTTTTGCCTAACATGAGGATTCAGTCCCGTCACGCACGGAAATACTTCTTGATTTGACAGAGAAGGAGATAGAAAGCTCTGGCCATAGGGGGCATGCTACATGGCTCGGCAGCAGGTTGAAGATTCAGGAGATGCAGTAGGTTTTTCGGCAGCTTTCCAAGTGAGACTTCTGATCATGGTTTCACGAAAAATGTTGGTTATCCCTTCAAGCACTGGTGAGGAAGATTGGGTCCCATCCAATGCCAGATCAACAAAGGGATATTGCCTTGAAGTGTGCATGGCTTCAAGAAAGAGTTGATGTGTTTCAGAAGCAGGCAGCTAACATTCTCCAGGCATCCCACGACAGTGGAGATGACTCCTAGGACAACACCCCATTGAGAGAAGCATATATTGGCATCAAATTTGATGGCATTGGTGAAGGAGAAGACAATGATGAGTGCACCTCATCTGCTGAAGAACATGTATCAGGAAATCACTCCACTGACAGCAGCATTGATGCAGAGTATATCTCATTGCATCTCCCCTCACATCTTGGGCATGACTGGTGCAACGAAAATGGTGCCGAAGACCTGGCAAAGGCAGAACCTCATCTAAGGGAGGGCCAACTCAATGACTCTCTGCATCACCTTCGCATTGCCCTGGGACACAAATCCTATCTGTTCAGACATGATGTTCATCCAGCATGTACACAGTAGTGTTAGGGAAGTTCGGTCCCAGACCGATCCAAACTTGGTTTGAACCGAACCCAAACCATTTAATTGGTTTGGGTTTGGAAAATTCTGAAAATAAACCGAATGGTTCGGTTTGGGGTTTGGGACCCCAAAACCGATGCCAAACCATTCCAAACCGATTAAGAAAAATTATTAAAAATTATTTTATATTTTGTCCTTAAATGGTTTGGTTTGGTTCAAACTGAGTTCAAACCAAGTTTGAACCAAGTTTGACTGAGTTTGAACCAAAATAAATGGTTAAATTTATTATTATTAAAAATATTTCATGTTTTTGGTGTCAAATTAAGTTTAAACCAGGTCTTAACTGGTTTAAACTCAGTTTGAACTCAGTTTGAACCAAACCAAACTGATTAAGAAGCAATTTAAAACACCTTTTTTTAATCGGTTTGGAACGGTTTGGAATGGTTTAGAACGGTTTGAACCAGTTTGGGCCGGTTTGGGTTCAGTTTGGTGAAAATTAAATGGTTCGGTTTCTGGTTTGGCCAAAACTGGCCCAAACCGAACTGAACCGAACTTCCCCAACACTAGTACACAGAGACTCAAAATGTGTGCTTGGGCAGAGGTTCATGCTGCCGAGTCAACCATTCAACATCATGCTTGGGTGTATACTCATGCACGGCAGGCAATGGTAGACCTTGGCGCTGGCAGCTCTCTCCTTGATAGGTACAAAGTCTTGAGGCGCCAGGACTTGAGTGTCAAGACAAGTGTAATTGCACCCCATGTGCGTGGACAGCGGAACAAATCGTTGCCTTGGTTTTGGACAATGGATGTTCGGAGAGACACCGACGTTGGGGAATGGATGGAAGACTGTACATGCCTCTCTGTTTATATGTTACATTCGGCCCGGAAGTGGACACTGACGTCATGGGTATGACACCGCGTCAGCAGTATATCGTCATGGACTTGTTGGATCAGTAAGCCGGGTAAGCTCTGGCACATGTGATTGTGTACGATAATGGATCGGATCATGACTCGGTGTGACTCATACTAGGATAGTTGTACTAGGGTTCGCTCTACTTACGCTATTGGCTAGTACTTCTTGGAGCGGCGCTTGAAAGCCCGCGAGTATCTGTATAAGTAGTACATCGTGAAGACCAGGATTGGCATCTTGGTCTTCTTCCAATACCACTACCATCCTTCGCTCTACAGGGTACTCCCCCTTGAAGTGAGTCGTCCGACATATCCTCCTAGACCAGGGGATCCCTCGTGACTTATCCCAGTCCTTCATGGCAGTGGACAACTACCCAGTCGGCAGCACTTGTCATCGCGTCTACCTCTATCTCAACCCGCACGTCGCATCCCCTTACACCTTCTTATACATCGTTGATCACGACTCCTGGACTGACCTCTGCATAGTATCGAGCCCTCCCCTAAACCTACCTCAAGGGGAAGACCTACACGGATACGAAGATCGTAACAGAGCATTACAAGTCCACCCCGTCGACTTCCCACAAGCTCGTGTCAACCGCTGTTACTATATCAAGAGGATCGCCACTCCCTCCGAAGCCTAAGTCAGGCAAGCATTCATGGTAAACACTACATTATACGTGCTGAAGACATATAACGCTCCACACAGTCTACCAAGTGCATTGGCTTTGGGCAAAAACTCAAAAGATGCAGTGGATTGAAGAACTTCAGTGTCTCCAAGTCGAGATGGAGTCTGCCATTAGGTTCTTCAAACATCAAGAGCAATCTTGGCAAGCAAAGCAGGAGCTGATTGAGCCCCAGTTACAGCCAGGGCATGCTGCATGGGCAGCCAGACAAAGTGCGATGTGGAGTTCAATGGCCATCCAGGCAGGGTCCAAGTTTACCGCTTTGCTCAAGAGTGACCCACCTCCTGAGTTTGCCAAGGTCCTACTATGGCCAAAAACAAGTAGATAAAACTGTTTAAATGTGTGTAGTACCACCAACTAGCTATCAGTGGTCAGCAGGGGCTTAAAACTAAAATTCTTCGGAACCACACCTGCATTATTGCCATGTTCGCCATCCAGGCCTAGCAATAATTATATATCAGCAGCCTCCATACTCTAATGTATACAAATTCAGCGCAGCAAATCCAAGCACCCGACACATCTCGGCCCTCATCAAATCCTGTTGTTGCAAGCACCACTTCCCCTGCTCTCCCTAATATTTCTGGCCTGTTTGAAGCCCTTGTTAAAGCCAGAGTGTCCAATGGCAAGTTGGGCTTGTTTCTATCAAGGGAAGCTGCGTAGACTTTTTGTTTTTCAATTATACAGCCCCCAGCCATAATGAGCTATCAGCAGGTTTCTGAAGCTTCTGGTGGAGTTGCTGCCAATGACAGTTGTGTTCCAAACACACTATTCTCACAGCCTGGACCGTCAGAACTGGCCGAAAATTCAATCTCCGCTTAAAAAAAACATTTGACTCACAAAGATTTCTGCAACTATTAAGTAATAATGAATATGTTATCAATGTGTCATTTATCCAAACTGGCAACATGTATTTATTAAGTAATTACAAAGGTCGATGTCGCCCCAACATAAAGTCCAGATCAGGTGACACACCATCGTGATGTCAGCACATGCATTGGACTTGCGCTGTGATTGGTGGAGGGTGCGGAGGGGTCGAGGGGGGTGATAGGTCGAGTGTGTGCGTGAGGGTGACTGTGTGAGCGAAGGAGGCGAGAGGGTGAGAGGCAACTTACATAGTGACCTTGACGAGTTCAGGCCCCTGTGCACTGGGAGGGACCAAGGCGACCGAAGATGCCGCCAAGTGAGAGACGGGGTATCGGGACAGAGAGGGGTGTATGATGCGATTGGCGGACGAGGGGGATGAAGTGAGAGGAAGCGAGAGGATGCAGGAGGGATATGAAGCGATCGGTGGACGGTGGATGAGGAGGTATGAAGCATAAGAGGGGGAGTGTGTGAGTGAGAGGGGTAAGTGGGCGAAGGTTGACTTACCTGGGGTGATAACAACGGCGCTGGTGAGGCCTGATGAAGCGACCTTGACAAGTCCCGGCCCGTGCGCATTGGGACGCGTTTGTGGCGATACCGATGATGTTGGTGAGATAGAGGTCGAGTGCGACAAGTGGTGGGAGATTGGTGGGAAGTGAGCGGCCCTGGGCGACGGTCTTCGGTTTCGCAGAAGTAGATATTGAGTGACTGTGGTGGATAACTGGAGCCTTGATGGGGCTCGGTTCTGCCGAAGCAACCTTGATGAGTCCTGGCCCGTGCGCATCGGGAGGCGTTTGTAGTGATACCGATGACGCTGGTGAGGTAGAGGCCGCATGAGAGGCCACAGGGGTATCGGGAGAGTTGTGCAAGGGGTGAGAGGGCGAGTGTGTGAGCGAAGAGGTGAGAAGTAAGCGAAGGTTGACTTATGAGGCACCGACAGCGTTGGTGAGGCCCGCTGAAGCGACCTTGACAAGTCCTGGCCAGTGTGCATCGGGAAGCGTTTGTAGCGATACTGACGACATAAGGTAGAGGCCGAATGAGACCTCCGGGGTATTGGGAGGCGAGGTACGATGAGTGGGGGGGTTGATGTTCCATTGCCACTCCAAGTTTGGTGTTACGGTTTCGCCTCAGACCGACCCTCGAGCACCCTACGGAAGGACCCCGAACACCATTAGGAGGAGAAATGCTGAAGATGACGCTGAGAAAGAAGTGGCAATAGCAAGACTTGTGGCTGAACATACCCAAACTAGAGCTAAGTCTCCCACGCCATACTATGAACCCAGAAGCGCTCAAAGACCACAGGAATACTGGGAATAGCGCACGGACCTTAGCGCCGCCCATCACGTGACCCTGGCACGTGACCTGGCTAGAATGCACCAGAAGAGTCCAGATGAGCTTGTGCCTGGACTGGCCTAGATTGCCTCGTGTTTGTGACTCGTACGTTCTGATCGATTGTGCCTTGATTCTGATGTGATACTGTACCATGATTGGCTGCTGACTGCGCCCATACACCATGACTCCCTTATCTCTGACTCATGCCATGAGGGCCTTACGCCATTGGCTGACTGTTATCTGACTCGTTGTGACTCATTCCTAGGATCCGTGTATTAGAGTTCTGAGCTGAGTTTCAAAGCTCCTCAGACATGTATAAGTAGAGGGGCTTATGGTCACTGAAGACCTAAGCTTGACTTCTTGGACTATCCCACCCATTGTACTGCCACTCCTAGGCTGTCTGCCAGTTGTGCGCTGAGTTGTCTTTGGTTCGGAATATCATCCCTGTTTGTCCTTAGCTGTTCTCCAGTGTGCTGTGTCTGCCACTGTGTGATATCCCTTCCCTTCCCACTTATCCTCTAGTCGTTTGCTGGCTGTTTGCCGCTGCGCCTCTCTTATTGCTCTCTACATCCTTACGCTGTCTGCCGAGGATCATCTACAACTTCAAGCCCTCATCCTTTCCTTGATCCTTTGGGCTTCCCTATTATGACTCACTTGTGAGCTAGTGGGCGATCGTGTACGTGACTTCAACATCCTCTGTGATCATTAGGTCGCTGTTGTTGCCTAGATCCGCGCTTCTAGAAGAACGTCCAGTGGAACATTACATTTGGGGCCAGCGGGGGTGGGAACAAAGCCGGTAAGGGTGAGGACAAGAGCGAGAGTAGGGCGGCAAAGGCAAAGACGGTGAGGGGAAGTGGAAAGGGGTGGAGGCACTGAGCTGAGAGACGAGTGGGAGTGGGAACGAAGCCAGTAAGGGTGAGTATGAGAGTGAGGAGGAGGGTGGTGAAGGCGATGATGGCGAGGGGGAGTGGAAAGTGGTGGAGTCGGAGGCGCTGAGCTGAGAGACAAGTAAGAAGATGGAGGCCATAGCAGTGACTAGGAAGCATACCTTTACTATTGAGGTAGAGGGACGGGAGGGCAGTGACAAGTGCGGTAGAGGGTACAGGCATCCGGTTGGAGTGGTGGAAAACGCGGGGGAGTGGTGACGACTGGGTGAGGCGATGAGATAGGAATCGAGGTGACCATGTACGAAAAGGTGGGAAACGAAGCGACGCTGCACGAAAAGGTGAGAAACGAAGTGACCTGCCACGAAAAGGTGAGAAACAAAGCGACCTTCCACGAAAAGGTGGGAAAGGAAGCGACGCTACACGAAAAGGTGAGAAATGAAGCAACCTTCCACGAAAAGGTGAGAAACGAAGTGACCTTCCACGAAAAGGTGGGAAATGAAGCGATGCTGCACGAAAAGGTGAGAAACGAAGCGACCACGATGAGATGGATGTGAGTTTGGTGGAGAGCCTGGCCAGGAGGACTGGAATATCACAAGTGCATCTTGTACACGCATGCAAAGCCGAAGACGAAGGAGCTTTTATATTACTACGGAAAGCTGGGGCGCTGGGTACATATGGTATATAGGGTTGTGCTATGTCTTCTCTATTACCTCAAGCGCACACAAGGACTTACGGAAATGGAATATTACTCTATTGTGGGGGTGGCAAGTGAGGTTGGGAAGGTGGAAAATAGTCGTAAGGCCAGTAGAATGGATATGCAGGATATGGGGTGTGTGCATACAACCCAGGATGGTAGGTGGAGGACAGAGGGGGTACAGATGAGGTGTGCGCGTGCACATACGGGGGCACTATCGGCGGAGGATACGGGTGCGGCCTGTATGGCGGGCAAGGCATAGGCTGTGTGCCACGTGACGGGGGTTGAAGCAGGGGGCGGAGGGGCCAAACTAGGCAGTGGAGCGGATGGGGCAGGGATGTCCGCGCGCTTGCAGCCACGTTTCGAGGGCTGTGTGAGAGGGGGGGGTGCGTTGTTGGCTGCACTGGCATGTGATTCAGTGTTCTGTGGTGCGGTTTGTGCGTCTGGCGGAGCGTCTCGGCCAGACCTGACTCCACCACTGTACAGATCCAATATCTTGATGCATGGCTTTTTGCGATTGAGACCCCCGATACGTTCCACTGCTGGGGGTTCCGGGGACGATGCGCTGGAGGGGCGAGGTCTCCTTCGTTGTTGTTTTACCCCCATTCACTCGGCGGTTTCAGACCACGTGCCTTGATTGGGTGGGACGACTTCCTTGTCCAGGAGGGGGCTTTCTGAGGAGCGTGAGTTCTGAACAACTGCAGTCAAGTGTGCCTCAACCAGTTGAAGGCTCTGAATGGTCCCAGGGGACGACAGTGCACCGTCGCTCAGAAACGCCTGGGAGACAGCAATCATATTCTCCAGAATTGAGGTGGCGCTCCCATTGCTCTGCGCACCCACCGAGCCTTCCCAGATTGGTTCTGCCATGTTGGGGTTGTGGACTGCGTGGACCACTTCAACTTTTGGCTGGTCGTCGTTCCCATTGTCGTTCCCAAAGAAATGGGCAATGGCGGCGACATGTTTACACAACTGGACCCTGGGCCAGTCTGGACAGTCACAGGACCGCATGCTGCCGAGCTCAACCAGATACATACGCGATGGATCTGTTCTGGATTGCACGGAAAATCAATCATCCCCTAGGTCGCGAATGGACTTGGCGTCCACTTCTGGTGTCCGCACGAGAATTTCCTCGCAACGCTTCTTAGCCAGATCTGGACCCTCAAACCCTTTCTCTCGGCGATTGTGCTTAGACTCATAATCTGGATGCATGAGAACTACAAGCGTGTGAACGAGGTGGTCCACGCAGCGATTCCGCTTCCCCTCCAGCCACTTCGACTTTAGGACATGGTGATAGCTAGTAAAATATTGATTTGAGCAATCTGTGGCAATCTCCCATGCAATAAGATAACTTACGCCTCAATGAGCATGTTTGTATCACCCTCTTGAAAGATCATCTGGTTTTTCCTTGAGATCCTGCCCAAAGCGGCACAACGCCCATCCAATTGTCCTTGAGATAAGTGACAAAGCTTGGGGGGACATTTTCTTCTGTCTCAGTCCAAATCCATTTCCACACGGAATCAAACTTCAATTGATCGAATGTCTTGACGCATTCCCAGACGCATTCCCAAAGTTCTGGGTATGCTTCTGTGTGGAAGTGCATCTGCATTGCACAGAGCACATGCCACCAACACAGTAGAAGTGTTGTCCCCGGGTATACAGTTTTGATCACATTCATTTGCGCTTGGTCGCAATCGCTCATTGTGATCTGTGGTGTGACTTCTGGGCTGCGCGTTTTTACAAAATTCAGGAAGTACTGAATTGTCGCTTCCATGCTGTGTGATGACAGCATCCACGCGACAGGAACACCTGTCAACAGAAATGAAGTAAACGTATGTAAATGGAAATCCACCACAAAGCGCACCATGGCCCCACTTATCCCTCACAATCAAGGAGAAAAGCTGCACTCCTGCATACTGGGTGGTATTGTGGGTGGCATCAACTGATAGAAAATCAGGGCCAAGTGCCTGGAAGCGGTCACACTGGAATTTAGTTTGAATACATAGGACAAAAGCCTCTTGAGATAGCCCAGATCCAACTGGAGGGGGGTCTTTCTTGTCCTTCAGGACTGCTTCAGCACCGCACTGCTGGAGCTTAGTAACCCAAAGCTTAACAGAAATCGCGTCGTTGTCGTCCAGGCGGATCTCATCGTCCTCCACGATCCGACGGAGGCAGCTGACATCATGCATTGTGATGTAATAATCGCGATCTGTCTGCTCACAGGAGTCGCGCACAACTTTTAGCTGGATAATAGTCATTAGCTTGGCAGATGAATTAGTAGCTGTGACTCACAATCGCCTTGGAATCCATGCCCTTGCAAACCATATCCATTACAGAGATCTTGGTCCTCTCTGTTAGTCTGAGAAATCGGAGATCGTCGCCGAGCGCATGATCGTGATTGCCTTCGCATTTCCTGAGAATCGTATCAGTGTGCGGGTACATCTTGATCGTCACGTGGCATTGGCAGCCTGTTTTCATTGGGGCAATCTTGTGCTTGAATTGACTTTTGTCTTCAGAGTCCTGCTTCCCACCTGAGAACTCTCGTGAACACCGGTACACATGCTGCTCCCGCCAGTTTGGTGAATCTGATTTTCAGGTGCTACTCACAATAAACTTAATGGCTTTGTTGCGTTCCTCGGCAGCGAGCCAGGCCAGGAACACGTTCTTGTTATCCCATTCAAAGGGCATTTCCCCTTTCTGATGGTCGTATGTAATGCTCCCATATGGTGGCTTCACAGTGGTGCACTCATGGTTCGGAAGCGAAGGAAGCGCGTCCGCTTTCAGTAATAGGGGGGTAAGTGGGAATTTCAAAGGTGGGCATGTGGGAGGTTTGGGAAGAAGGATTGTTTGTCCCTCCCTCCCTTCCCACACACTCCAAACCGATACACGATACACAGACACACGTTATTTACATGTTGTTTGGCTTTATTTTACCTTATTTTATTTCTATTTTATAGTAGTATTTACTTCAAGGAAATAAAACATGGAGGGTGAAAAACATGAAGAAAAGCGGAGATTGAATTTTTGGCCGGTTCCGACGGTCCGGGCCGTGAGAATAGTGCATTTGGGCAAAGACTGCCAATGACCCCCATAGCTGACAGGGAGCAGGCCCCCTGAAAACCCGAGGTGAGGTTTGATACGAAAACAACAAATTTCAGGTCCATATCGGTGGACTGAGCACCTTCCTAAAATGGAATTTTTGCGGTGGATGACGAAACCTATCTCCAAGGGTGGCCCAAAAGTAGAGGACAAATGTATCCGACCTTGAAAAATCAAAACAAAATCCGAAAAAATCCGAAAAAATATATATTAAGCCGCTATCATGTATCTTCATCATTTTTCGAGGACATTTTGGCCTGTAGACTCTTTACAGACCCAATAATTAACGACTTTGAAGTAATCAACTTCCCGAACACAGTATCCATGAAAATCTGATTTATCTCAATCCCGTGTTCGTTTCTTGAGGCAAATCCAATGGGTAAAGTGTAAAGGAATGACGTCGAAGGGATGTGGGCAAAGCGAGGGAGTGCAAGATGTGATGATGGCCTGTGAATCGTCTTGAACTGGCAGCGTTGTCCTAAGCTCTGGCGCCACGCTTGCATGACCATGTATGAAATCAGGCCAACGTTGCGACATTCGTTGACCCAAGAATGTCGCCCAAATTTTCCACCACCTTTCTCGTTAGTGTTGGGGAAGTTCGGTCCCAGACCGATCCAAACTCGGTTTGAACCGAACCCAAACCGATTAAACGGTTTGGGTTTGGAAAATTCTGAAAATAAACCGAATGGTTCGGTTTGGGGTTTGGGACCCCCAAACCGATGCCAAACCGTTCCAAACCAATTAAGAAAAATTATTAAAAATTATTTTATATTTTGTCCTTAAACAGTTTGGTTTGGTTCAAACTGAGTTCAAACCAAGTTTGAACCAAGTTTGACTGTGTTTGAACCAAAATAAATGGTTAAATTTATTATTATTAAAAATATTTCATGTTTTTGGTGTCAAATTAAGTTTTAACCAGGTCTTAACTGGTTTGAACTCAGTTTGAACTCAGTTTGAACCGAACCAAACCGATTAAGAGGCAATTTAAAACACCTTTTTTTAATCGGTTTGAAACGGTTTGGAACGGTTTGGAGCGGTTTGAAGCGGTTTGGTTCCGGTTTGGGTCCGGTTTGGCGAAAATTAAATGGTTCGGTTTCCGGTTTGGCCCAAACTGGCCCAAACCGAACCGAACCGAACTTCCCCAACACTATTTCTCATACATCGTCAACACTAGTTCAACTTGTGCGATTATCTTGCAAATTGGAGGAAGCGGTATCGCACCTTCACCAATCATCAATTCGTTTTCAATCAAGACAATACCATATGAACCCCTCTTGAGTGTAGACAGTCCGTTCACCTTGGCAGTCGAAATATCTTCTGCATGTGGTAAGCCAGCGAAGGCAGCACATCGCTTTTTTATGACCTGCAACAAATTTCTTGATCATCAACCAGTCGGAGACCCGTAGCAAGTGAGAGACCTACCGCATTTGCTGCCTTCAGGGCAGCATCCAAGGCATTTGCACTATTCCCAGTTTTTTTGCCATTGGCTGGTGGGTCCAAGCCCCAATGAGCGCCGGAAGATGTAGATGTCGCAGAGTAGAGGCCAGGTGTTTTTGTCCATCAAACTTGTCGATTGAGACCTGTGCTTGTTCCAACGTCCTCTGTACAATCAACCGCCTTTACAATATCACGGATTTTGCGTGCCAGGAGTCAGCGTTTGGAAATGAGCTCGCTGGACTCGGAGGCGCCAGGTGGGTCTGAAACGTGTCTGAGTCTTAGTTGGTCTTCTGAAGGTGTTCCATTTCTACGGACACCTTTCTCTGCTTCTTTGGTCTGATGGAGCCGTCAAATCTCCACAAGGAAGGAAATGTCGTCAGAGGATGTGAGGGGCATTCGTGTTGACTGGCTAATGTCAGAGTTGCTTGGTGTTGTGAGCGACGTTGGTTTATGTGGAGACTCGGATGCTTTCAATATGCCTTGGACCTGGTTCGTGAGATCCCTTAGTATCACTGGATCCGAATCTGCTTGTAGCAAGTCACTGGACACGGGGTTATTGTCTTGCTATCGGAAGTAAATATGTGCACATACATATCACTGAAGTCTTGAAGGTTAAAAGCAGCCGCTGCAAAGGCGTATTCATGTAAGCGGCTGCAGTCTTCTCGTGACATTCCATCATGTGTGGGTGTTGCGATGGCCTCAATTGCGTCAAGGAGCTCTCTGTGGTCAGATATTGTTGCACCATCCTCAGAGTCTTCACTGGCGTCATCTGGATCATCTGGGATGGAGCCACCTGGTTGAGACCTGCTAGGCGAAAGCACATCACTTGACTCGTAGCCAAGTAAAGACCACAGGTAGCACACCTCGTCATAGGCAACCCCAGCAAGGGAGTTGAGGTTTTCATCTGAGGGATACTGTGAAAAGAGGCTTAATGGCGTATCTTTGTCATGAAAGTATGTGTGCGAGTATCCAGCTGCTGTCTCCCCGACATTCTGATGCCTAGAACGGCAAGCTGCTTGGAGTTGAACAGTGAGCTTAGGAATCATACGAACAACATCCAGCATTGTGAAGTCAGTGATTAAGGAACGCATGATGCCGAAGACATGTTCATTGGACTCGCTTCCATGAGCCCAAGGCATCAAAGGAAACGATGTATCCAAAAAATCGTGATGGATAAAAATAAGCCCAAGTAGACCGAGTATCAGAGTGTCGACAATCTTGTCTGCATCATTCGAGATGAAATAGTGTTGTGCCGAGTACCCGCCTTCGTGTAGAAATGATTTCCAGAGGTCCTTGAAGAACTTAGCACGTAGTACCATGACCATGCGTTCTGCATGAGATACTTTTCGACTCTGGTAAGCGTCAATGAGGTCGCCAAAGATAAAGAGATATATTGATAGACCCAAACTCGACTTTCCGAGACGATTGATTGAGTAGTTGAGAGTTGCACTGGAAAAGAGGCGCTCTGCTGCACGGTCATCTTGGCGGTCTAGGCGCTCCACATCACGTCGGCGAAGTGGGCTGTGAGCTGTGTCATCAACGATATCCCGAACTTGCTGGTAAAACGTAGCATAGCGGGCAAGTACAATAGCCCTCGCTCCTGAGAATAGATTGTTGCGCATGGTTTTCCAACAGTGTTTGGAATCCTGGACGATAACCATGGCCTTCCCGAATACCCTGAGCAGTGGTACGGCAATGGGGGGTGATCGCCCATCCGGATGCGTGATGCAGCGCTCTGCAATTTCACCTTCTCCAGATCGGATAAAGTTGTCCACAAGTTCTTGTCGTGCTTTGCGTTCCAAGACAGCACCATCTGAGCCAATAGAAATTACGCATAGGGGCTCTTCCCTTTGCATAAGAACCCTTATAAGATCTTCGTCCATTGGAGCAAGCATAGAAGATGTTGTTCGAGATGAGATTGCAGCCACAGCGATTACAGCAGGAGGAACGTGAGGGAGGGGGATTTGAAGGGTCCACAGATGAAGTTTATCAGCTTTGCTACGCCCCGTGCTCTCAATGTGTTCACGAAACTCCTCGACACTAGTATAAGACTCAGAGACTTCCAGAGCATCACCTACAAGCCCCATAGCGAACCACTTTTGTGTTATGGGGTCAAGGAATGGCCGAATAGCCCTGAGAAGTGCGGTATCGTCGACTCCAATTGCAAGTGGCGCCTCCAGTGGGTAGTTGTAGTCGGTACAATATTGCCTTGCACGTTCGTATACATTGGGAGAAACGCCTTGATGGAATATTGGAATTTTGGAGTGTATCTGGTGAAAACTCCGCTCTGTTCGACCTCCAAAGCGGCCACGGAATGCGCGGTATGCTCCTGGGGATAGACACAACAGCTCGTGACACCACTCATCAAAAGCGGGTGGGTAATGCATCCCTTGAAGTCCATGCCCACGCTCCTGGCGCTCTGTCATTGTCACGATTGCTGAGGTAAAGGCCATAAACTTGGGCTTGTCATCGAATCCACCTGTGGCAACCTTTCGTGCGAAGCGAAGGAGGAGTTCATTGTGAGGAGCATTCTGTAGAGTTATGAGTGACGGGATTTCTCTAAATCGTACCGAAAGTAAACCCACCTTGTCGAATATGGCACTCAATCCAGAATGCTTTGCACTGATCTTCGCTATCTCCGCTGCCTGATACAGATGGGGTGTGAACTTTTGGTTTTCATCGTCAGGGACGTCGCGACTGATAGCAGTTTGAAATGCGCGGTCTTTGAGAAGGGCTCTGCACGTATCACAGGGCTGGGGACTTCCAGCATTGTATGGAACTTCCCGCAAGCAAGGCTTGGTTCCTGTGGCAAAGATGCGTCTTCGCTGGTGTTCTAAGGTCCACCGGTGTGTGTGCATTTGTCCAATGCGTACAGCTTGCTTCTCAGCCTCAGTAAGGTCTTTATACACTTTGTTGTACATGTTTTGGGCGATTTTTTCGATGGCTACACCGCCAGCAGATGGAACAGTAGATCTAAGAAGATACTTGTCAATTTGCAGGTCAATATCCCCAGAGAGCCCAGGACAGGGCCACAGAGAACTCGTATCATCGCAGGGACCACTAGCAACTGAGAGAGAAGAGCCAGCTTTTTGAAAGAAGACAAAGTTGAGGCCACGGTCAAGTGTGTGCATCCCTGCACTCGCAGTGTTTGATTTGCAATTGTCAACATGGCTCTTGTATACGGAGATGTCATAGACTGTAGCCATAGTTATAGGCTTGCCACATTTGATATGTAAAACCGTTCGAGCACGCTTGGGATCATCGTCATCTACTTCTGAACGCGGATCAATGTCTAAGATCTTTGACTTGAACTTTTCCCACTTGCTCTTGTTTCGTTTGAATGTTCTGGCCTTAACAGCCCGGTTGAGTGTCAGCTTGCTCACCGCAGATTTTCCTGGCTTCTTTAGATGCCTTTGTGTCTCCGTTGACGTGCTGGAGCAAGTGCTGGAGAGTGACGACTGAAGAGTTGGAGTTGGCTGGGTGCGTATGCGCTTTGGAGGGCATGGTAATGTCTGGTCTTCAGTATCACATGAACGCTTCCCAAGGTGGACAGTCGGGAAATATGAATGGAGCCCTCCTTTTCTAAGGGTGGTTGCGGTGGTAGGTGACAATGTGCCAGCGGGGTGGGGTAGATGGGAATGGTTCGATTGGACATTGGGAGATGATGCACGTTGCTCATCCAAGTCGGTGCCAGTGAGCCATGTCGTTGAAGAGGCCAGATCACTGCCAGTATCTGAGGACAACTCCAGTACATCGAGTGTATCACACTGGTTCAAGCGGTGTAGACGCAGAGGAGACAGGGAGTCTGTGCCGGTGGAGAGCAAGGGGATAGTATTGAAGTCGGATACCCCAAAAGGGGAGCATTCCACTGTGTCCAGTGATGAAGAAACATATTCCTAGTATGTAGATATGGACCATCAATACTGTGATGATAACAGAAAAGGAGAATAGCTAAAAACGTACAGTTTTTCCTTCAATTTTCTGACACACACGCATGATGTCAAGGAATTCTCGAATGCGCAGACAAGCGTGGTCCTCTTCGCACCAAAGTGTGTCCCCAAATACACGATGCTTGATTGCATTGAGGGCAATGGTCCCACAAGAAAAACTATCGGTCTGATGGGAACACTTGAAGCTGTTGCCGAGGCCAAACGAACTTGATGACTTGGACAGATGGTAGTTGAGCCAGTTACAAACACCAATTACAAGACCCATAGGTGGACGATGACCCAAAGAGTCTGCCCACTCCAGTGTTCCCCGGGAGGTGACGGAGATTGCTGCCCAGTGACCAGGAGGAGAGTATGCGATAAATAATACCTCCCTGTCTGGCTGATACCGTACAAGATGGTCGCCAGCATATTGTATCTCCTGTGGTGCACGTAACTTGTAGTCTTGCCATGGCAAATTGTCTTGTGACGGACTCTTGTTATGTAGGACTGGCGATGCGCCCAAGTATTCGTCAAGCAATGTGGAACCAATTAGGTACCGGGATAGCAACTGGCTATTGCTGCTTTCATGCTGGCGATGTACGATAGACGAGAGTGCCATGTCAATCTGGCTGCTTGAGAGCCAGCCATCGGACAGAAACGTCGCCATCTCCAGAAACATAAGTCGCGAGCGGAGAATTTTGATACTTCCACTCCAAGGGGTGGTCTGCAATATGAGACGTACTTCTCGGACATCCTGGTCAAGGCGTTTATCTTCTCCAGCCTGCTCAAGCCATTTCATTACGGCTGCCCACTCCCGTCTTGCATTTATTGCCTTGGTGAGCATGGCCCAAAATTTGATGAGCTCGAATGAGAAGAAAGACGTGGAGTTCTTGCACGTCCAATCCATGATGGACAACTTGCCGTTGAGTGTTGCTTGGCCAGCAGCATTGCAGAGACCTTTGATGAAGGTCGCTGGTGGAACTGGCTGAGAAAGGTAGATCGCGACACTGTTGGTTGGTGGGTGGCTGGAAAAGCATAGTTTGGGGTCCATTGAAGGCATGATGCCCAAGAGAGTAGGGAGACAGAGGTCAAGGAGCTCGGAGACAGGAAGGTTTTCTGAGGGAAGTAGTGCGCGTGTCCCCGCTGTTAGAGATAGGTGCGAGGCAAGCTCTTGCCCAACATCAATGGGAATATTGCTGTGCTTCTTTGCAACAGCATTGAGAATACACAAGGTGTCAGAAAGGGAGACACGTCGTGGGGACAAGTCGGGCATCTTAGAGTTGTCAGATAGAGGTGTAGGACTCAAATCAACTAGAATTCCCCAGAAACGAGAAGTTATAACATGACAACATGACCCAGATTGTGGAAGTAGAAGAGTCAAGCCTATACTATCATGGTCGTCACATCTGAGAGTCATCTGAGGCAAGAAAGGTGAACGCGCATGAACAATGCACGACAGAATTTTCATGACAGCTTTCGTGGCCCAGCTCGTGGCCCAGTGGTGGACATCATATCCTACCTATTGTTCCGAGTGAACGAGCGGCCTGTCCAGTAGTGGACAATGGTATCCAAGGTGACACAGTTTGAAGGTGGTTTACCAGTGGACGACTGCAAGACCGGTATCAAAGTTCGCACCCAAAAAAGGAAATATTGTGGTGGACGTGTATCAAACCTCACCTGGGGTTTTCAGGGGGCCTCAGGGAGCTGGCAAACAAATGAGAAGTCTTTGTCTATGGGCACACATTGGCCCTGTGACAACTCATTCATATGGGCCCATAGAGCACATATTGTTGGTCTAAAGCTGTCGGGAGAGCTGCCGATGGGCCTATAGTCCATCTATGGTCACATCTATGGTCACGTGTAAGCCTGTAGAGCCCATCACATTGACCCAAAGTTGTTGGCAGAGCTGCCAAGCATGGGTCAATGGGTCTCAGGATCACGTGCGTGATTTGGTGGTGTAGCCTTACTTTAGATTATCAGGGCTCATAGGCAGCTTCCAAGGCAGCATCAAATTCCCCTCACACTGTCATCTATACACCATGTTGTTGATAAGTGACCCACACGCACTTAGCAGCTCGCATGGACATGCAGATAACGGACTGCTTTAGATAAGATATATTGGACTTCTGTAGATTATGATCTTTACAATCTCAGACTTTCTTATCTATGACATCACTGTACAATGACATCATGGACTCCTCTGGACTCCCATTGTATTTCGTCCTTGTACTCATTCTTTTGTTCTATCTTTATTGTGATGTCACTATGATATCATAGTCTAGCCTTTCATTGTTCTTTGCTCTTTGCTCTTTTGTTCTCCTTCTGTACACTCCTTTGTGTCCCTCTGTAGAACAACGCTCCTTGTATTGTGTGACTCTGTGTTACTTCTGTTGTATTAGTGTCACCCCTCTGTATAGTATAAGTAGAGTACTCTGTACGCTCTGGCACCACACCAGTTCCTCATCTGTTGTGTGCCAGGTATGTCTCTTCTCCTGTATAAACACCAGTTCCTCATCTGTTGTGTGCCAGACTCCACATCTGCTTCACTTGCTAGATCTCTCTGTTGCTGCTTCAAGTACCACCTACATATCTCCCCACAGTCTCCTTTGTCACTGTGAGTATGTCCTACATGTGTACTGTTCATCAACACTATGTTGGCCTGTGTCCCAAGGCCTATGACAATATTGCTGGGTTTGAGGTCGCGATGGATGAAGTTGTGAGAGTGGATGTACTTTAGGCGACAGACCTGGAACCACAGATGAGGATGTCCATCATTTCCGGGGAGAAGAGACACATACCAGCTGGTCAGCGAGTAGTAGAACAGTATGAACAGTGAATTTGAAGTGGCAGCTGACAAAAAGGTCTTCAAGCGACTGTCCCAGGAGATCGAGAGCCATCGCATCGAAGCCACCTTCTGTACCAAACCAATGGACACACGGAATGCCTATCCCCCCAGAAAGCTTCTGGTATACATGATACTCATGCTCTAGGAAATGTTGTCTTGCTTTTAGTGGTTCAAGTTTGATCATGACGTCTTGTAGCAACAAAATGTTGTGTGCAAAAAATACTTCACCTATCCACTTGTAAGCCGAACATCATAAGTGAAGCGGCTGCCTGCAGCGTACCGAAAGACCCTGACCCAATCCGTCTCTGCAGCCTATACATCCCATTGATGCGAGTGAAGTCCATGAAGAGCGTATAGAATGGACAAGACTAGCGGGGAGGAGATCAGATAGGAACTGCATGCTAGATGCCACTCACAAGAACTTTGTCGGTACGGAATAAAATAGAATTAACACAATGATGGTACAAGGACAGCAAAGGACGTAACGCGTGGCACATTTTTCAACCTCCAATCTCACATGACTTAAGGGGAAGCACACAGGAAAGACTCGTTATTTTTAGAGGTATGATACAAAGGTCCTTTGGGATTACTGTAGCGTTTTATGAATGCGTACTCAACCGAAACAATTTTCGATTTATTCTCTTCCTCATGGGAAGTGCAATAGCCCCGAGTGAACTCAAGAGCGAGTGAGTGCGAAATGAGACAAACAATGAGAAAGAGGACGTGGGGTTGACTTTTCCGAAACGGAGCTGGAAGGGAGGAGAAGCAGTATAACTTACAGAGATGGTTATACAAGGTCAGTGAGTGTGTGGGGACGTAAGATAAGAATCGGCGTGGGTGAGAGAAACGGGTCGGCGTTCACGCATAGCTGACAGACGAAAAGGGTTACTGAGTGTGGGGCGTACTGTGCATCCATCTCGACGATAAAGTTAGCAATGTGCGTTTGGAGGGTTCAAAGAATACAGAAGAAACCGTCAAGTTCAATCTTGGGCTGAGAGTAACGATTCTCGTGTTTGTTTCAGCCAATGGAGCGATGGGTGGCGCCGACCGTCCTCAGTGTTGAGAAAGGATCCACCAGACAGAATGGAAAAATGACTCAACAGTAAGGTAGACTTTGTGATCTGACCTGCAGTTGATTGTCAGGAAGGTGATGATGGCAGTTTGAAGCTGTGAATGGTACAGTCATGCTCGTCCTGCTAAACAAAGTCTGGGTTAGGGTTTGGGGCGAGACTAACGGTACTGGTGAGGCAGTGGGTGAGTAACCAGTATGAGAAGACAAAAACCTTCTCATCTGCTGTCTCGCTCTCTGATTCTCGGCCTTGTCATTATGTTGTGCCGAGGAGGGAATGAAAGCTTGTGAGATCTCGAGAAGTGATGTGGTCCAGTGGTTGCGAATAGATCAACAAGAGCATGCGGACGAACTGGTTGACGAAGGGCAGGATGGTAGCACTGCAGACAGTGATGGCGTTGAGGGGTTGGAGGTCGTGCACAAGCCGAATGGAACTGTTCTTTTGTGGGACGCAGAACCAGTGAGAGCAGTACGAAACGTCTGAAGGCTCTCATACATACCAGCGGCAATCTTCCCCTTGAACATTGAACAGGCTGGTCAGAATCGGAATGTTCTTGTGACCCAGGTCTCAGGGAGTCTAGGTGATTGTCGGGATCTCGATGGGCAAAAAATAATCATCCCGAAATCGTCCTCGCTCGGCTTTGGACCACAGGAGCACCTTCTGAGAACGTGAGCCACAAGCTTCACCTCTTCTGAGTTGGGCCAAAGAAAGCCAAACTTGTTGAGTTTGAGGGCTACAATGCATTCTCACCTGAGGCGGGCGCCAGTGTGAACTCGGGGGGGGAGGAGGGGGGGAGGGAGTGCAGGAAGAGAAGGAAGAGAAAGGAAGGGGTCTTCAGGAGGATGCCGAAAAATGCGAAAGACCTTGGCGAGGGAGGCAACACGGGTAAACCTTCCTAGCGGCCTTCTTGTATGCTAAGACTGCGATAGGCAGGTCAAAAGGAGGCGGGCAACTGGACATGAGAGGGATATGAAAAGAAGCGACATAATGTTCTAGTGCCCCCATATGCGGGGACTCGGGTCGGACCTGGTAGATGAAGGCAGTGACAAGACCAACCTCACCCCAAGTCTCCCTCGTTCGCTTCGAGTACCCATTCGATGACTTCTTGGTCGACTGTTGGGAAGATCTGGATCAGTGTTCCGCGTGCGGCATCTGCAGCACGCGTATGTGCAGCATCGATCTCGGCTTGCAAGCCCGGAATGTCCAGTCCGGTGGTGCCCATCCTAGAGGTAGAATAGCTGTTCTGCAGTAGTGCCAATGTCTGCACCTGGGTTGGGTGTCGTTGAGGAGTATCGTCAGGAGGCATGTGTGGCGCTGGGGGTCGACTGACCGATGGTGACGGCAACAGAGAGTTGCACCTCACCCAGGGTTTATATGGCGCTTGCGGTACGGATGGGTCTTGGGCAGAAGACTTCAGAAGTGTCATTGCGGGCGTTTGTGGCAGTGTGAACTGCGAAACGATAGCCTCTTCAGCGCTGTCCAGAGCCTCACTGAAGATACGACTGATGGCACTCAACAGCTTCGAAAGTGAGTCTCCCGTGCGCTGCAGGAGTCGCCGTGCATCTATGCTTGGCAGAGCGAGCGGTGTTGCAGGTTCTTCTCCCGCATGAAGAGATTGGCGTAGTGAAGGTGTGGGAGATGGTATTGGAATAGGGTTGGCAGGCGGATGGTTGACAGTAGATAGGTTTGGATTGACGGAAGGTGAGGAAGAACTGGAGGAAGAGGATGAGGATGGTAAAGGTGGAGACTGCGAGCGGGAGGATGGGAGTGTTTGGATGGCAGCCTCAACGTTCCTGCGACAATTATTATGACCAAGAAAGATAAGAGGTTGCGAATATGTACTTCTCGAATTCCTCTTGCATAATACCGGATAACAAAGTATGGTCCATGGTTTCAATAAACGAGACTGCCCCCATCTACGAAGGATGAGATCTGAGTTGGGAGCTTTTCAGTAGAGGCAGATGCACTAAGCCAGATAAGTAGTAGCCAGCCTTGCTTTGCAACTTTGTGGGATTCCAAAACCGATTAATGAACCTGTAATACTGAGTGCAAGTAGGACCTTCATAAGATGATGAACCTACTCAACGTTCGATAACAAGTGCTCGGGATTGGCCCTGAAAACGACAGAGATTAGTATAGGGACAAAAGTATCGGCACTCTCTTCAAAGTTCAAGTGCCGTATTAGACCTAGAACTGTTAAAGACTTTGCGAAAGAGCCTGCGATCTAGTGGGTCAAGCAGCTCAGCGAGCTTGGGAGGGACGGCAACGGTCGTGAAGGGTCCAGACATGTGGTACACACGAGAGTAGACTAAAGCCAGCGACAACGAAAGACACCACTTGAGATGTGAGATCGCCTAAGAACGAGCAAAGAGACCTCACAGCTAGGGTTGGGACGCACCTGGTATACTCTCTTGGAGTGCAATGTTGAGGACCCTTGCCTTTGCGGCGGCGTAAAGTGAATTAAGTCACGCTTGTGTCACAATAAGTCGGGTCATATACATTTGATACATTCGTTCAGCCCAACAATACTGTACATGACATTCCATATAACAACTGCTTGATACTTGTAATAACAACCCCCTTCAATTTTCGTTGTCGTCGTTGTCGTCGTTAATATGTTTCACGAGTTTGTCCATGTGATCTTGAGCGGTGTGAGGATCCTTCTTCGTTAGTAACCCCCCAAGGAGGTCAGATTCTGGGTCATTGTTGCTCATCTCCTTCTCTGGCGTGCACCAGCCCTCCCCAAAATGAAGGTGCCGCTTCAAGCGACTGAATTTGCCCATTTGGAGCGCTTCCATCAACACGGGGTTGATGCGGTTTCGACACTTCGTATCGGTTTCAGAACTAGACGAAAAGACCCGTTCACAGGGTACTGAGGAAGCTTGGATCAGGAGGTAGTCCATCGCCATGAAAAAGAGTGTCGGAAATGCACTGCTGTTGAGCTGAGAAGTCCAGTCAGTCATGCGCCACACGCTGTGTTGCACCATGCATACCTCCCAAAATTTGATGATATTTACATCCCTTGGAGAGATGCCTTCGGCATATGTCGTATACTCTTGCATAGCGGTTGGCCGACTCATCTGGCCAATTTCCATGTTGGGAATGCCATACTGGGAGGCCAGGTCCATAAATGCCGGAATGACATGTTCCTTGCCTGCGTGAATGTTATGCTCCTTACGGTATTCACGCATCTATCATCACGTTAGAATGTGCTGCTCGAAAACTTGAGTACTCACCACAACTTGTATCTTCTCCGCAGCGTTGTCAATAAATTCGGCCCCCCATTGCCGAAGAATCCAGGTCATCCGGATTGAAGGGTTGAGGACTTAATTACCTATTAACAGCTAGATTTAGGAATGACTTGAGTTACTGACACATCACAATAATATACGCGTTTGTGCGATCCATCTTGGAATAGTATTTACATGCCCAGTCAAGGCCTGGCTGAAGGATGGGTTGCATGTGGGGGTGATTCTCAGAAAGTCTCTCCCAGGACGTCATAAATATCTCGAAAGAAGGAATCGCGCCAGAGAGAATCAGCGTGGACTCGCCGGACATGACTTGTTGTACCTTATGAAGCATCTAGGATTGGTAGTCAGTAGAGTTTCAAATATTCGCATCAGTGCTTACTTCCAAAATCATTTCCAAGTCCTTCATTTCCATCCATTCTCGGGGCGAGATCTTGTACTTCCTGAGGTCGTTTTTGGGGTCTTGGTTGGGGAGATCGAGGAAGTAATCAATGGCCTGGCTTGGTTTTAGTCACAGATAAAAATGAAATAGTTAGCCACATACCGGGCACATATCACGAAGCTGGTTGAGCATACGGTAGACCGAGTCCCACCGGGTGCGCACGTCGCACAATAGTTTCTGAACCCGGACTTGCACTAGTTTACCGTCTTGTCTGAACGACCCTTCTTCGTTCCCTCTGAGAATAGTGTTATCAAACAGTTCTTGACGTTTGCCTGACGCTCGGATGACTTGGACAACCGTGTGGGCAAGAGTGATGGGGTCACGTCTGTGACTGGGAGCTCTGTCCGTGTCGTTCATCTCACCAGCAGATTTTCCATCCCCATCCGACAGCTTGGCTACATTGCTAATGATACGTCCAGAACTAAGGTCGACAATATGAGCATAGCACATTACGCGACGATCAACCGCGTCGAAGGAGATTTCACGCTCATCAGCAAGCAGGTGCTCGAGATGACTAAGCATTGTGCCATTATTGGCTGCTCCGTCCAACGTGAAGTGACCGATCTTAGTCGAAGCATATCAGAATCGTAAACATTGATTAAGATCATAGTTGCTTTACCTTCTTTGTGACATTAGCCCTATCCAAAAGATATAGGAGTGTTTTCCCAAGCGATATACCAGTATGATTACCACGAAGTTTTTGGAACACAATGAGGGCCGATTTGAGCCGTAGAGATCCATCCTCCTCCTTCTTGGCTTCATCCACCGTGACCTTGCCGATCCAGTGGGTGGTGAGAGTGAAAAATGACCGACGATTTTTATCAGACCATATGTCTGTTGTGAAAGATATTCTACCCTTCGACATCTGGACATATTAGTAAGCGAAACTTCAAGGAATGCCCAGGAAAACGTACCACAAGTTCTTGCTTCAACGCTTGGAAGTCGTTTACCCAGGATGCAATGATCAGTGTTCGTACTTTCGTCCGATGAGGGATCATAGATAATCTGAGACCGGCCGCGGCCCCCAAAAAGTGTAGAAGATTCCGGAACTCAGGGATATCGATAACGCAGATGGACTGAAATATTCAATGATAATGCCTTTGGGGTGTGAATGTACGTACTTGATCGTCGACAACGATGAAGTCTACTAGTAGTTGCTGGAACCTAGCTTGAGTAAAAATCTCGATCAGTTTCGACACTTCTGAGTCATTTGGTGCCAGCGAATTGGTTTGCGATTTGCCTTTCAATACAAGTGAAGTGTCCCAACCCTTCTCCCTAGCTAAAGGGAGATATACGTCGAGATGGTGCTTGCAAATGTGCTGTCGGAGGGAAGTAGTCGACGTATTTGGTGAATACACGAAACATCTGTCTGATGGCCAAGTGGAGGGATCCTTCAAGTCCTTGCGCGCCTTCCTGTTTATTCCAAAATGTTAGGTGATTCAGCGGAGCATCCGAGTATACGGAAACACTTACTTGCACTCCTTGCATGTGGTGTTTTCCAAGGGGTTTTGCTTAGTGGGCCTATTGAAGAAATGATTAACGTCATGTGCTTTCCTAGATACGGTCTGAGCGGGGTTGATGTCATTGATGATAGTTTCCAAGTTGGTTCTGGTCGTCCTACCTTGAGTATCACCGGGATGTCGCAGATTGCTCTCTGCGTCTGACATGTTATTGTCCGAGTCATCACCGCCAGAAACGTCATCCAAAAAAAATGACTCCTCCTTGTTGTCTACATTGGTTTGTGGGCGAGCATGGAAGTGCATGTCACTTGCTGACGGAACGACTTGTGCAAGAGGGGAATTTCGTGTAGTTCGACGAGGTGCCATGATACGAAGTTTGGGCCCAGGGTTTGGACATTTGGACAAATTTATAGTGCTGGCTCTGTGAGAATTGATTTCCAAGTATGGGAGTGAGTTCGTTAGCCAATATAAGAAAGAAGCATCCAGAGAAGCATCTGATCTGGAGCATGAGAGGGCGTAGATCAGGGCATAGACAAGGGCGTAGACTAAGGCCAGGGATGAGACGTAGCGGAGCAATGCAGACAGAGGTGATGCAGACGTCAGAAGAGCGGGCTAGGTTGATGTCTAAATTTTACAGTGTGGGTGGTGAAGGCAATGTTCTGTGGCAGGCGGCTAGGTTGGTGAAGGCAGGGAGGCAAATGGCGAGGCTACTGCCAAAGGAGATTACAAAGCGTACCCAGGAGTTGTGACGCATGACACCTATCGTCATCGAAGGGCAACTGCAGGGCATGCCTACATGAGTCAGAATTTGAACGCCTCATCTCACCTTCTTCAAGCCCTCTTCCGTTGTTCACACTGCTACCATGCAAAAACTGGAGTTGGGCCTTTCTCCTTCCTCTTTTATGCCACCCCAAAGAGTTTGAACGTTGTAACTTACAGCTCAGACCTGCAGTGAGTCGGTGTAATCGTTTGCCATGTACCACACATCTGGGTCCCTTCCTGAGCTCCGCGAGCTGCCTTGGTTTTGTCACTGCCTTCACCTGCCAGGTCCGACCCGAGCCCATCACGTATGGGGTGCACTAGAACCCTAGGTTGCTTCTCTCCATCTCCCTCTCTTGCCCGATTGTTCGCCTCCTGACCCACCTATCACAATCCTAGCATACAAGAAGTCTGCCAGGAAGGTTCACCCAGTCGCCGCTTCCCTCCTCAAGGACTTTTGCAACATTCAGTGTCGTCCCGGCCCCTTCCTTTCTCTTCCTTCTCTTCCTGCACTCCCGAACCACCCTCCCAAGTTCACACCTGGTGCCCACATCACGTGAGAATGCTTTAAAGCCCTCGAAGTCACCAGGACATGGAGAGGTTCCTCCCACTGCTGCGTCTGATGGAGGATGGCCCTGCTGAACCGACAACAGAGGAGTTGCAGCAATATCGTGAGTCATAATCAACAATCGTTCGCAAGTTTGCCACTAAGTAACGTATCCTGTAGTTTATATTTTCTTGACCGCTTTCCTCCCCCAGGTCCCTATTATCCACACACCAATGTTGTGGTTGGGCTTAAGCCTCCCATGATGCTGTGCGCGATGCAAGCATGCGGGGCCTTGTTCGTCAAGACACCCGTTGCGCAAGCGTTTGTAGAGAAGACACTTGACACATCGCGTGAGCTTATCATTCGTGACCTTGTAAGAAATGTCTTCTAACTTCAAAGAGAATCTCATCCCTCTCTAGACCAAACTGTCATCAGACCCCAAGCATCAGATCCACGCCATAGTGACGTTGCTCTTGTCTCAACTTTCTTTGGCCTGAAGAGGTGAAACTCGCGGCTCACGTTCTCAAGGTAAGCAAGAAGGCGCTCCCGTGGTCCGAGGAAGGCCCCCATGAGCCGTGTTGGAACCCATGAAATGTGAGTTCGGAGACCGAAAATGGAGTAGAGGGTGGAACGAAGGTGATCGAAATGACACGAACCTCCCGCTCGGGTACAAAGAAGAAATAAATACAAGTGCTTTTTCTTGCTCTGTGCTTCCTTCTATTCCGCACAATGAATATGTGAAGAGTCGCATGCTGCACTCAAGAAGGTTGCTTCCATCTGCAAAGACCTGCTGTTGTTGGAGGCAAGGTGAAGATGATTTTGGGACGATTATTTTTTTGCCCGTCAAGATCCCGACAATCACCCACATTCCCTGGGTCCACAAGAACATTCTGATTCCAACCGGCCTACTCGACGAGGTCATTCAAAGATAAGTATTGCCGCTGATGTGTATGGGCCTTCGGACATCTTGTACCGCTCTCACTGGTTCTGCATGCTCTTGTTAAGTACTATGCTTGATCTTTTCGTCGGCTATGACCACTTAATGTTGCCTCTCGAGATCTCACAAATTTTCAGTCCTCTCTCGGCGCCTTCGCGACACAATGACGAGGCCGAGAAACAGAGAGTGAGGTGACAGGTGGGAAGGTTTTTACCTTCTCCCGCTGCCTCACCAGTGTTGTCAGTCTCGGCCCAAACCCTAACCCAATGACGAGGAGAAACAGAAAAGTGACAAGTGAGACGGTTTTCTCTGCCTCCTCTCACATCGACGGTACCACATCAGATGCTTCTGATGATGAGATCGAGAGACAGAGAGAGGCGGGGGTGAGATAGCCTTCTAGGCTTTGTTTTGGTGGTAGAGGAACACCTTTAATTCATGTTTATTTTTCTCGTGTCGTTGCTGATATTTTTTTCCTGGGCTAACATAAACGAGTACAAACTCTTTTCCCTTGACTGCTACCTCACCGACCTTGCTCTCCTTCCACCTCGATGCCTCTCACCATCGTCCTCAATACCCTCTATAGCTCAAAGGGTCGTGAACGAGAATGGGAAACAGCCGAAAGATGCATTTTGGCCCATTTTGTGAGGATGGGATTCGAGAAAGATGGGGTGGAGGTAGCCACTGTGAGGTACGTTCTTACGTGCTGCTTAACGCTCTCTGGCACTCACAATCACTTGCAGGAATACAGGGTGGCATGGCAAAAACGGCGCAGTACTATACGGGGGCCATCTTACTGTGGACTTTAGCAAGTGGAACAGCAAGTTCACCACCAATCACATTTATCGCACTGACGCAGCGTACAAGGGTAAGTGCATCAAATTGTACGAACTATTTATTCTGACGTTTACGAAGGACTGGTTGAGAAAAGGCGAGTCTGGAAAACACCCAAGAGAGCTCGGCAAACACCCAGGAGAGTTCGACGAGCACACAAAAGGAATTAGAGATCTAGAGTACAAATTTTCTTGATATACGGCTTCTACACTTTCATTTTTTAAACGCCCTCTACCTTTTTTTTGGCCTTGGCTCTCTGTGCGATCGCCTGCGACCACCTGACCCAGGCTAACCTGCCAGCACCACATGTGCTGTGAACCACGACAACCCGGCAACGACAAAACTTCACCAATGCGCCAGCCCCGAGCTCCGAGCCGAGTGAGCTACCAACCGCCACTGCCGTACTAACGCAAGTCACATACTGACGGCGACGGCACTGGCACTGCAACGACAGCTATGACACCAGCGGGAGGAGCGACGGCGAGGTAGAATGATTCAACCACGACAATCGGCGTCCATGGCCAATTCCGAGCGACCCAACCACAACAAGCTAACAATAAGGAATGACAATGACAATGACAACGATGATGACAACGACGATAACGACGACAACGACTTGACAGACGAAGGTGGTGACGCGACGACGGCAGGGTAATGACGACGCGGCAGACTTCTGTAGATCACGGATATGGGACGATGTATTCGAGTAGATACTATCTAGAGTAGTATATGCTAATCCATGCTGAATAAAGAGTTGATTTTTTTTGGCTAAAAATGCGACTCCGGTCAACTTTGAGTCGAAGTTGTGACTTCAGAGCTGTGACTCAGCGGGGGTTGCCACATTACCATGACTCAGCTTGGCCCAGCTTGAGCCGAGATTGACTCTGGCTTGAGCTGATTCAGAGTCAGAGTTGTGGCAACACTACATATAAGTGTCACATGTCACAGTCACATATCACAGGACTTTGTCACAAATGGAGAGTCTAACATTTTTTTTCTGTAAAATTTTACTTCAAAGAGATTTAAACTCTACATTCAAAGTTTAATGGGGAATAAACTTTGGAAATCTTTTAACACTCTATAGGGTTTCCTCTGAGTTTTTTTCTTGTTTAAACCCTGGTTTGCATGTGGTGATAGCTCTTGCACTGACAGATTGTGGTAAGAAGGATGACATCTTCAAGAGAATAACAAGGCATTTCAAACAGCACCCTGAGCTGAGGAGGGACCCACATTTTGAAGGCCTTTTCAATTCATGGCCCACAAAATGACCCTGCATTGGTGATGTGCCTGCAGTTGGGCCATCGTCACTTCAAGATATTGCTCCCAACTTCACCCCTCCATCCCTCCTCCCTCATTCTGGTTTCCCCTCTCAGTTCAACTTTGGACCCAACATGTCATCAAGCACACATCCATACAAGGGGGGGCGGGATCAGAAAAACATACTGGGGGTCATTCTTTTTGTTTTTCAATAGGGGTCACCCCCCCACCACCACCCCATTTCCTTTTATAGTATGTCATTCCCATGTATGTTTTTTTTCAAGACACAAATGAATTATTGCAAATGAGCTACCATATACGGTATGAGTTCAGACCCCTATCAGACCTATGCATGGTGACAACGCCCATTCCCTGCTCTGCAACTCTCGCACAACCATTTACATGGTGCAAAATCATAGTTCATGCACACCTGGTGGAACTAAAGAGGGCATCTGAATTTAGTAACGTTCAAACAACCCATGTCATATTTGCGCTCACCCAAACTGTCTCACATCCCAGCATGTTGCATTTCATGAGACCATTTCCTTCATGAATCTCAATATCTGTGATAGTTACCCCACATATGCATGCATTGAGCTGGAGAACATGCGCCTTCCTTATCCAATGCCTTCGCGTGCCAGTCACACCCTCAGGGATCAAAGAGCTGGGACCATGTTGGGAGGTTGTAGTCACAGGCATGGATGTTAGACCACTCCCTGGGGCGGCAATGAATGAAGTGGATGATGTTTGGGACGGTCCTGCACTCATGATTGGTGACAATTCTGGGGAAATGACTGGTGCGGAGGTCATGGCTGAAGGTGGCTCAGCCTGTGTAAGGTCTGTAGTACTTGTGACTTGTGCGACGGTGACATCTGGGCCACATGTGGCCATCGTGACAGGGGTTAGGGCCTCTTCTGTCCTCACAGAGGCAGTTAAGGGTGTGTAGGTCCTAAAAAGATCCGAGCGTTGAACACTCATGAAGGCGGTGGTCAGCGCAGCAGTTGCAGACTCAGAAGGGGCAGAGGTCAAATCCCATTCACTGGGACTGGAAGGAGGGCCAGCTGGGGGAGGGTTTTCTGCAGGTGAAGTAGTATTGATCCCATGATTAATGCAAAGGAACTTACCTGAGTCATTGTACAAGTCACAGCCATTGTCTGCTTGATCATCCAGGTCTTGATCCAGGTCATCCCCTTGGTCGTCCCCCAACTCGTCATCTTCTGTGGTCTCTACATCTTCATCTATGTTGGGGGCCCCTTCCATGGTGCTACTAGATAGATGGGTTGTAAGTATAGGCCCCATTGAATACATGATGTGACCTACACAATTGGAAGCTTTGATCAATGGGCCTCTGAGATGGCAAGGGACGTTCTGCGCCCCTTCTTCAAGAAGTATGATCTCCATTGGTTGAAGCATGTGCCCCACACCCACTTCATCCCATCTTTCTCAGATTGGGACAGCTCCACATGTCCATTTTTTGGGAAGTTGGCAACGGAGTTGAGTCGGTGACGTGTGCAATAGTGGGAATGGAGGGAATAGGTCCACACAGCTGGGCTACCTGGTTTGCAAAGTGAACAGAAAACAGGGACATTGGAACAGGGAGATCTTTCAGAAGACTGCACAGTGTTCCTGTAGTTAAAACGGACCAGGTTTGGGCAGTTTGACTTGGTCTGATCCACTGAGTACCTTCCACCCACGCTGCATCCCTTCGTGAGGTAGATGTTGCACATTGGGGCTGGACAGAGACATAAGCCACAGCGCTCCTTGGAAGCATTCAATTTTGCGTCGTGCAGGATATGAGCACCCATGTGCTCTAGGACATGCTGTGTATTCTTCTGGTCTAGTTTCATGGGTGGTGCACACCTAGGGCAATCAGCTTGCCCATCAAGATCTGCCATCACGTCATTTGACACGTTGCAGACGAAGCATGCCCCTCCTGAAGCCAGTCTATTAGTATTCGCTGAGATAATAAGTCACAGCAACGCACCTGAGCTTTGGTACAGAAAGTTCTCCGACTGCTTGACAACTGGGAGACTCCTCCTATCCTGTTGCCTGAGTTCTTGAAAAAGGTTGCATGACAGAGTTACTAAGAATGTGCTCTCAAAAAGAAATGTCGGCTTGCCCAGCTTTTGGACAGAAAGGGATGGGTTGATAGGATGAACCCCCTGACCAGGGATGTTGTCGCACAACACCTCCATTTGCAGGGACCAACACCAGTTGTGAACCAGGGTTGGATTGTCTTCAATGGTCGCCGGGACAAGGCAAAGTATTTGTGAATCCACTCTTGCTGTCGGGTTGGCAAGTAGATGGATGGGAAGCTCATTGAGGTCATCCTTTTCTGCAAACTTGAGTTGGTTGACCTGTGCCATGGCCAACACAACCAGGCCTTCACATTGAACCAAGATTGCAATGGGGTTGCCGATGCGAAGGGAGGGCCTGCCCAGGACACCATTGCTAGACATGATAAAGTCTGCATTGATGACTCTACTACTCATTGAATTGAAACAAGAAAGTTGCTGGACACGTTTCAGGCTATCAGTAGAGGAACGACTGCTGTGATTTGCCATTTGGTGCTGCAGTGCCTTTGCCTTGGTTGTCTTCTGACCCTGAATGAGGATTTCCAAGGTGCCATTGTTGTGAGGTGCCTCGTCTGCGATTGCATCTTCAATGTCACCTTCATGTGTATAGGGTACCAATTGCGGTTCTGGACCATGCACGCCTTCTTCACTTACTTCTTTGATCTCGTCATGCTGGTTGACCATGAGTTCCCCAAAAGGAGAGAGCATGTCGATAGATCAGAGATGTCAATGAGTATCCACCAAACGAGTGTACTCACAAGTGTGACTTGTTTGTGACGAGTACTTGTGCCCACGAGTACTTGTTCCCACGAGTACACGCGAGTACTCGTGTACTTGCAGAGTCACATGACCATTTCTGGGTTTGCAAAGAAAAGAGTCAATGATTGTTTTATTGCACACTATGTAACTATTACAGTACTACTACTTGTAATATAACTACTGTGCTTGCAATCCATGTCGTCATATCAGTGCCGTTGAGTCATTGTTGGCCCATTGCCGGCGTGTTGTGTTGTTCCATTGTCAACTCCGAGTTGTTGTTGTTGTCGGCCATCATGCCACCTTTGTAAGTCAATGGGCATTGCCCCGTCGTCGTAATCGAATGACTCGTTGTCTGAGTCGTGGTCAACGGGCATTGCCCAGTCGTCGTGTCGATGGGCATTTGCCCATCGTGGTTGCGATGCCGCCGTCATGCGGGCCTCGCCCCATGGCTGTTGCTGGTGTCATAGCTGTGTTGGCAGGGTGCTGGCAGCAGCTGGTGGTGTTTGTGCAGCTCAAAGCTGCGTTGGTGGACTTGAGGCATGTTGTCGTAGTGTTGTCATAGTCATAGTCGGTCATTGGCAGCGCATGTGGCTTGGACCATGTATGAAAATGGCAATCACCGAGCGGGCGTGGAAAAGGTTGCCACAGGCCATGGTGGCTTCCCACACTCAACCTTCAAGACTACAACAACCATCATGATGACGACTACGACACAGCAGACCACGCCAGCAACGACGACAATGGCCTGTCATGGCCATCCCAACAACGACTACGACACAGCAGACCACACCAGCAACAACGGTTCAACAACGGCAAGCAACGACATGACAGCAAGGCTGCCAAGGAAAGCTCAAACGACAATGACAACGACACAATAGACGGTGGTAGGGGCATGGCAATAACACGACAGGTGATGGCAGTGATCTGGGTGCGATGGTGGGGGGGTATGCGGGCAGGGGCCTTGTATATTAGTATCACTTGTAACTATTCTGTAGTAGTGTGCCTACTAGTAATGAGTACTCGTTTAGAACGAGTACCCGTGCAACTCAAACAAATACGAGTACTCGCAGCATGAGTATGAGTGTCAGTCCCGGAAACTCGGCGAGTATTCATGCTTACGAGTACTTGCCACCGCGAGTACAAGTCGAGTACAAGTATGGCTTCGAGGATTTCCGACGAGTACTCATACTTGCGAGTATCACTTGTTGACATCTCTACAATAGATGGGCTACTACCAGACAGTGCATCCAAGATGTCCTCAGTGTCTGGGATCAGTTCCTCAGCTTGCTTCCATCCAAGCAACCAGCAGGTGTGGAGGTTTACATTTGCTACTGAAACATTACCACGCCAGTCCCTTGGATTTATGTGGTCGGCTTTTGATGTGAACTCCTGAGTGTCCTTGGAGAAGACAGGAAGTGACAGGTGGCGCATACCATAATCCCACTTGGGGTGCTCAGCCAGAATCGCAGCAACCTCCGTCAGCCCAGAGGCACGGTTTCTGAGCTAAAGCATGTCAACATTCAAGTCAGTACTGACAGCAGTGTGGATAAGTCCAAAAAATGTCTCAAGACAATCTGTGCCAAGCGAGATGAGGTAGAAGTTTGCAGTGGGGTTGTCAACTTTCATCTTCACGACACTGTAAGGCCAGCATTCTGGCTGAGCCCAAAACCATTCGTTTTTGGACACTTGATCACCTTGGCCACGCAGCCCTTGGTCTATGCTTTATTCCTCTTCTTGTAGCGGTGCGACTGCCGTGCTACGCCAAGTCAAGTGTAAGGTAAGGTGAACTGTTAAGGGAGCACACTCAACTTAGTGTGGAGACAAGTCACACACTAGACGTACAGTCACAGTGGAGGACGCAGAACTTATAGGCTTTTATGCATGGCCCTAACTGCTAAGGTCACACTGTGGCACGCTGAGTGGAGAACCAAGAGGACAAGTTCAGATAGAGCAGAGTAAGGAAGTACAATGGATACACACCTGAGTGGAGAACCAAGAGGACAAGTTGGTTCCACTTAGGACGCTACAGGGAAGCTTATATACACTACTGCGGCTGAGTATGGACTGAGTCTAAACACTATTACTAAGTGTACAGTAAGACTTCTTGACTCAGGAGCTGACATGTTGTGTCTATTAATAGCACTATCTATTGTGCTGACTGATGCACTTGTCATAGCACTTACAAGCGGCTCCACTTTGCTGAGTAAAACCTAATACAGCGAGTAGGCGTAAACTACTAAGCGTGTTCTAGATCCTTCCAGAACCTTCCATCCTTATCTACCAATTAGAACTTCTGTATATGTATTAGGGACCTTTGTCCCACGATCACGTGCACATGGGTGGCAAACCTGTGTGACTAACTCAAAGTCTCTGTGTACTTCAGCCCTTATATCTTCCGTTATAAATCCGTAATAAATACAGAAAAATAGGAAGATAATACGCGTACATGACATCACCCCCCTCCTTTAAGGGTCGATGTCCACGTTGGCCTCTGTGTACATCTGAGAAGGTTGCCAAGGCAAGGACGTGTAAATGAGAGCTGCTATTTTTCTAGGTGCGCCCGGATTAGAGGAGTGGAACTCCTGTACTTTACCCGGGGCATGCGCTAGGTTTTTAGCGGGTTCCCAAGTATCCTTGCCTTCACTGTAACCTTTCCAGTGAATGAGGTACTTAAGAGTACGACCAAAGAGTCTGCTATCTCTTATGTGGTCGACTTCGTACTCTTCTTCCCCTTCGACTGTGACAGGTTCCAGTGGAGGTGGCAAAAGCCCATTAACTTCATTTCCTCTGTAAGGGGAGAGGTGGTCTACATGAAATACATCATGGATCCGTAATGCGGGGGGGAGTGCAAGCTTATAGTCGATGTCACTCAAGACTTTAGTGACTTCAAATGGGCCTAGTTGCTTGGGGCCCAGTTTGGACGACTGCTGATGTATCTTTATCTGCTTGGCTTGCAACCAAACTTTATCCCCGACGTTGAAGACGTATGGTTTGTGTCTTTGTTCAATGTCTGTCTGCATTTGCCGTTTACTTAGGCGTAGAGCGGCCTCTGCATCCTTTCTTGAGGAAACTAAGTGTTGAAGATGTTTGTCGAGCGTTGGAATACCGGTGGGCCTACCAGCAGGAATCGTGAAGTCCGGTGTGTAACCATATAGTAGCTCAAAGGGTGTATGACCCGTGGCTGAGTTGAGCCTACTATTAACTACGAATTCCACTGTAGGGAGCAGGTCTGCCCAATCATCCTGTCTCTTACTAATGAACAGGCGCAAGTAGACTTCTACTTCTTGGTTTTTGCACTCTACCTGTCCATTAGCTTGAGGGTGATAGGCTGTGGTGAGACCTGCATCTATTCTGAGTCGTTTGTATAGTGCTCGCATGCTCCTTGCAGCAAACTGGGGTCCTCTGTTGCTGATGACTTTGCGAGGGATCCCATGCAAGGGGAAGACTTGTTCAAAGTAGATGGCTGCTACCCCATCAGCCGTAATCTGAGAAGTCACAGGAAATAGATGGATCTGTTTTGTATAATGATCCACTATGTTAAGGATCATATCCTTTCCTCGTGACATAGGCAGTGGACCAATTAAATCGATTCCAACTAACTGCCATGGACCCTCAGGTACTTCTTGCAGCTGAATAATGGCTTTGGGGTGCAGATCTTTGCGATATCGTTGGCATCGATCACATCCTTCTACGTATGAGCTTATGAAGCCTGCCATGCGTGGCCACCAATAGTAGCGACTAACTAGCTCGATGGTTCCATTTTTACCCGGGTGTCCTGTGGTAGTACTGTCGTGGCATGACTTTACCATGTCTCTACGTAAGGCATGGTTGTTGGGTACATAGAGCTTTCCTCTATGATAAACAAAACCTTCTTCTTCTTCCCACAGTGCAACTCCATCTGTAAGAGCCTTAGGAGCGGTCTTTTGTAAGTTTTTAAGACCCTCTATAACTTCGGCTTCTTTGATAGATGTGAGTTTGATGCAGCTGCCTAGGGAGTCCACTTCTGGGCGGAAGTGTGCTTGGGCAGCATTGAGGAAATGCTTAGGTTGTAAAACCTGAACCTGGCGGTTATCCTCATTGTCCCTGACGTGATCTCTGGAGAAACGACTAAGTGCATCGGCTTGCATAGAGTCTCCTTTCTTGTAAGTGATCTTAAAGGCGAAGCGACTTAAATATAATGCCCAGCGTGCTTGCTGGCGATTTAAGTCTTTCATGCTTGCCCACCATTCCATATTCTTATGGTCAGTGATCGCTTCAAAGGAGATGCCTTCGAGGAAGTGTCTCCAGTCCTCTAAGGCACGGATTAAGCCGAGCATTTCTCTGTCATAGATCTCATAGTTGCGCTCTTCCTTGCTCATTGACTCTGAGCGGAAAGAAACTGGGTGCCAGAGACCGTCTGGGTACTTTTGAGTAAGTATCCCGCCAGTAGCAAATCCTGAAGCGTCAGTCTCAACTCGCGTGGGGAGGTTTGGGTCGTACACCTTTAGAATAGGTTCTTGTACGAAACACTCCTTTAGCTTGTCAAAGGCTTCTTGCTGTTCGGAATGCCAATTCCATGGAGTATCCTTCTTCGTGAGGTCATGTAAGGGTCAGGCAATAGCCGCGAAGTCCTTTATGAACCTACGATAGAAGTTGGCAAACCCGACAAAAGCTCTAACCTCTTTGAGCGTTGTGGGTGTGGGCCACTCCCTTACTGCAGCGACCTTGCCAGGGTCCATCTGCACTTCTCCAGGACAGATAATCATCCCTAAATACTCCATTTCACGTTTCTCAAAATTGCACTTTTCTGGTTTGAGATACAAGTCATAGTCTTGGAGATGTTTGAGCACTTCGCGAACTATGCGACAATGGTGCTCTAAGTTTTGGCTATAGATGAGGATATCATCCATGTAGACTGTGACTTCTCCTTGTGCGATTAGATCCACGAATATGGCGTTCATGAGGGCTTGGAAGGTAGTTGGGCTGTTGGTCATGCCGAAGTACATTACTTTTGGCTTGTACAACCCATGGTTGGTGACAATAGCACCCTTCCATTCGTCTCTGGCTCGGATTCGAATGTTATGATAGCCCCATCGGACATTGAATTTAGTGAAGTATTCGGCTCCCTTCAACCGGTTGATAATGTCAGCTGCGAGCGGAAGCGGATAACAGTTTCTGATAGTGATTTTATTAAGCCACCTGTAATCCTGCACTAGATGTAACTTTCTGTCTTTCTTCTTTATAAAGAATACTGGTGAGGCCATCGGTGATTTTGATGGGACCAGGTATCCTTTAGAGATGTGCTCTTCCAGGAACTTATCCAGTTTCGTCTGCTCGTTAGGTGACATAGGATATGATTTGACTTTCCAGTGCTTGACTGCATCTGGTTCTAAGTCGATGGCATGATCCCATGGTTGATGCTCGGGGAGCCTCTGGGATTCCTCCTCAGAGAATACTTTTGCGAAGTCTCTATAGTGTTTTGGCACCATTTCTTCGAAAGTTTTCTTAGGTTTGGTGGCTGTGGCTTTCTCTGCAATCTGCTGAGAGTATGTGAAGCCTGCCAGACAGAAAACTTCATCTTGGGCCGTGTCTAACACTTTCTCCGCAAGGAGACGGTGACGTTCCATACGGTTCGCCATAATGCGCGTCACCTCTATCTCGAATTCCAGTTGCGCTGTTTCAGCGGTGGAATTGAGACGCATAGTGCCTTCCTGCCAATCTATGTTTGGGTTCCGTAATCTGAGCCAGGGTAGTCCCAAAATGACATTCTCTGGGCCTAGTGAAGTGACTAGAAAGTCATGACTATCTTCACTGGGGCCAACTTGCAGAGTAAGTCTGACTTTATGGGTGATACTTCCAGCTTCATTGAGAGTCCCATCTATGTTATATAGAGTGATGGGATGTTCAAGAGGAACCTGTAACATCTTATGGCGGTCAGTGTACTTTTTGTCCAGGAACAACAAAGTTGTTCCAGAGTCTACCATTGCTGCTACTTTTACAGTACAATGACGTCCTTTTAAATACACAGAAATATGAAAATGTGATTTTTTATCTTTTGTTTCAGGAATAATAGTTGAAGACAGTGCTGCATCAGAAATCATCATGTGCGGTGCTGCTTCGGAAGAAAGTGGAGCAACAGGAACACTAATATTATTGTTCATCTCTGAGGCAGATGTAGATGTGGTTTCAGAAAGTCCAGAAAGAGAAACCTCACTACTATCTAACTTACAGGTAGAGGAAGATTTTGTATGAGTTACAGCAGATGAGTCCGAAACGAGGCAAGAAGAACGTAAACATATTTTACAACTACATGAAGCCGAGTCATCTACTGTAGAGGGGCCGGTCGCAGCTATATGCGACCCCTGAACTAAAAGGCCACTCAAATAGCATCCAGCTGTTCTTGTTGGCTTTTCATCAACTCCAATAGATTGGCTATGTCTACCTGTGGCGTCTTTGCCGGAGTTGAGCTTGTTGAAGCGGCTGCTGCTGTGGTATTTGAGGATGATAATGATGGGCTAGGGGATTCCGTTGTTGCTGCAGCTTTCGCTTTAGCTGGTTTCCCCATTTTCTTCACTTGACAGACGGTGCTTCTATGCCCAACCTTTTGGCAGTGGTTGCACACGTCTCTCTCATGATTGCCATCCTTTTTGATGTGCTCAGTTGACCCACAACCGTAACACTTGCCTTTCATCCATTTTTGGTACTCTGCGACTGATTTGAAGACTTCCCCTTTCTTCTGGTTGCCTTGCTGGCGCGTAGTGTCTACTTGCATGGTGTTCGGATCAGGGGCGGATGCATTGTGAGATGTAGAGGGTTTCCCACTCTTTTCATTTCTGCACTGACGTATGCGCAAGTTGATTGTCTGCACCGCTTTCTTTAGTTCGTCGTAGGTTTTCTGGGGGAGGTTGGACCATGACAAGACGTCCTTGATGTCCTTGTTGAGTCCATCATAGAACTGTGTATGTAGGTCTGCTTCTGACCACCCAGTCTGCCCTGAGTACTGTTCAAATACCGATGTGTAGTCAGCGACTGGCTTCTTTCCTTGTTTGACTTTCTTAAGCTCCTCACAAGCTGTCTCTTTGATGTCCAGAGGGCTGAACCTGCGGTTGAACTGTTCAGTAAACCTGTCAAAGGTTCCTCCAAACGGGGTTCCACCTGCATTGGCCTGCTCCAAGAACGGGAGGGCCCAGGTTTTTGCATCTCCTTCCATTAGGTTGAGAGCTGCCGCAATCCAGCGGTGCTCGTCGATGTACCACTTGCTATCTGTGGCACTCCAGGTATTCATAGCGTCTCCAGAAGATCCTGCCCAGTTATGGAAGGCGGCAAGGAAGTGACGGGCTTCTGTAGAGTTGCCTTTCCCATCCCAGGCTTTGGGACAGGCCACTACTTCCTTCTGCTTTCTGGACGAGGGGCGACTCGCGCCAATGGTTACTTGGGTGGTCAGGTCAGCGACCTGTTGTGCAAGTTGACCCATGGCGAGGCCCAATTGGTTGATGAGTGCTAGGCAATCATTGATGGTGGGTGGTGGTACAGGGACTGGAGGGACTGTGGGGGGCAATGTTGAACTGCTGGCGGTGCTGGCCATCTCATCTAATTTCTTTTGTCTTTCTCTCCTTTCAGCCTCTTCTTGTGCCTTTCGAAAGTTGTCTAAGAGAACAAGCTGTTCGTCGGGTGATATCTCGTCCCAGTCTTGGATATGAGAGATGAACTCTTTTTCGGCTTTAGTTGGGGGATGTTACGTTCCTTCCGGACATCTGCCAGTCACATGGCCTCGTCACCTGTTCGCTGCATCCAAGGGGATCCGCCGTCCAAGGACCAAGTCAATCGTCGATAATAACAGAAGTCGGCGGGGGTAAAGCACGACTTATAGCAGAACGCGTAGTGGCAGTAACTCCAGCCAACTAGCAAAGATGACAAAGGAATGGATGAGACAGTGAGGAATCAAGCTGTTATACACTCTGTGCCCTAAGAACCAACTCTGGCGAAGGGGAAGGTATTACACAAGATATCAAAGCTAAGGACTCTAATGCGTCCAAAGCCCTCTACTTATACTACAGAGGGGGAGCTTTCAAGCTCAGCCCGAATCCAAAACCCTAATACACAGCCATGAATCCTAATATGAGAAGCCAATGGCAATAAGGCGCATGGCATGAGTCAGAGATAAGAGATAAGAGATAAGGGCCTAGAGGCGCCCCACATCAAAGTCCACAGCCGGATCACATCCGGACTCACAATCACAAGATAAGTCCAGGCACAAGCTCATCTGGACTCTTCTGGAACCTTCTACAATCTTCCAAGGCAGGTCACGTGCCAGGATCACATGACGGCCGACATATCGTCCCAAGCGTGCCGTCTGCACGTGATCCGTCTTGTATTCCCACAACTCTAGCAGGCGTTCAAGCACTGCCGTCGCCATGCACACTTCGTTCTCGCGTTGCGGGTCATAATCATTGTCATCTGGGTTGCGTCCCAGCTGCGCTGTGACAGGGGAGGAAGGGCGAACTTCGAGCGAGCTCCTTGTGGATATTGAGCCTGAGCTAGATGAGCCGCTTGCTTCCCCTTGCGAGGAGCCACGTTCAGATGGGGGAGGAGAGGGGACAGGAGGGATTAGGTTGGCCACAAATCCAACTAACTGGGGGGCTGTGTACCTGGTGTCTTTGACTATTCTGTTAATGCCGTATAGCTTGAGAAGACCATAGCTGTATCTCGGATCGAAGTAGATTGCTTGAACGTATTGTTCAGCAAGGTTGCGAGGTCTTTCTTCTAGTTGAAAGACGGGGATCCGAATGACAATGTTATCTTCATCGAGTGCGTCTTCGCCTGGCTGGGCGAGTGTCTCTTGGGAGGAGGAATGTGCAGAGTGAAAGGATTCCGCGGACAGTGTAGGGGATGGAGGAGCGAATATGGGGGAAGGGATCTGTTCAATGGACTGGTTCCCTTCGTGAACATGAAGCGATGCCAAGGCAGAGGCTTGATTTACTGTTGTAGGGGGTGTGATAGAAGCTTGTCTCCTCCTGAAGACGCAACAAAGACAGGCACAGAGGTTTGAAAATACGCGAGGCAGTTTGGAAAATGGGAAGGTGGGATTTAGACAACATGTTATGACAAGCACGCAACGCTAACTCAAAGATGAATGGAATGCCCTATCAAGCGAGACCAATACACAGTGATTGTTTCACACTGCGCGAGGCTGTGGCAATAAAGGGACACTCAGGAATGGGGTAGGGGTATGTGTAGAGCCACAAGGCTGTCTGCCTCAGTCTTCTCCACCTGTTGGCTGCCTCTCACACTGAAGCACTCTCAAACTTTTCTGGTTGGTATGCGTACAGCTGTCACAGGCTAGGCCTGGCTGGCTCAACATCTAACTGCAGCTTATCTGGTGTGGTGACCAGTTCTGCAGCTAGTACCCAGATGTCGAACTGTGACCAGATACGACAAATGAAGGCAAGCACAATCTATGCCGATTTTACGGACACTAGAGTTGTACCACGAATGCACAGATTCTGCTTACGGACTTCCCTAGGCAAAGAGTGAGGTGGGTAATCACAAAGGACTGATGGTCGTCAACCACCTAGGGGGATAGTGATAAAACTGGTGAGCGTGGAGCTCAGGAGTGAATAAGGAACTTGTCCTAATGTAGCAGTGCGACTGCTGCACTACACCAAGTCAAGTGTAAGGTAAGGTGAACTGTTAAGGGAGCACACTCAACTTAGCGTGGAGACAAGTCACGCGCTAGACGTACAGTCACAGTGGAGGATGCAGAACTTATAGGCTTTTATGCAAGGCCCTAACTGCTAAGGTCACACTGTGGCATGCTGAGTGGAGAACCAAGAGGACAAGTTCAGATAGAGCAGAGTAAGGAAGTACAATGGATACACACCTGAGTGGAGAACCAAGAGGACAAGTTGGTTCCACTCAGGACGCTACAGGGAAGCTTATATACACTACTGCGGCTGAGTATGAACTGAGTCTAAACACTATTACTAAGTGTACAGTAAGACTTCTTGACTCAGGAGCTGACATGTTGTGTCTATTAATAGCGCTATCTATTGTGCTGACTGATGCACTTGTCATAGCGCTTACAAGCAGCTCCACTTTGCTGAGTAAAACCTAATACAGCGAGTAGGCGTAAACTACTAAGCATGTTCTAGATCCTTCCAGAACCTTCCATCCTTATCTACCAATTAGAACTTCTGTATACGTATAAGGGACCTTTGTCCCACGATCACGTGCACATGGGTGGCAAACCTGTGTGACTAACTCAAAGTCTCTGTGTACTTCAGCCCTTATATCTTCCGTTATAAATCTGTAATAAATACAGAAAAATAGGAAGATAATACGCATCCATGACACTTCTGTTACCCTTTATCTCCTTTTACCTTAGCTCAGTAGCTACAGGTTCTTTTGTATATAATCTCTTACTTCCTGCTGAATATACTCAGCGCCCAGTCACCTCTTGTTCCCCCTTAAACTCTTAGTGTGAAATTCCTGGAAGTCAGGCCCAAACGCAGGCACTCAAAGGACATTTCTCGCTTTCACTTTCCTCTCTCCTGGCTGTTTTCCTCTCAACCCCCTTTTCCTATAACCACCCTCTGCCCACGATTTCTCACGCACGTGCTTGAAAGCACGTTCACCTGGCTGCCCCAGTGAGGCAGAGTTAAGTGGTTTTATCCCCTCCCAACAACCTTCACCTTCTTTTTGGTCGCCTCTGGTGGCCTACGCAATGCCAATCAGCCCCCCTCAGTCTGCAACACTCACTCTACTCCAGCTTGATTTCGTTATTGCCAAGATCTAGTCGTTTCCCATCACCTCCCGTCTATTACCTCCCCCTCGTTTCCTTTCAATTACCGCCTTTTCTCTACCCTTTTATCCATTCTAATCCCTAGCTTCAAACTTACACTTCGTTCATTTCACCCTTTTTGTTTCTTGTGCTAGTTGTAGCACTACTCATTGCCTTGTATCGTCGGTCAACATACTCCCCATCGATCTCAGATCTCTCCCATCCACATTTAGTTTATACTTCTCCACTTTGTTGTTCCCTTGTTTTCCCCCTTCGATTCACTTCACCCCATTTTGATTGCCTTCATTGTATCTACTTTTGATTCCCTTCCGTCCCAATCTCTGAATTCCACCCATTCATTTCTCTTTTCGACCATCACACGCACGCTCTACCAGGATGTATTACGACGATGAGGATGATGACCCTTATGCGCTGTGCATTGGACCGGCTGCAATGCCATCGCCACGCTCAAAGTTTGCACCCTACTACTCAGGTCATGCCAAGTTGCCAACACTTTCAAGGACTTTTTGGAAGAATACAAAGGCCTGGTGTATGACTGCGCATTGACGGACCTGCAACGAGTCAATGTTATCATTCATTATGTTAACCCCTTGCTGCGTGACTTCTGGAGATTGCTAAGTGGTTATCATTCACACGACTGGCCTCAGCTTCGACAATCCCTCATCAACATCTTCAGCAACCCCACTCCACGGCACCAGATCATGAAACAGAAGCTACACAGTCATGTTCAAGACTCTTCCAGAAGGTGAATGGACTGTGAGGACGACGTGTTACAGTACTACAGACAGTTTTTGTGCTACAGTGCTCCGCTGGTCCACGCAGGCAACCTGTCAAAAGAAGAATGCAATGCAGTGTTTTAGTATGGATTCCACCCCGAGGATCACGAAGTCCTCCAGCCCTGTCTTCTTGGCAAGAACCCATTCCAGCCATCTGATGTCCCCTTCCACTTCGAAGACATTTTTGTTTGCGTGTGTGGAGCATTTGCGTATGGAAATCCCATCCCTCCCTGGTTGCACAAGCAGCAATTCCACTCCTCGAGCGCAAGATGTGAACAGCTAGTTGCCAAGCATGGACTGCAAGACACGTACGTTCTCCGAGAAATGTCATGCACTGCTGCCTCGAATGTTGAGACAATGACAACTCCCGTCGAACCATCTCTGTCTTCTCACTCGACGCCATCCACCCAGCTCCCCTCTTCATCTTTGTCCTCAGTTTCAGAATCCTAGCACACGCAAGCGCCTTCGGTGATGCTCAATCAGCCCGAGCCTGTGTACACATTGTTGTCCACATTGCTCCCCTCAGTCTCTTTTCCTGCCCCGTCCCATGCTTCCTTGCTTGCACACTCAGCTGCTGATGAACCCCCTGAGATCTTGACCACGTTCCCCTTGCCTTCGATCATGCCTGCACCATTTTCCATGTCGACATCTGATTTTGAGTACCTGCCCTCAGCAACGGTCGATCAGCCCGAGCCTGCACCCACATTGTTGTCCACGCCCCCTTCTCCGTCTTCAATTTCGTCCATGATCTTGTCCTCTCCTGCATGTTTGGCAATGGAAGATCAGCCCAAGCCCGAGTCTGCGTCCACGCCTCCAATCGTCCTGTCGTCACTTACCCATCCATTGACCCACCCACCTTCTTCCCCAAGTACTGATGATGTCCCTGAGATTGCATCCATGCTGTCTTTGGTCTCACTCACAAACCTCAAGTGCGTACTTTTGGAAACGGCTGATCAGCCCGAGTTCGAGCCCAAGCACACGTCTTTGTCTTCAATCACTCTGACTTCTCCTTCCCTGCCTGCTCCCTCGCTTGCTCTTGAGTTTACCGACAACGTTCGTGCGCTTTTGTCTTTGCCTCTGCCAGAGACGTCGACACTCAACTCCCTGCTGTTGAGCACAGAACTAACAAGCAAGTGAAGTGATAGCAAAGAGCTAATAGACAAGTTAACTTCAGAGGGGAAGTAAACTCTGTATATATACACACCTAATAGACAAGTTACTATAGACTGTCTGTGAGTAAAGGTAGTGTAAAGAGAAAGATAGAAGGGACTTACACTTCAGAGGGGAAGTAAACTCTGAAGTGTGAAGGCGTAAACAGCAGTCCTTATATACAGGACGCTTGGGTAAGAATGGTCTGTGCACACTGGTGACCCAAACATAATACATGTGGTCTGTGCGCCAGAGGGAGAAATGCCATTGGAGGGCAGAGAACTATAGCTGCCTAAAGCAGACAATACCAGTATCTTAACAATTGAGAACAACAATAATAAAGATAAACAAAAGCGGTCCGTACAGGTCCGTAGTGTCCAAAGAGTCCATAAGGGACAGATACCGAATATAGTATATGGGCTGACACAATCAGATCCCACGAGACATGTGACTTATACAGTCGCGTCTCAACACCTGCCTCTCATCCTGTCACCTGATCAGTCACCATCGTCTTCGGGATATCTCAGCCAGTTGTCTAGTTAGTGATTTCAGGTCCAGTCGGGTTGCAGTTGTAACCCCTTTTTGGCCCAACTGCAACCGCAACCAGTTGGACATTTTCCAACCATTGCACAACCGACGACTGGACCATGACCGACCGGTATCATTGGTTGTGTGACCGGTTGTCGTCAGTTGGAACCGGTTCCAACCATCCAACTGACATAACCCACCGCAGGAATGACAGGGTTGTGCACCTCAACACCACAGCATAGGGACACTGCCCTATACCATGGGTTACTGTATTACCATAGACTAGATAACTACTACTGAACAAACGAAGGAACAAAGTACTGTAATGAGTCGATAATTGTATGCCGCAGTGTCACCGCCCCTCAATGTTGTCGTGTCCTCGGACTCCCATTGTGTGTTGCGTTGTGTTGTGTTGTTGTTGTTGTTGTTGTTGTTGTTGTTGTTGTTGTTGTTGTTGTTGTTGTTGTTGTTGTTGTTGTTGTTGTTGTTGTTGTTGTTGTTGTTGTTGTTGTTGTTGTTGTTGTTGTTGTTGTTGTTGTCGCTGTTGTTGTCGTTGTTGTAGTCATAGTTGCGGACGTCGTAGTTGTCGTAGTCATTCAGTGTTGTTGCCTTGGTCTTCACCTTGTTGTTGAGTTGGAGACGTGCCTTGCACCTCGCCCACCAATGTGGTTGAAATGTGGGGCAGTGGCGGCGACGGTTGGTAGCTTGATCAGTTTCGGGCTGCATCGGCAAAGTCGTTGATGTTGTTGATGCTGTCCATTGTTGTCCGTGTACATGACTGGCAGGCCGTCACAGATAAGAGTCACAGTTCCCTAAAGCGTGAGTAGCCTATGCGTGAGTAACTGTATATGACCTGGGTACTGCTGGTTTGTTCACTGCACATGCACTATCAACGTTGTGCTATCAACAACGACTGACTCAGACCACAACCACGACTCGACATGATCCACCTCCCCAACACAGTGCCAAGCTGTATGTGCTACCGACTGCCACCAGGGCCCTGCCAATGCAGTGGCCCTAACCACGACAACAGCGGCAACAGCGACCACGACACTACGACAAGGCAACATCAACTGCCACAATGCCTGGGGGATAGTCGATAGCAAGGCGGCAACAACAACCAGTGGCAGTGTCAACGGCAATGACAACAGCAAGAAGACCGATGGCGATGGTGACTACAATGACTACGACGGCGGCGACGACTATGGCTACGACAACGACAACGTGACACGACGACGACGACTTTTCATTTGCTTTTCATAGTTATTAGTTTAGTGGCTAGAATACTAGTTGTAGTAGTAGTGTTTTTTGTATATTACAAGCCCCTATAAAGTTCTATAATACTGCATCCATAGTTAGGTTGCAACCAGTCATAGTCGGTCGCAACTGGTTGGAGATGGCCACATAATCGCAGCGACCACAACCGCACCTTTTGTGCCGGGCCCCGACCGCAACCGGAAATCTGGTTGTTTGCGGTTGTAGTCCGGTTGGGTTGTGGTTGTTTTCCGGTTCCAGTGACTGGACCTGAAAACACTATGTCTAGTCCTTGCGAATTGGAGCTTACCCCTGTGTCTGCTGTTGACATTGTTACGCTGAGTCACCCTGAGTTACCCTTGTTGCTAAATGAACCCATTCTCTTCCTTTCCTCATCACTTGACACTAGTGTTTGTAGGTCAGGTCAGGGTAACTGCAAATAACTGGAACCTGACTGGAACCTGACTGCAGCTGACCTGACTTCAGGTCAGGTTCACTAAGATTTCACAAAGGTTCAGTCAGGTTTGCATGTAATTTTCATATTAGTGAACTGGTTTGGGTTCAGTTACCTGAAAAAAGAGCAAAAAACTGAACCTGACTGAACTTTTAAACACTACTTGACACTCTGCCAAATGTGCCCATTTTGCCCCATTCGACACCACCATAACGACCTCCCAGACTCGAGACGTTCAACTCAGATTCATCCCCTCTCAAAATCCTGCTAGCCCCTGCGAATCTTGCGCCATCACCCTCGACGTTCTAGTGTTGGGGAAGTTCGGTTCGGTTCAGTTTGGGCCAGTTTGGGCCAAACCAGAAACCGAACCATTTAATTTTCGCCAAACCGGACCCAAACCGCAACCAAACCGCTTCAAACCGCTCCAAACCATTCCAAACTGTTTCAAACCGATTAAAAAAAGATGTTTTAAATTGCCTCTTAATCGGTTTGGTTTGGTTCAAACTGAGTTCAAACTGAGTTCAAACCAGTTAAGACCTGGTTTAAACTTAATTTGACACCAAAAACATGAAATATTTTTAATAATAATAAATTTAACCATTTATTTTGGTTCAAACACAGTCAAACTTGGTTCAAACTTGGTTTGAACTCAGTTTGAACCAAACCAAACCATTTAAGGACAAAATATAAAATAATTTTTACTAATTTTTCTTAATCGGTTTGGAACGGTTTGGCATCGGTTTGGGGGTCCCAAACCCCAAACTGAACCATTCGGTTTATTTTCAGAATTTTCCAAACCCAAACCGATTAAATGGTTTGGGTTCAGTTCAAACCGAGTTTGGATCGGTCTGGGACCGAACTTCCCCAACACTACGACATTCATCTTACTCCCCATCTTCTCTGCCTCTAGTGACTTGTTGTCGGCATTGCCGTCTCCATCTCTCATACTTGGTGATCTCAAGCTTGAGTTTTTCCCTACCCCTTCGTCTGCTGTCGAAATCGTCCCACTGAGTTCACCACAGCTGTCCAAGTCCACGTCGTCATTACACGAACCCTTTCCCTTCCTTCCCGCGTCACCCGAAGCATCACCAATTGTGCCTGTTTCGCCTGTTTCGACGCTATCGCAATGACCTCCCGGACTCAAGACAGTCGGCACAGACTCATCCCTTCTCAAAATCACACCACCACTCACCTCACCAGTCCCTCAACAATCGCAAGAACTTTCACTGGTTTATGAAGCTTCATCAGTGTTCGTGCCTTGTCCAAGTCTTCTTCATTATTCACCCCTGCTTTCATTATCTGGCCCAAGCTCTGTTTGCTTCAACTTTGTGCTCATTTTCATCACCACAGCAGTACTGGTTTTGGCATTCTTCAACATCTTGGCAACCACTGTCAGCCTTGTGCGCAAGTTTCAGAGCAATATCAATGACCTCGGCAACAGTCAGAACAAGACACGCGATGACCTCACTCATCGGCTCCAACTTGGGCAGTACACGCTGTTGATAAGTGACCCGCGCGCACTTAGCGGCTTGTATGGACACGCAGATAACGGACTGCTTTAGATAAGATATATTGGACTTATGTAGATTAGATTATTATGATCTTTACAATCTCGGACTTTCTTATCTATGACATCACTGTACAATGACATCATGGACTCCTCTGGACTCCTATTGTATTTCGTCCTTGTACTCATTCCTTTTGTTCTATCCTTATTGTGATGTCACTATGATATCATCAGTCTAGACTTCTATTGTTCTCTGCGCTTTTGTTCTCCTTCTGCACACTCCTTTGTGTCCCTCTGTAGAACAACGCTCCTTGTATTTACTGTGACCTGTGTTACTACCGTCACTCCCTGTAGCAGTATAAGTAGAGTACCATGTACGCTCTGGCACCACACCAGTTCTCATCTGTTGTGTGCCAGGTATGTCTCCCTCTGTTGTATAAACACCAGTTCTCATCTGTTGTGTGCCAGACCCCACATCTGCTTCACTTGCTAGATCCTCTGTTGCTGCTTCAAGTACCACCCACATATCTCACCACAGTCTACTTTGTCACTGTGAGTATGTCCTACATGTGTACTGTTCATCAGGTTATGGGCCCTGGTGCCCAAGCCGCTCCACTTGGCTGGTCACTGTGTTCTTAGGATCACACACCAGGTCAAGGTCTGTCTGGGGCCTCACCAGCCTTGCCCAAGGCAGTGAACACTGAGGCGTCAGTTGTCACTGCTGAGGAACCTCCTGTACATGTACTGCCCAGTAGTCCTACTTTCACCCCCACTGTTTTCCTAGCCCCTGCGCTATGCGCAAGGAGATTGGATCTGGTAGCCCCTTAATCCATATCCAGGTGTGCATGGCCCACTGGGCTGTGTATTGTGGAGCTTAGCGCCAGCTGTCTCTGGTGCTCCACACTGGGCGCAGGATCTCCTCACCATGGGAGTGTAAAACCTGGTTCAGACTCTGGGGGGTGTTCACCTTATGGTGTTCTGCAACCAGACTCCTGCCTTGTAGCGGCAATGGGAAAGGATTCAGTGAAGCCACTTGTGGCGATGAGGCAACCAACAGGCCGAGAAGGCTGAGGTAGACAGCCTTGGGCTCTGAAAGACACCATTTTATATTCCCCCTGACGCAAACTAGTGAGCCGTGTCCTAGACACATCCTGGCTGGCAGCTGGCTCCTAGTATGGCAAAGGGATATTCTAAACCTGGGCCTAACCCTTGTATCACTGGCATACCTCAGGAGGCAGGACGCGTTAGCGTTCTGGCCTTACAGATTCACAGACAGGAGTGACTACCCTATCACATCTTGCAACTGTTATGAAGCACTGTCGCTGACTGCTCCTCGGCGATAGATAAATCATCCCTATGTCTGGCCAATCATCTCGCGCTGCCTCGCCCACTGGTGCCACCGGTGTGGCTGCAGGCGCCACAGCAGGGGGCTCACTCCCCCCTTTTCCTACTGGGTCCACACCCTCCTCGCGCATCTCCAATGCGTATGGCAACTCCTTCGGCATGCCCTCAGGCATCCATCTCAGCCGGTTTGACGGGTCAAACTGGAACGAGTGGTCTGGGACCCTGGAGGCCATCCTCACGCTGCACGAAGCTGAGGATGTGTTCTATCTCCAGGTCCCACCCTCTGGAGTCACTTCTGATGAGTGGGACTCTGTCCAGCGTCGGGCAAAGGCGTACCTCCGCCTCTACCTTAAACCCGATGTCTACTCCCTCGTTGCCGACCCCCTCACTTATCCCACCTTCAAGTCAAAGTGGGACAAGCTGAAGGATGTCTATGCTGGTGCTAGCGGCAGCACCACCATCTTTAATTTGTGGATCCAATTAACCCAAGCCCGCCTCGACGACTCCGCACCCATGGCCTCTCAGCTGGCCAAACTCAATGAGCTGCGAGTCAGCCTTTCCAACGCACAGATGGGTGTCACTGACACCCAATTCTGCCTTATTCTTCTCCACGCCCTGCCAGCCTCCTATGAGGTCCTGGCATCCACCATCCTTGCCAGTGGCGCCCCCTCCAAGCTCAAGCACGCTGAAATAATTGCGCGCATTGTTTCGGAGGAAGCGCGCCATACTGGCCCCTCTGGCTCCTCCCTCAACAAGGCTGCCCCCATTAGGCCCACCAGCAGTGGCCCACGTAAGAAGAGAGACCATTCTCAACTTACCTGCCACTACTGTAACAAAAAGGGGCATATTAAGCCTGACTGCAGGCAGAGGAAGAAGGATGAAGCTGTGGGGAAGTTGAAGGACACTAGCAACAAGGCTGCCAATAGTCATGTATTAGTACCAACCACCGCCTCCATTAAGGAGGTCGATGACGAACCCGCCATAAACTGGGCGGACAATGCAGTTGGAGTTGCCTTGTATGCTGCCTCGCGTGTGCGTTGGATGATGGACAGTGGTGCTACACACCACATCACACCACATCGGTCCGATTTCAAGGACTACACCCCGTGCAAAGGTGCTGTGCGCCTTGGGGACAAGTCCACCATCGACCAAATAGGTGTAGGCTCCGTCGTCTTCACTACGAGCCAGGGCCTTCCAATCACCCTCAGCAATGTGCTACACCTACCACAGGTGAAAACACGCTTCTTGTCGACGCGTGCCTTAGCACAAAAGGGTGCGGAAGTGGCCTTTGACAGTGGCTCATTTAAAATATCTGTCAAAAAGCAATGTGTAGCTGTTGGCTACTTGGAGGACAACCTCTATTGGTTGGACGCTTCAAGCATTGGCCTCAATGCTCACGTCAAAAGTGCCGCCACCACTCTTGATATCTGGCATCAGCGCATGGGACACATCTCCTCTGCTGCTCTCAAGTCGTACGGTCCCTCTGCCACTACTGGCATGGACATTGACAGCTCTACCACGCATACTGCTGTGTGTCGTGGGTGCGAGTTGGGTAAATCCACTTGCCAACCTTTCTCTGCGTCCTCCACCAAAAGGACAACCCGTATTTTTGAGATTGTACACAGTGACCTCGCCGGTCCAATGCAAACTCAGTCCCTACAAGGCTCCGCGTACACCGCCACCTTCATAGATGACCACTCCAAGCATGCAGTGGTGTACTTCATTAAGTCGAAGGATCAGTTTGTGAAGGCGCTGCAGATGTATTTGGCCTGGGGTGAAACCCAGACATCCCATAAACTGCGCGCACTCCACTCTGACCGCGGAGGCGAGTACATGGCGAGCCAAGTACAGGACATTCTCAAGCAGAAAGGGATAGAGCATCACCTCATGATGCCAGGTTCACCACAGTCGAACGGGAAAGCCGAGCGGTTTAACCGCACCATTACGGATAAGGCAATGGCCATGCTACACACAGCAGGCATGTCTAAAGGCTTCTGGGAGCATGCGATGAGCACTGCGGTACACATCTATAACCGCTCTCCCACCCGTACGCTTAAGTGGCACACACCCTATGAGCTCTGGTACTCTGGCAAGGTACCAGATGTCTCTTACTTGCGCATCTTTGGATGCAAGGGGTACATGCACGTACCCGCTGATAAGCGTCGCAAATTGGATGCGAAGGCTATTGAAGTCACGCTTATTGGGTTTGAGCCCGAATCTAAGGGCTATAAGCTCTGGGACCGCCAAACCCGCTCTGTCCGTTTGTCCAGGGATGTGACATTCGACGAGAGCAGCTTCCCGTCCCTCCAGGGTGCTGAGACACACCCACCACCTTCTCAAGTGGCCTCACCACCACTACCTACACCAGTAATTGCCGTACCTAGCACGTCGGCGTTACCACCACAGCGAGCACCTTCCCCTGCACACTCTGATAGCAGTGAGGAGGATGTTGAAGACATTTTAGACCCTAAACAAGAGCGCCCACACACGCCACCACCACCTGCCCCACCCACTCTTCCTGTCACACCTAAGCGCGAACAGCCCCCTCTGACTTCTCCACCACCACGTCAAAGTGCAACACGCATTATGCGCAATGTCCCTCCTCCCTCACCAGACATGCCTGGTGGCTTTGAGGATCGCGCACAGCGTAGTCAGCTGTTGCGTGAAATGGACAATGCACCTAGACGCTCTGCCCGTGCACCAGTGCCCAATCCCCGCTACTTCACAGCGGATAATGTGGCCACACGTGGTAGACGGTTGGGGTTTGCAGAGCTGTTAGCTGCAGCTTATGTCGGAAGAGATCCTGCGTCCTATGCAGAGGCCATGAGGTCTGTGGATGCAGGTGAGTGGACAACGGCGTGTCAGTATGAGATGGATGCGCTCGCCAAGAATGGCACATGGGAGTTAGTAGATCTCCCGCCTAATCGCAAGGCAGTAAAATCCAAATGGGTCTTCAAGCTCAAGGTGGATGGCCGCTACAGAGCTCGCTTGGTGGCTAAGGGGTTTATGCAAATCCCTGGCATAGATTTTGATGAAACCTTCTCTCCCGTCGCACGATTCGAGTCGCTGAGATTACTTCTAGCGTTGGCCGCGCTGGAGGACTGGCACATCCATCAGATGGATGTCAAGTCTGCGTTCCTCAATGGTGTGCTTGACGAGGAGATCTACATGGAGCAACCACAAGGGTTCATCACCACTGGTGCAGAGACGAAGGTGTGTCGCCTAGTCAAGGCGATATATGGTCTCAAACAAGCCTCCCGTGCATGGAACTTGCAATTCCATGGAGTGCTACTTGCACTCGGCTTTAAGCGGACGTTTGCCGATGCCGGCGTATATGTGTTGCCTCAATGAGAGGGGGATGGACCACTCTTCGTTATCGTTTACGTTGACGACATCACAATCTTGGGTGCTTCTCTGGAGAGAATTAAGCGTCTTAAGTCGGATCTTTCTGAGCGCTATGAGATGACAGATCTCGGGGAGATAGAGTCATATCTTGGTATGCGCATTGTGCACGACCGCTCCCTTAGACGCATCGAAATAGACCAGTCTGGCTATGTCAAGGATGTCCTTGAACGCTTTGGCATGACCGATGCCACACCACACTCCACACCCTTGCCCGCTGGTGCTGACAAGCACCTTCATAAATATACGGGTCAGGCTACTGCCTCTGACATTACGCACTACCAGTCACTCATTGGTAGTCTGCTGTACGTCCAGATTGGTACTAGACCAGACATTTCCTTCGCTGTGTCACGTCTGGCGCAGTATGCAGCGAATCCTTCCCCCCAACATCTGCGGCTTGCGCAATATGTCCTGGCTTACTTAGTAGGCACTGTGGAAATGTGCATAGTCTATGATGGCGCCAGTGGAGACGGCCTTGTTGGCTACTCTGACTCTTCCCTGGGTGACCAGGTTGACGACAGACACTCCACTTCAGGTTATGTGTTCCTTTTAGCCAATGGTGCAATAAGCTGGTCCTCGCGAAAGCAAAAGACAGTAGCCCAAAACACTACAGAGGCGGAATACATGGCCATGACCGATGCGGCCAACCAAGCCGCTTGGTATCAGAGCTTCCTTTTGGAACTCGGGTACGAGGTCGACGACCCCATCCCACTGCATGGTGACAACAAGGGTGCCATTGACTTGGCGTTGAACCCTGTCACTGGGAGGCGATCGAAGCATATTGCCATTAGGCACCATGTCATTAGGGAGTACATTGAAAAGAGGACCATCACTCTTATTAGAACCCCTACTCTGGAAATGGTTGCAGACGGCTTTACCAAGTCGCTCGCGCGCACCCTGCTCCAACAACACAATATAGACATGGGCTTGTGCTAAACCTAGATTGCTGATCACGGGGAGATGTTGATAAGTGACCCGCGCGCACTTAGCGGCTTGTATGGACACGCAGATAACGGACTGCTTTAGATAAGATATATTGGACTTATGTAGATTAGATTATTATGATCTTTACAATCTCGGACTTTCTTATCTATGACATCACTGTACAATGACATCATGGACTCCTCTGGACTCCTATTGTATTTCGTCCTTGTACTCATTCCTTTTGTTCTATCCTTATTGTGATGTCACTATGATATCATCAGTCTAGACTTCTATTGTTCTCTGCGCTTTTGTTCTCCTTCTGCACACTCCTTTGTGTCCCTCTGTAGAACAACGCTCCTTGTATTTACTGTGACCTGTGTTACTACCGTCACTCCCTGTAGCAGTATAAGTAGAGTACCATGTACGCTCTGGCACCACACCAGTTCTCATCTGTTGTGTGCCAGGTATGTCTCCCTCTGTTGTATAAACACCAGTTCTCATCTGTTGTGTGCCAGACCCCACATCTGCTTCACTTGCTAGATCCTCTGTTGCTGCTTCAAGTACCACCCACATATCTCACCACAGTCTACTTTGTCACTGTGAGTATGTCCTACATGTGTACTGTTCATCACACGCCCCACAACTCATGCTTTGTTTTTGACCCCAGAGGCCAGCTTTCGAGTCCAAGCTTTCAAGTTTCGGCACACAAAGACATTCGCAAGCGCAAGTCAAAAACATGCAACGACTTCATCACGCATGTCAATAACCCTATTCCCGTTCCAATCGACAATCCCGTTTTCAGCCCCAGAGGTGGAGCGTTCGAGTTAGAGCCAGCACATGAAGACTCGGCAACACTTGACGAAGACGCGTGGTGACTTTATCTCCACACACAACACCACCTTTTCCTCGCTCATTTTAGCTCATGATTTCTTCATTTTCGATGCTCAAACATGATTTTTTTCTTTAGAAGTAGCTTGACCAGGGATGGTCAAGATTTTGACCCCCCAGGAGGTGTAAGGCCAGCATTCTGGCTGAGCCCAAAACCATTCGTTTTCAGACACTCAATCACCTCGGCCACGTGGCCCTTGGTCTACACTTTATTCCTCTTCTGTTACCCTTTATCTCCTTTTACCTTAGCTCAGTAGCTACAGGTTCTTTTGTATATAATCTCTTACTTCCTGCTGAATATACTCAGTGCCCAGTCGCCTCTTGTTCCCCCTTAAACTCTTAGTGTGAAATTCCTGGAAGTCAGGCCCAAATGCAGGCACTCAAAGGACATTTCTCGCTTTCACTTTCCTCTCTCCTGGCTGTTTTCCTCTCAACCCCCTTTTCCTATAACCACCCTCTGCCCACGATTTCTCACGCACGCACTTTTGAGCATGTTCAACGCAAAAGTAAGTATTCTTGACCATTAGAACAATATCAAGATATGACTGCCTGGGCATGAATGATGAACAGTACACATGTAGGACATACTCACAGTGACAAAGTAGACTGTGGTGAGATATGAGGGTGGTACTTGAAGCAGCAACAGAGATAGTCAAGCAAGTGAAGCAGATGGAAGTCTGGCACACAACAGATGAGAACTGGTGTTATTACAGAGAAGGGGACATACCTGGCACACAACAGATGAGAACTGGTGTGGTGCCAGAGCGTACATGGTACTCTACTTATACTGCTACAGAGGGTGACGCTAGTAACACTGGTCACAGTAAGTACAAGGCGCATTGTTCTACATATAGACAAAGGAGTGTGCTGTTCTGGGAGAACAAGGCGTAAGAACAATAAGAAGGCTAGACTATGATATCATAGTGACATCACAATAAGGATAGAAGAAAAGGAATGAGTACAAGGACGAAGTACAATAGGAGTCCAGAGGAGTCCATGATGTCATTGTACAGTGATGTCATAGATAAGAAAGTCCGAGATTGTAAAGATCATAATAATCTAATCTACATAAGTCCAATATATCTTATCTTAAAGCAGTCCGTTATCTGCGTGTCCATTTGAGCCGCTAAGTGCGCGCGGGTCACTTATCAACAATGAAGTGAGTAGATGCAGAGTTGTGGTGGTAAAGCAAAAACACAAGATGAGCAGCCGTGCTCAAGTGGATTAGTTGTTTGTCAAGGTTTTGATTGACACAGACATATGGTAGCATCAAGTGTTGTGCAAATTGACCATAAATATTTAGGGCGCGGCAGGCAAGGGCAAAGGTCGGGTCGCAACCTGCAGGGGGGAGCAGAAGGGACCAGATCTCCCTTAGCAAAGAGTAGGCAAGAATGACATCTTGTTTGTCGTTTGGGTTTAGCAGCGAGCGTAGCTGGTGACTTGAGACGCCATTGTATTCGAGCTGGGAACGGAGAATGGAGGGGGTGATACAAAAGCCCAGTATCTCAACTCCTTTATTGTGCATGAATACATTCCACTGGCGCTTGATAATGTGCTTGAAATCCTTGTCCACAGTGATGTCATCAGGGCCAACCAGAAGGTTAAGGAAGTCAAGGGGTCAAAGGAGTGCGTAGATCAGGGAGTCCACAGACAGCTCAGAGGTCATGGTCTGAATAACAAGCGCATCTCCGCACTTTGCCTCACCATCAGATGCAATACAAACAGTGTGATATGTTGCATTATTTCGCCTTTTCTGTCTGTTACATGCATCAAGGACCATTTTGATGACCCAGGCATGTTGTTTGCTTGTTTCCTTTTTACAAGTACCGGAGAATAGTATTGGCTGCACAGCATATTTGCGAGGCTCAGATGAGAGCACACTGATAGCAGCCACTGTTGCCTGTAACAATTAAAGATGTAATTGTTGATAAGTGACCTGTGCGCACTTAGCAGCTCGAATGGACATGCAGATAACAGACTGCTTTAGATTAGATATACAGGACATGTAGATTAGATTATGTTGATCTTTACAATCTCGGACTTCTTGTATTCTCTTATCTATGACATCACATGTACATGACATCATGGACTTCTCTAGACCATCCTTTGTACTATTGTCTTTGTACTTCCCTTTGTTCCCTTATCTTTATTGTGATGTCACTATGATATCATAGTCTGGACTCTTATTGTTCTTACACCTTGTTCTCCCAGAACAGCACATTCCTTTGTCTGTATGAAGAACAATGCACCTTGTATTTACTGTGACCTGTGTTACTAGCGTCACCCTCTGTAGCAGTATAAGTAGAGTACCATGTATGCTCTGGCACCCCACCAGTTCTCATCTGTTGTGTGCCAGGTATGTCTTATCCTCTTGTATAACCACCAGTTCTCATCTGTTTGATGAACAGTACACATGTAGGACATACTCACAGTGACAAAGTAAACTGTGGTGAGATATGAGGGTGGTACTTGAAGCAGCAACAGAGATAGTCAAACAAGTGAAGCAGATGGAAGTCTGGCACACAACAGATGAGAACTGGTGTTTATACAACAGAGGGAGACATACCTGGCACACAACAGATGAGAACTGGTGTGGTGCCAGAGCGTACATGGTACTCTACTTATACTGCTACAGGAGGTGACGGTGGTAACACAGGTCACCGTAAATACAAGGCGCTTTGTTCTACAAGAAGACAAAAGGAATGTGTTGTTCTGGAGAACAAGGTGTATAGAACAATAACAGTCCAGACTATGATATCATAGTGACATCACAATAAAGATAAGGGAACAAAGGGAAGTACAAAGACAATAGTACAAGGACGGTCTAGAGAAGTCCATGATGTCATGTACATGTGATGTCATAGATAAGAATACACAAGAAGTCCGAGATTGTAAAGATCATACTAATCTAATCTACATGTCCTGTATATCTAATCTAAAGCAGTCCGTTATCTGCGTGTCCATACGAGCTGCTAAGTGCGCGCGGGTCACTTATCAACACTGTTGTGTGCCAGACTTCCATCTGCTTCACTTGCTTGATTATCTCTGTTGCTGCTTCAAGTACCACCCACATATCTCACCACAGTCTCCTTTGTCACTGTGAGTATGTCCTACATGTGTACTGTTCATCAGTAATAGTGAGTTTGGTACACGTAGAATCAGCGAGTGGAAAACACGCATCTCTGATGCAAGATGAACCTCATCACTTTTAATAGCCCTGCATAGAACATTGAGCTCCTTTTCAGACATGAAGTCCAGGGGGATTCAGTGGTTATGCTCACGACACGTTCCCTGAAATTTGTTGTGAGCATCATCCCACCGGACACACTTCTCAATCGCGAGTTCATCCAGCATGAGGACTTGATGCACGATCTTGTCCTTGATCCTGTCTGATGGCTGCCAGAGATCTGAGTTGAGCATAAGACCTCCAGAGCAAGAGCCAGAAACAGATCTAAATGACAAATAACATGATATTACATTTGCCTCAACATCTGTGATAGTCAGGGTGGAGGGAGAGACGACCAGGGCTGGCAAGACCGTCTGGCGCCTAATGGTTGTGAGACTTGGCAGGGCCAGGGACTGGTGGGCAAACTGTGCCACATGCACGCCTCCCAATCGGAGCAACACTATAGACCACATAATATCCTCATTTGTAAACCCCTTTGGCTTGTAAAGTTTTTCTGCTGCACACTTGTATTGCTGAATGAGGGTCTTGATTCCAACTTGTTGCTTCAAACCTGCTTGTACCAGCGAAGCCATGCAATCAACCCGCCCACTTGCAATTGCCAAGATCCACTGCTTGTGGTCCTCAAGTGCACCTACTTTCACCAGTAGCTTTCGACTGTCATTGAGCTTTGACATCCAAAACTGCTTGATCTGGTCTGTTTTCTGGCGTGTGATGGCAATAAGTGCGCCAACTCCATGATAGATGAGTGGGACGTTCTCATGGGTACCGAACCTGATTCTATTTAAGATTCCGGCAAAGAGGTTGCTTGAGGTGAGTGTCTGACAGTTTCCACATGTTCCGCCTTCCATAGATGATATCTTCTGACACAACTTTGCCTGAAGATAGAATGCGTCGTTGATCAAGTGGTAGTTTCAAGGCACGGAATGCTCGTTGTGTAAGCCAAACGGGTACAACATATGGTGATTCATTCCCTCAGGAAACGTGATAAGGGTTCCCTTGCAAGGCCATTTCCTTGGCTGTTTCAACAGCTTGTTGGCGTTGCTGATGGCCCTGCGCTCATGAACCTCTCTCAGGTTGCAGGTTTCCTCCTTGGCTTCCTCCATCTCGCTTGCTATCTCGTCAACATTGATGATGTCTCAACTTTCAGTAATGTTCTCAATGTGGGTCTCCATGGTGGTGGTCAAAGTGCCTTGGGTTGAGACGGACCTGGAGGCAGAGGCTCCAGAGGGATGACCAGGGGGATAACTGCACTCATGCACGTGTGAGTGCTGACCTGATCCAAATGAGTATATTCAGTTCCTTACTGATCTTCTAATCCTTTAGAATCACCTCAACTTTTGTCTCAAATAGCGCACCCTGGAGGCCCCTTTCTTGGATGAAAAGTGACATGAAGCAGATAAATCTGTCCAAACCATGTGGGCCTTGATTCAATAGTTGCAGGACAATCGCAGCCATTTCCTCCTCTCCCCACCTGAATGATGACTTCATCATTTGGTTTAGGATGAACCAATCGTCCTCGCCTGGCTCGGCAATGCAAGTACGTGGGTCGACTGCGAATATGCTGAGCCGATGTTCTGGAGTTGCGCTTGGCTTATCACTAGGGATCTGTTTGACAGCTGCTTCAAGACCTCGAAGAAGGCTGACTGCCTTCTTATCCAGGGCGTGCTGCATGGGCAGCTGGGCGGCTTTCCCTTGGGCTTTCCCTTGACCCTGGGGCATGGATATCAACTCCTGGGGTGACTCATACGCAGGTGCAGGAAAGGGTGCAGGCTCTTGTGCGGACTTAGGTCCGAGGGGCTCCATATGACACTTAGGGGTTAGAGTGAAGGATTCACCCAGACAGATGGGAGGAGGGGCTGAGACTGTGGAGGGATTCAATGGAACCCAGGGCTTGAAGAACGAGTCAAGAACTTGGTTCGCCTTCTCTGGCTTTTTTGACTGGGCTCCACTCACATTTGCGTGCTTGCAAGACGCAAGGCGACATGCCTTTGACGTGCAATGCACCTTGAGGTTTTTGTGTCCACCCTGTCATGGATGCGTATTATTTTCCTTATTTTTCTATATTTATACAGATTTATATACGGAAGATATAAAGGGCCAAAGTACAGAGACTTTGAGTTAGTCACACAGGTTTGCCACCCATGTGCACGTGATCGTGGGACAAAGGTCCCTTATACGTATACAGAGTTCTAATTGGTAGATAAGGATGGAAGGTTCTGGAAGGATCTAGAACACACTTAGTAGTTTATGCTTACTCGCTGTATTAGGTTTTACTCAGCCAAGTGGAGCCGCTCGTAAGCGCTATGACAAGTGCATCAGTCAGCACAATAGATAGCACTATTAATAGCCATGACGTGTCAGCTCCTGAGTCATGGAGTCTTACTATACACTTAGTAATAGTGTTCAGACTCAGTTTGTACTCAGCCGCAGTAGCATATATAAACTCCCCTGTAGCGTCCTGAGTGGAATCAACTTGTCCTCTTGGTTCTCCACTCAGGTGCATATCCCATTGTACTTCCTTACTCTGCTCTATCTGAACTTGTCCTCTTGGTTCTCCACTCAGTGTGCCACAGCGTGATACTCTTGCAGTTAGAGTCCTGTATAAGGTCTCATAAGTTCTGCACTCTCCGCTGTGACTGTACGTATAGTGTGTGACTTGTCTCCGTGCTAAGTTGAGTGTGCCCCCTTAACAGTTCACTTAAATCTACACTTGACTTGGCGTAGCGTGGCAGTCGCACCACTACATTAGGACAAGTTCCTTTTCACTCCTGAGCTCCACGCTCACCAGTTTTTATCACTATCCCTTTAGGTGGTTGACGACCACAAGTCCCTTGTGTTATCCACCTCATCCTTTGCCTGTGGACCTCCGTAAGCAGAATCTGTGCTATTGTGGTACAACTGTAGTGTCCGTAAAACCAGCATACATTGTGCTTGCCTATAGGCTCTGTATCTGGTCACAGTTCAGAGTTTGGGTACTTGCTGCAGAACTGGTCACCACGCCAGATAAGCTGCAGTGAGACGAGAAGCCAGCCAGGCCTAGCCTGCGACAGCTGTACGCGTAGTAAACAGAAAAGTTTGAGAGCGCTTCAGTGTGAGAGGCAGCCAACAGGTCGAGAAGACTGAGGCAGACAGCCTTGTGGCTCTACACATATCCCCACCCCATTCCTGAGTGTCCCTTTATCGCCGCAGCCTTGTGCAGTGTGAAACAATCACTGTGTATTGGTCTCGCTTGATAGGGCATTCCATTCATCTTCGAGTTAGTGTTTCACGCTCGTTGTAACACGTCGTCTAAAGTCCCACCTACCCAATTTCCAAACTGCCTTGCGCATTCGCAAACCTTCGTGCCCGTCTTCGTAGTGTCTTTAGGAGGAGACAAGCCTCTATATCACCTATCCCCACCCCCGAAATCCAAGCCTCTGCTTCGGCATCGCTTCACGTACATGAAGGGAACCAGTCCATCGAATGGATCCTTCCCCCATCTTCACTCCTCCCTCTCCCACATTATCTGCGGAATCTTTCCACTCCGCACATTCCTCCTCCCAAGAGACACTCGCCCAGTCAGGTGAAGATGCCCTCGACGAAGACAATGTCGTTATCCAGATCCCAGTCCTTCAATTACAAGAAAGACCCTGCAATCTTGCTGAACAATACGTTCAGGCAATTTACTTCGATCCCGATTACAGCCGAGCTCTTCTAGAGTTGTATGGCCTCTACGGCATAGTCGAAGACACCAGGTACACCACCCCACAGTTAGTTGGATTCGCGGCCAACCTAGTCCCTCACCTCCCTCCCCCACCCTCTGAACGTGGCTCCTCGCAAGGGGAAGCAAGCGGCTCATCTAGCTCAAGCTCAGTATCCACAAGGAGCTTGCTTGAAGTTCGCCCTTCCTCCCCCAACTAAAGCAGAGAAGGAGTTCATCTCTCATATCCAAGACTGGGACGAGATCTCGCCAGACGAACAGCTTGTTCTTTTAGACAACTTTTGAAAGGCACAGGAGGAGGTTGAGAGAAAAGAAAGACAGAAAAAGCTAGACGAGATGGCTAGCACTGCTGGCAGTTCCACATTACCCCCCACAGTCCCTCCAGTCCCTGTCCCCCCACCTACCATAGATGATTGCCTAGCACTCATCAACCAATTGGGCCTCACCATGGGTCAACTTGCACAACAGGTCACCGGCCTGACTACCCAAGTAACCATTGGTGCAAGTTGCCCCTTGTCCGGAAAACAGAAGGAAGTAGTGGCCCATCCCAAAGCCTGGGATGGGAAAGGCAGCTCTACAGATGCCCGTCACTTCCTTGCCACCTTCTGTAATTGGGCAGGATCATCTGGAGACGCAATGAACACCTGGAGCGCTGCAGATAACAAGTGGTACATTGATGAGCACCGCTGGATAGCGGCAGCTCTCAACTTGATGGAAGGAGACGCGAAGACCTGGGCCCTCCCATTTTTGGAGCAGGCCAACGCAGGTGGAACTCCATTTGGAAGAACCTTTGACAGGTTCACCGAACAGTTCAACCGCAGGTTCAGCCCTCTGGACGTCAAAGAGACAGCTCGTGAAGAGCTGAAGAAAGTCAGACAAGGAAAGAAGCCAGTCTCCAACTATACGTCGGTATTTGAACAGTACTCAGGGCAGACTGGGTGGTCTGAGGCAGACCTACACACATGATTCTATGATGGACTCAACGAGGACATCAAGGACGTCCTGTCATGGTCCAACCTCCCCCAGAAAACCTACGATGAATTGAAGAAAGCCATACAAACTATTGACCTGTGCATACAACAGTGCAGAAACGAAAAGAGCGGGAAACCCTCTTCATCTCACAACACACCAACCCCCAATCCGAACACCATGCAAGTAGATGCGACACGTCAGCAAGGCGCTCAGAAGAAAGGGGAAATCTTCAAATCAGTCGCAGAGTACCAAAAGTGGATGAAAGGCAAGTGTTACGGTTGTGGATCAACCGAACACATCAAGAAGGATGGAAACCACGAAAGAGACATGTGCAACCACTGTCAAAAAGTTGGACACAGGAGCACCATCTGTCAAGTAAAGAAAATGGGGAAACTGGCTAAAGCAAAAGCTGCAGCAACAACGGAATCCCCCAGCCCATCGCCATCATCCTCAAATACCGCAGCAGCAGCCACTTCAACAAGTACAACTCCAGCAAAGGCGCCACAGGTAGACGTAGCTAAGTTATTGGAGTTGATGAAAAGCCAACAAGAACAGCTGGACGCTATTCGGGCGGCTTTTTAGTTCAGGGGTCACATATAGCTGCAACCGGCCCCTCCACAGTAGATGACTTGGCTTCATGTAGTTGTAAAACATGCTTACGTTCTTCTCACCTCGTTTCAGACTCATCTTCTGTAACTCATACGATCTCTTCCTCTACCTGTAAGTTAGATAGTAGTGATGTTTCTCTTTCTGGACTTTCTGAAACCACATCTACATCTGCCTCGGAGATGAACAATAGTATTAGTGTTCCTGTTGCTCCACTCTCTTTCGAAGCAGCGCTGCACATGATGATTTCTGATGCAGCACTGTCTTCAACTATCATTCCCAAAACAAAAGATGAAAAATCACATTTTCATATTTCTGTGTATTTAAAAGGACATCATTGTACTGTAAAAGTAGCAGCAATGGTAGACTCTGGGGCAACTTCATTGTTCCTAGATAAGAAGTACGCTGACTGCCATAAAATGTTGCAGGTTCCTCTTGAGCATCCCATCACTCTCTATAACATAGATGGGACACTCAATGAAGCCAATAGTATCACCCATAAAGTCAGACTTACTCTGCAAGTCGGCCCTAGTGAAGATAGCCATGACTTCTTAGTCACTTCACTAGGCCCAGAGAACGTCATTTTGGGACTACCCTGGCTCAGATTACGGAACCCCAACATAGATTGGCAGGAAGGCACTATGCGTCTCAATTCCACTGCTGAAATAGTGCAACTGGAACATGAGATAGAGGTGACGCGCATTATGGCAAACCGTATGGAACGTCGCCGTCTCCTTGTGGAGAAAGTGTTAGACACAGCCCAAGACAAAGTTTTCTGCCTGGCAGGCTTCACATACTCTCAGCAGATCACAGAGAAAGCCACAGCCGCCAAGCCTAAGAAAACCTTCGAAGAAATGGTGCCAAGACACTATAGAGACTTCACAAAAGTATTCTCTGAGGAGGAATCCCAGAGGCTCCCTGAACATCAACCATGGGATCACGCCATAGACTTAGAACCAGATGCAGTTAAGCACTGGAAAGTCAAATTGTATCCTATGTCACCAAATGAGCAGACGGAATTAGACAAATTCCTGGAAGAGCACATTTCTAAAGGATATCTGGTCCCATCAAAGTCACCGATGGCCTCACCAGTATTCTTTATAAAGAAAAAAGATGGAAAGCTGCGTCTAGTGCAGGATTATAGGCGGCTCAATAAAATTACCATTAAGAACCGCTATCCACTTCCGCTCGCTGCCAACATTATCAACCGGTTGAAGGGAGCTGAGTACTTCACAAAGTTCAACGTTAGATGGGGCTATCATAATATTCGAATCCGAGCTGGAGATGAATGGAAGGGTGTTATTGTCACCAACCGCGGGTTGTACAAGCCAAAAGTGATGTACTTTGGCATGACCAACAGCCCAGCCACCTTCCAAGCCCTCATGAACGCCATATTCGCTGATCTCATCGCACAAGGAGAAGTCGCAGTCTACATGGATGATATCCTCATCTATAGTCAGAACTTAGAGCACCACCGTCACATAGTTTGCAAAGTGCTCAAACGTCTCCAAGACTACGACTTGTATCTCAAACCAGAGAAATGTGATTTCAAGAAACACGAAATGGAGTATTTAGGGATGATTATCTGTCCCAGAGAAGTGCAGATGGACCCTGGCAAGGTCGCTGCAGTAAAGGAGTGGCCCACACCCACAACGCTCAAAGAGGTTAGAGCTTTCGTCAGGTTTGCCAACTTCTATCATAGATTCATAAAGGACTTCGCGGCTATTGCCCGACCCTTACATGACCTCATGAAGAAGGATACTCCATGGCACTGGCATTCTGAACAGCAGAAGGCCTTCGACGAGCTGAAGGAGTGTTTTGTACAAGAACCTATTCTAAAGGTGTACGACCCAAACCTCCCCATGTGAGTCGAGACCGATGCTTCAGGATTTGCTACTGGCGGGATACTTACTCAAAAGTACCCAGACGGTCTCTGGCATCCAGTTGCGTTCCACTCAGAGTCAATGAGCAAAGAAGAACGCTGTACGGAGTGATGTCCGTGTGAGTTCGAAGCGGAGAGGATTCCGCGCAGGGGTTACTGAAGCTAACGAGCCAAGAGGAAGGGACCTGAGAGCAAGCGAAGGTGGAACGAGGGAGAGCGAGACGAGGCGGTGTGAAAGGGCGTGAAGGAGGTAAAGATGTTGGAATAACTGGTGGACTGCTAAGATGAAGACGAGGTCGATGGCGAACGTGTTGGCGCGACTTGGTGGTGGCTCAGTTGACAAAGGCGTTGGCGAATGCTGGGGGTGGCGAGGCGGCGGCAGGGACTATAGCGAAGGCGTGGCTTCTACTTGGCAGGCGAATCCGAGGTCGGCGGCTCGGAAGACGAAGGCGGCGATGTCGATGGCGATGGCGATGGCGATGGCTAGATGGTGGCGAGGTTCTCGAGCTGGCATGGCGTAGAATGGAATTTAGAGGCAAACGGTGAGATGAAATGGGAGATCAACAATAATATTTCCAAGTCAGAGAGAACGGCTTTTATACATGTGGGCCAGTATACGACGCGTTTCGAGACTAAGTCGAACATATAGTGAGAGTAATGGTAGAGGGATAGAGGGGAAACAGTAGAGGCAGCAAACGGGACGTCGAACGGGAAGTGGCACAGGTACGAGCAGACAAAGGGATATGGGCGCGACCATGAGGAGAGCACCCTCCAAGATCTAAGTAAAACGAGGCCGAGAACACAGGATCATACGGGAACTTCAAACAAAGGAAACGAGATGCGATGACGCACAACAATAGGACAACCTCCTCCGAATTCCAGTCGACGGGACAATGGCTCACGTGGCCTCCAATTGGCGTCTTGCGAGCGACTAGGAGCGATAGGGTGGATCGACGAAAGACAATGGGTGATGGCAGAGGTTAGTGGAGTGATAGAGGGAAGTTTGACAGGTTGAAAGAGAACGTCTGCAATCGATGCAGAGGCAAGTGAAGCGATGAAAGGATGGCTTGGGCAAGGCGTCCGAGGCATGTCGTTTGGTGGCATTCCGCAGGTGTCTGGGGTCAGACAGTGTGGTGACGACTACGAGAGGAGATGGAGACGATGACAAGACAGAAAAGACGAGAACCGAGATGAAGACGACGTGGCGAGACTTGGATTATGACTGAGTATTAGTGTATGAAGGAGACAGGAACACAGGGGCAAAGAGTGGCGAAGGGAAGCGGAGACCGAAATATGAACGGAGACGGCTTGACTTTGAATCCGGGTGGCTGCAGGTGGCTGAGGAATACAGTAAGCGGGTAAGGCCGAAACAGGTGAAAAACAGGTGGTTTCGGGCCCAGAGCCCGAGGGAACCTTACACCTCCCGGGGGGTCAAAATCTTGACCGTCCTCGGTCAAGCGTCTTCTTCGGCGACTGTAGGGCTGGAACTGAGTAAAAGGAGGTCTTCAGGGCTCAAGAGCTCTTCAATCGGGATAAAGGTGTGTGACCAAGAGTGATAGTGGACAAGGTGAAAGGCTGCGTAGCGTAGTGTTGGGGAAGTTTGGTCTCAGACCGACCCAAACCGGGTTTGAACCAAACCCAAACTGATTTAAATGGTTCAGGTTTGGGAAATTCCCACGGGAACCGAGTGGTTTGGTCTCCGGTTCCTTGATTAGGCAAATGTCCCAAACCGTTTCAAACTCAGTTTGAACCGAAACTCCACTAGGTCAGTTGCTGAATTTTTTTTCAAACTCCACTTGAACTTTCCAACGCTCGCATTTCTTTTTCCTGAGCCTGCCTTCACACTGTATGTCTGCTTCCGCTAGTGACCATCTGTGGTACCATGATGCCGATGACGATCATCCGATTGATGCAACTGAGCCGTCAATCACTCCCGCCCCATCTTCGCCTTCGCCATCAACTGGGGCTCCTTCTGCACGTGTTCGGGTACTCCGTGGTCAGCCTAAGCTGATGATTGACCCTACGGCCAAACCTTCCAAGAAACCCAAGGCTCGCTCAGTCGCTAAGAAGCGTTCTCACTTAGATATTGAGGATGCCATCCACTCGGACTCGAAGAGAACCAAGAAGGCTTCTGAAGCTTCAGAGCCGGATCCTGGAGACTCCGAAAACGAAGATGAAGACTTGAGCTCGGAATTTGAAGACCTCGAGGGGATGTCCAGTATGGACAAATCAGTACGTTTGTTTTATTCCGCAGACTAATTACACTAACACTTTACTACAGAACCGAAAACAGGGTCACCGCGTTCGGGCCGTAGATAAACGTCGCGCGGATCTTAACCTCGTTTACGAAAAGGGGAAGTGCTTTAAGGGCAGAGTATGGCTGAAGGGTTGGTGGTGTGCTGTCTGCAAGTACGTACTTTACTTTTTCAGTCTTTACACACGTATCTTACTGTTGTGTATAGGAAGAACAAGAATCTGGCTCACGGTGTTGGGTTCTACCGGAAGTCATGTGCAACATCAACTCTCCGCGCGCACATCAGCCGAGAGGGAGGGGCCCACTATCAGCACTACCGTCAGATGTGTGAGAAGTACAACGTTCCGGCTGTCTTGAAGAGCCCTACTATCAAACGGGGTGACTCCGGTAGTAACGTGCAGAGCGAGATTAGCTCATTTTTACACACCCCTCCTCCGATACCGACTTGGAGTCGAGAAGGACTACTCTCCCATGTTTGCGAGTGGATTGTTCTTGACGATCAGGTACGTGGTTTCTTTTAACCGTCGTTATATTGCTGTTTACATTCGAAGCAGTCACTCTCCGTCATCGAGAAGGAATCCTTCAAGGCACTTCTGAGGTTCCTACGCCCCACCATGGTCCCACACGATATCCCCAGTCGTACTACTGTGACTGATGAAATCTACACCAAATCCCTTCATGTCAAGGGCCTTCTTGCCGAGAAGTTCAAGGCCCTCGATAGTGCGGTCTCGTTCACGTTTGATGCCGGCACCTCACGCGCCTCCGATCCCTACCTCACACTCACGGCACATTGGATCGACGACGATTGGAAACTCAATGACACAGTCCTCGCGTTCCGCGAAATCGTTGGCAACCACTCTGGTGCCAACACCGGTGCTCTCATCGTCGAGATTCTCAACGAGTATCGTTTAGTTGATCCCGCCAAACTCGGTTGGGGTACAGCGGATGGTTCAACAGTTTGCGACAAGGCCATGCGTGTTGTAGGAATGCAGGTTGATCCCACCGGCCAGCAGTGGAACGCCAAGGAGCGGCGTGGGCGTTGCATGGAGCACGCTATCAATTGCGCGTCGCGTGCCTTTATCACCAAACTCGGTCCAATATCAATGGCAGCTACCAAAGTAACACTCTCCGCGGCCGACAATGACACAGATGACATAGATGAGGAGCTCACTGCAGCTATCGATGAGGCGGATGATCTCATCGAAGCTGAGGAGTTTGACCCTGCTGACCTCATTGGCAAGGTTTTGGCATTCATCAACCAAGTCCGTTCTTCACCACAGGCTCGCGCGTACTTCGTCAAGCTCTGTAAAGACGATGGCCTTCCAGAACTCCAGCTCATCAAGTGGGCTCGTACACGCTGGGCTTCTCTCTATGACCTCATAACCCGTCTCCTTGAAGTCCGTTCAGCATGTGCCAAGTTCATGGTTCTTGCCGACAAAGACGACAGGGTCCCCAACCTCAAGCCCCCGAAGATGTATATCATGTTCAGGCTTAGCGAGGGCGAGTGGCACATGCTGGAGCTCATTCGCGACGCCCTCATGGAGCCAGCGATGGCTTGCCAGACATTTTCGCACACAGCCCGGCCTACCGTGTACCGCGCCTTTCCCGTCATCGAGTTCATGCAACAGAAGTGGGAAGTGACGGCTGCAAAACCGGCTTATGCATCTATTGCCACTGCACTCTACGCTGGCCTCGACAACCTACGCAAATGGTACCGGACTCTCGATGACAGCAACATGTACTTCATCTGCTTAGTTCTTGACCCTCGCATCAAGCTAGCGTATTTCCAGAAGCATTGGGAACAAGAATACCTTGACATTGGATCAAAGAATCTCAAAAAAACAGTGCGTCTTTTTGTGTACATACCACCCCACGTACTTATTACTATAGTTTGACCGATACCACACTACTGTTGCGGGCGCCACCCGCACCACCGACAAGCCTACCCCACCTCAACCCGCTGAACGCCCCGACATGATGTATGGTTCCGCGTGGATGGAGTCGGCGATTGCAAGCCGCCACGCCCAGGATGACGACGAATCAGATCCTTACCGCGAACTCAACACATATCTGCAAGCGCCACTCAAGCCGTTTCGTAGCCTGACCGATACCGACGTCATACAGTGGTGGAGGGACCACGCCGTTGTGTATCCCACCCTTGTAAAGATGGCTCGAGATTATCTCGCCATCTGTGGGTCCTTGACGTCCTCAGAGCGCCAATTCTCCAGCGCGCGACATATCGGTACTGATTTCCGAAACCGGCTCTCGACGACGATGTTCGAGGCTATACAGCTACTTAAGGGTGGGTATAAGGCTGGCGTTATCTCTGCTCACCTTGAGGCCGCCGCACTCGTTAAGGAGCTGGAGAGTCCTTCCGAGGTAGTTGAAATTGGGAACATGGTGCCGAAGGAGTAGCGTGGCTAGTACTTTTAAATGTAACGCAAATTGTCTATTTCATCGTGTCCGTACATGGTTACCAAACGAATGGAAAGTTGCATCCGAGTTCTCGAATTTCGATTTATGAGTGATTGTTGGTTGAATTGCCAGATGCGTGGCGAACGCAAAGACTTTCAAAGTGTGTCGCACAATCTCGGACACCCGCTTTCTTGTACTTTAGCTCTCTAGATATACCAACTACTTTACTTTATATCATTGCTGTATCTGTATGTATAGCTTCTGAATATATCCTGTGATTCGTTGTGCATTTTTTGTGTGTAAACGGTCTGAGACCGAGTCTAAACCCGGTCTAGACCAAACCGAACCCACATGGCCCTAAACCGTTTGGAACCGAGTTTAAACCGGACCGAACCGATATAAACGGTCTGGGTTGGTTTAGGTTTAGGTTTCAGGAAATTGGGGGGAAACCGAATGGTTCGGTTTCCGGTTTGGCCCAAACCAGCCCAAACTGAACCAAACCGAACTTCCCCAACACTAGCGTAGCGAAGCTTGGAGACTGCACCATCGAGTTCTGCAAGACAATACGAGCCGTTCCGGGAGTTAGTGAGTACAACCATCGGGCCAAAGTACTGTGGTTTGGTTTTGCGGTTGTGTTCACTCTCGACTGCCGAATTTCGTACCAGAACCAACTCTCCTGGCTTAAAGGAGGGGTTCTTGATTTTGTGAGCGTATCTACGCTCGAAATCTTGGGCGGACGCGAGACGACTTTTGACGATGTTGTCTTTAATGGATGCGAGGTCTTCCTCCCGAAACTGAAGTTGGTGAGCGCAGGTGATGATGAGCTCGTCGGTGGTCATAGGCTCAGTGAGGTTGGGGATGAGGAAAGTTGCGAGGGTAATGTCGAAAGGAAGGAGGGGTTCCACGCCATGAGCCATGTAAAAGGGGGAGTAGCCGGTGGACTTGCAGATGGTAGCGCGGTCGGCCCAGAAGATGTGAGGTACAATCGACGGCCACTTAGAAATGTTGCCTTCACAGGTCTTCATGAGAGACTCCCTGATGGTGTGGTGCTGTCATTCGACGATCCCATTAGCCCGAGAGTTATACGCTGAGATCCAAATGTGTTTGATGCCGTACTTCCCAGCCAGCCAATCCAGAGCTGCAACAAAAGCTGAGCTGTTGTTGGTGACGATTTCTTCAACCACTCCCCACCTGCACAAGATCTCCTCGAAAATGAAGTTGCCAAGGGTGTGTCCAGTCTCAGTCCGAAGAGCGCGCCACTCGGGCCATGCAGTGAGCGAGCAACGAGCTTGTACAATCGCATGGAAGCCGCCAGCTGGAGTCATATGCATGGTGTCGATGTAAGCTTTGCGAAAAAGAGGGGCTGGAGTGGCGACGGTTGGGGGAATGCGGATCTTCGTCTCCTGGCGAAGCTGACACTCGTGGCAGGTATCCACGAACCATTTGACGTCGCTATCGAGGGAGGGCCACCAGAAGCAGTCAGCGAGGAATCGGCGAGTGGAGTAGATGCCCTTGTGGCCAAGGTCGTCGTGTGCTGCGTGGACGATATCTAGGCGCTGGGAAGGAATGATAACTAGTTGATGCCGCCCTTTGTCGCCGCGCCACCAGAGTCTGCCATCGAGCACGAAGAAACATTTTGCCCAGTTGACGAATGAGTCGAACGTGTTGCCAGAGAGCCCCATGGGTCGCTTGAGGGAGGAAAGGTACTGACGGATTTTGAGTAAGTCGGTCTCAGCGCGGCGGGATTGGTCAGAAGATGGGAAGTCAGAAGGAGGGTGCGGGTCTTGCATTTCAGCAGAGAGAACGAGAAGGGGAGAGTCGCCGAGCTTGGTTTTCAACTTGTCGGCCCAAGTCATCGCCCAGACTCCGAGACAAAGGGTCTTGTTGATCCACTCCTCCAGATCGTCTTCTTCGTCAACTTCCCCTTCCGCCGGTTCGCGCCGAGATAAGCCATCTGGACCTTGATGCTTTTCTGCAGGGACGTGGACTAACTTGAAATCGAACAGGAGGATAGCCGCGATCCACCGATTGATGGTGGCGTTCGGCTGGATGTCAGGGTTAGCGAGCATCCCTTTGACGAATTGAGCGTCCATCTCGACTACAAGATTGCGCACTCCCACGAGGTGTAAGCGAAGCGCACGGAGAGCCCGAAAGAGGCCATAAAGCTTGATCTTCGCTTGTGAGTAGCGGGCCTCACGCTCGTTCCAGGAGATAGAGCCGAACCGAGCAGGGCGACGCTTGCCATCTTCACAGTCTTGCGAGAGAATCCAGCCAATGCCGTGGAATGAAGAGTCAACGGCTAAGTAGACTTTGCAATCTGAGGTGTAATCAATAGTGATAAGAGCAGTGGAGGAAATAATGGCGTCTTTGAGCGCTTGCATGGCTTGTGCGTGCTGATCGTCCCAAGCGAAGACTTCACCTTTGCGGGTAAGATTGACTAGAGGGCGTGCAATCGATGAATAGTTACGAATCCAGACCCGCATGTAGCCAGTGATGCCTAAGAATGCTCGAACGTCAGTGAGAGATTTGCAAGGCGGCCAGTCCCGGATTTTGGCAATCTTGGACTCATCGGGGACACGGCCTTCGTACGTGCATTTGTGCCTGAGAATGACGACTTCAGGAACTGCGATAAAGAGCTTCTTAGCGGAGACAGTAGAGCCAGCACGTCGAAGGTGGTGAAGAATACGATGGACATCCACGAGGTGCTCCCAGATGAACCTGCGAATGCCATCATTGTCGGGAATGGTTTTGTAGCCGCCGTCCAAAGTCTCGTAACGCGATGCTGGGCCCTTGATGCTGCAGTCGTCCATGAATGGCCAGGCTACATCTGGGATTTTGGGCTCAAGTAGGAACTGGACATCTTCGTGAAAAATGGCGATGGCGTTAGTCCATCCTTGGGGAAGGCAGGTAAGCCGTACTGCGCCGATGGGTGACTGAATGGTGGTGAGATCACGTGAAGCGACATCCAAAGTACGGTGGTCGTAACCGACGAAGAGATCCAGCATGGAATAGCAAGCTCAGCCAGCCATAGCCTCGATAAGCTGCTCTGCGAGAGGAGGGACGCCCGAGTTGCGAATAGTGACTGCGTTTAGTGGCTGAAGGTCATGGACCAGGTGAAGAGCGCCGCTCTTCTTCTTCACACAGAACCATCAAGAGCAATAAGACGCGTCCGAGTGCTCGTAGACTCCCGCAGCAAACTTGTCTTTGAAGATCTGGATGACTTCGTCCAAAATCCCAGATGGTATAGGAATGTTGCGATGCGCCCACGGAACGTGCTCGATAACGGGAATCTTCACAGGGGAGAAATAGTCATCCTGGAAACGTCCTTTCTCGGCCTCTGTCCAAGCTAGACCCGACTCGTTGAGCTTGAGTATGTGGTGTAGCAGCTTCAACTCCTCCGGCCAAAGAAATTTGTAACGGTTGAGCTCTAGTTCATTGAGACGTTCCTGCGTGAGGCACGAGCTGGGAGTGAAGACGGGAGGTTGTGTGGGCAGGGGTGGAAGAGAGAGGAGGGGATCTGAGGGAACGTGACAAAGGGTGCGGAAGTCTTTGGGTAAAGAGGCTGGCACCGGTTTGACTTTCTTCGCTACTTTCTTATAAGCTAGAACAGAGAGCGGAGGGTCTAGGAAGTTGGGAACATGAGGTGTGAGGTGATGTGAGCAAAGGGCGTCGATGCAAGGAGGTGAGACCTGGACAGCACAAGCAAGTGTCCAAAGGAAGCTGACTTGGGTCTGGCGTGCATGTGAAGCGACATTAATGGAGCGGGCGGGGTCTGCTGGGTCGCGAATGCTGATGTCTACTCTCCCATCCGGATGATCCTCGAGACGGCATAAGAGAAGGTGATGAAAAGGACGACTGAGCAAGAGTTGAAAAGGGGCGTAGTCAACGACGTGTGCGTGGATTTCGAAGCCAATGTCGCCGATCTGCATGGCGAGGTTTTCAGCGCAGCCGAAGGTTTTACTGACTGTGCCGTTGGCTCCCTCCATATCGATGCGATGTTCGGTATTGATGTGTGCGCCTGCTTCTAGAGCTAAGTCCTTCCTTATCAACACTATCTGAGATCCCTGGTCTAGTACTCCCGCTTCCAAAACAGTCCCATTGACAAGGATATCGACTTCCCGCAAAGGTAGCGAGTATTCAGGAATGCAGCAAGTGGCAACTTCTGAGACCGAGAGAGTAGCAACCGAGTCCGAAGCCTCCTCAACCCAGGTCGTCTCTACGCGGCGAGGACACAGTTTCTCGCTGATATCCTTGCGGATGGTGGGGCTAGCAGCGAGGATGTGAGCTGGGGTAGTGAGCGCAAGTTTCCCGTTCATCAGCCAGGTTGTGAGCTCGGTGACTAGCTGCTGATCTTCTGCAGTGGCCTGGTAACGATATTGAGGGGCAGGGCGAGAAGAATTAGACATTGGGGTGGGAGTAGGAGTGGTAGTGCGAGCCGGGGCAGGGGTGGAAGTGTCAGCAGGAGCGGGAATGGGCAAAGGATGGGAGTTGTGAGTGGAAGCGGAGGAGCGAGTGAGCGCAGGTTCGGGGGAAGCGGGAATGATGGGAGGGGATTTAGGCTTCCTCGTGATGACGACTTCGGGAATCTTAGCCGCCTTCGCCTGTCTCTTCTTTCTTTCCGTAGCGAAGACTCCGAAAATATCCAAACCGTCTTCCTCATCCTCGGTTTCTGAGTCAGAAGCGATGGGCTCCGATTCGACGACCTCCACAATATGAGCTTGGGCTATGGGTGGGCAATACCCCCTGGTCTGGACATTGAAGGTTGTGTGAGGGGGAGGGTCGCGTACGGTTGACGTGGGAGGAGATGATTGCCTGGCTAGCCACGTGTCAATGCCATGTTGCAACCCATGGTTTGAGCCGTCGTTCGGGACTGGCTGGCCGTTTGGAAGACAGATGCGGTCGGCGTGAATGGTAGCCCGTCCTGAGTCGATGTACTCCTCGGCGATGGGGCATCGCCTGATGCGGTGCCCAGGGTTCATACAGAACGCACATCCTTCTGGGCCCTCGCGTCGGAAGAATGTCGACTTGTCGGCTGAAGGGATAGAAGGGGGTGCAGCGCGCTCGGACCACGGTTGCCTCGGAACGGAAGGGGGATGAGTGAAGGAAGAAGAGGGAGGGGCAAAGGAGGGCGGGGTATTAATGGAAAAGGCAGAGCGATGCCCGTAGTCTGGCTTCTGCAGAGTCTGCGCAATGGCTGGGTATCGGTGGAGGCAGCGGCCGTAGAGGCTAGCGTACGCCGGCTCATCGGGAGTCAGGGATTGCAGCTGGTGCATGATATCGTCGATTTCCCTGTTCTCCCGCTCCCGCGAATTCTCCTGGAAACGTACAGTCTTGCCTGAAGACCCGGTGGCATAGTGAGCTTCGCGACGGGGCGTATCATCCCCGCGTCGGGAGTCAGGGTACCGGCTGCGCTCTCGTCCACGCCAGTCACTATCTGAGGCCCTCAGCTCCTGCGTTTCATGTCCGAACCACCGCTGGAAAATTGGGTCAGGCTTTGCTGATTCCTCGGGGAAGGAAGGTTCCCAGTGATCATTGAGGGTAAAGGCGGTAAAGTGGCCATTTGTGGACTCTGCGCGAGCAACCTTTAGTACATCTTCATAATAGAAAGGCTGGCCCTTAGGGTGATGGGGGTGATTCCCGATGAGTCGTGGGTACATAAGTTTGTGATCGTCCAGGTGGAATCCGCCCCAAAAGGCTGCGTTGCGTTCCTCCTCCGTTATGCGATGGTTCTCTATGAGGGGCTTGCTTAGCACCAGGAACCTTTTGTAGTACGTTCGCACATCGTCTTCATCAGCCATGCGAGACTTTGATGTGTGCTTGATGAATTCTCAAAGTCGCTGCTTTGAGTACCGGCTCATTACCGATGCTTCGCCGTAGATTTCCAAGATTGACCTTTTGAAGGTCACCCAGTCGTAAGAGTCAAAGCCATCCAAGAACTGCCATAGGTCACGAAGCTCAGGTGAAACGTAGCGTAAGATTTGCTCTACTTTTTGCATGGAGGTGAGGTGGTAGGAGATCGCGAGGTTTTCGTATTCTCGAAGGAAAACTTCGATGGGATCCCCAGATTGATCAGCGAAATACGGAGCCTTATTAGAACAGGGGGCGGGCATAGCAGCGGGTCCAGATGCAGACATGGTGTGGATGGCGGGGTGGAAGCGCCTAGTTGACGGGAGCGTTGGAGGTCGAGTTGAAAGTACTGGAAGGGGCGGAGGATGTGATGGTTCAGCGGCGGCGTCTAGAGTCGAGGATTCGAGGACGTTTGTTGGTGGGAGCGAAGATAAGGTGGTAGGAACGAGGTCCTGGATCGTGGGTTTGGTAACGATATCTAAGGGGGGAGCTGAGACTTCCATTTGGGAGGACAGCTGAGTTGGAAGGGAAGAGGTGGCGACAATCGTCAAGTGGTAGGATGGAGAGGGATCCAGTTCTTGGTTTAAGTTGGAGTCTGGGGAGTTGTCGAGAACGAGAGATTGTGTAGGCAAAATTTCGGAGAAGGAAACGTAGGATGAAGAGAGACTAGGGATTATGGAGGTATGAGCAGGCAAAGACGAATCGAGAGAGGACGAGTCAGATGGAGACGAATCAGACGAGGCCGGGGACAAGAAACGAGCAGAGGAAGTGGCGACTAGAGCAGAAAAGGGGACAGAGTTTTCAGATGTTTCAGATGGAGGGAAAGAACCGGGGAGAGGATTAGCAGGTGAAGGGAATATGAGGGCGGGGCGTGTGGTGGTGTCAGATGAGGGAGATTCTAAAGGGTCAGTGGAAGAGGATGATGATGGGTCGGTGAGAGAGGACGAAGGTGTTTCTGAGGGACCGGCGGGAGGGGAAGGGATGGTTGTGCTGCTGGGTGCAGCAGGGGTGGATGTGTACCGTCTGAAGGCGTCTCTGAGGCGGGGGTTAGACCGTCTGGTCATAAGATAGGCCGCGAAAACGCGACTGAAGGCGAATCGATTGGAAAGGGGATGGGAGAGGGGAATCTACTGACTCCGCCTCACTGGGGCAGCCAATTTGTACGGAGTGACGTCCGTGTGAGTTCGAAGCGGAGAGGATTCCGTGCAGGGGTTACTGAAGCTAACGAGCCAAGAGGAAGGGACCCGAGAGCAAGCGAAGGTGGAACGAGGGAGAGCGAGACAAGGCAGTGTGAAAGGGCGTGAAGGAGGTAAAGATGTTGGAATAACTGGTGGACTGCTAAGATGAAGACGAGGTCGATGGCGAACGCGTTGGCGCGACTTGGTGGTGGCTCGGTTGACGAAGGTGTCAGCGAATGCTGGGGGTGGCGAGGCGGCAGCAGGGACTATAGCGAAGGCGTGGCTTCTACTTGGCAGGCGAATCTGAGGTCGGCAGCTCGGAAGACGAAGGCGGCGATGTCAATGGCGATGGCGATGGCGATGGCGATGGCTAGACGGTGGCGAGGTTCTCGAGCTGGCGCAGCGTAGAATGGAATTTAGAGGCAAACGGTGAGATGAAATGGGAGATCAACAATAATATTTCCGAGTCAGAGAGAACGGCTTTTATACATGCGGGCCAGTATACGACGTGTTTCAAGACTAAGTCAAACATATAGTGAGAGTAATGGTAGAGGGATAGAGGGGAAACAGTAGAGGCAGCAAACGGGACGTCGAACGGGAAGTGGCACAGGTACGAGCAGACAAAGGGATATGGGCGTGACCATGAGGAGAGCACCCTCCGAGATCTAAGTAAAACGAGGCCGAGAACACAGGATCATACGGGAACTTCAAACAAAGGAAACGAGATGCAATGACGCACAACAATAGGACAACCTCCTCCGAATTCCAGTCGACGGGACAATGGCTCACGCGGCCTCCAATCGGCGTCTTGCGAGCAACTAGGAGCGATAGGGTGGATCGACGAAAGACAATGGGTGATGGCAGAGGTTAGTGGAGTGATAGAGGGAAGTTTGACAGGTTGAAAGAGAACGTCTGCAATCGATGCAGAGGCAAGTGAAGCGATGAAAGGATGGCTCGGGCAAGGCGTCCGAGGCATGTCGTTTGGTGGCATTCCGCGGGTGTCCGGGGTCAGACAGTGCGGTGACGACTACGAGAGGAGATGGAGACGATGACAAGACAGAAAAGACAAGAACTGAGACGAAGACAACGTGGCGAGACTTGGATTATGACTGAGTATTAGTGTATGAAGGAGACAGGAACACGGGGGCGAAGAGTGGCGAAGGGAAGCGGAGACCAAAATATGAACGGAGATGGCTTGACTTTGAATCCGGGTGGCTGCAGGTGGCTGAGGAATACAGTAAGCGGGTAAGGCCGAAACAGGCGAAAAACAGTTGGTTTCGGGCCCAGAGCCCGAGGGAACCTTACAACGCAACTATGAGATCTACGACAGAGAAATGCTCAGCTTAATCCGTGCCTTAGAGGACTGGAGACATTTCCTTGAAGGCATCTCCTTTGAAGCGATCACCGACCATAAGAACATGGAATGGTGGGCAAGCATGAAAGACTTAAATTGCCGGCAAGCACGCTGGGCGTTATATTTAAGCCGCTTCGCCTTTAAGATCACTTACAAGAAAGGAGATTCTATGCAAGCCGATGCACTTAGTCGATTCTCAAGAGACCATGTCAGGGACAATGAGGATAACCGCCAGGTTCAGGTTTTACAACCTAAACATTTCCTCAATGCTGCCAAAGCACACTTCCGCCCAGAAGTGGATTCCCTAGGCAGTCGCATTAAACTCGCGTCTATCAAAGAAGCCAAAGTTATAGAGGGTCTTAAAAGTTTACAAAAGACCACTCCTAAGGCTCTTACAGATGGAGTTGCGCTGTGGGAAGAAGAAGACGGTTTCATTTACCATAGAGGAAAGCTCTATGTACCCAATGATCGGGCCCTCCGTAGAGACGTGGTAAAATCATGCCACGATAGCACTACTACAGGACACCTGGGTAAAAACGGAACCATCGAGCTATTTAGTTGCTACTACTGGTGGCCACGCATGGCAGGCTTCATTAGTTCATACGTAGAAGGATGCAATCGATGCCAACAATACTGCAAAGATCTGCACCCCAAAGCTATTATCCAGCCACAAGAAGTACCTGAGGGTCCATGGCAGTTAATTGGGATTGATTTGATCGGTCCACTGCCTATGTCATGAGGAAAGGATATGATCCTCAACATAGTGGATCATTATATGAAACAGATCCATCTATTTCCTGTGACCTCTCAAATTACAGCTGATGGGGTAGCATCCATCTACTTTGAACAAGTCTTCCCCTTGCATGGGATCCCTCACAAAGTCATTAGCGATCAAGGACCCCAGTTTGCTGCAAGGAGCATGTGGGCACTATACAAGTGACTCAGAATAGACGCAGGTCTTACCACAGCCTATCACCCTCAAGCTAATGGACAGGTAGAGCGCAAAAACCAAGAAGTAGAGGTCTACTTGCGCTTGTTCATTAGTAAAAGACAGGATGATTGGGCAGACCTGCTCCCTACAGCAGAATTCGTAGTCAATAGTAGGCTCAACTCAGACACAGGTCACACACCCTTTGAGCTACTATACAGCTATATGCCAGACTTCAAAATTCCTGCTGGTAGGCCTACCGGTATCCCAACGCTCGATAAATGTCTTCAACACCTAGTTTCCTCAAGAAAGGATGCAGAGGCAGCTCTACGCCTAAGCAAAAGGCAAATGCAGACAGACATTAAACAAAGACATAAGCCATACGTCTTCAACGTCGGGGATAAAGTTTGGTTGCAAGCCAAGCAGATAAAGATACATCAGCAATCGTCCAAACTGGGTCCTAAGCAACTAGGCCCATTTGAAGTCACTAAAGTCTTAAGTGACGTCAATTACAAGCTTGCACTCCCCCCTGCATTACGGATCCATGATGTATTTCATGTAGACCGCCTCTCCCCTTACAGAGGAAATGAAGTTAATGGGCTTCTGCCACCTCCACCTGAACCCGTCACAGTCAAAGGGGAAGAAGAGTACGAAGTTGACCACATAAGAGACAGTAAACTCTTTGGTCGTACTCTTAAATACCTTGTTCACTGGAAGGGCTACGGTGAAGGCGAGGACACTTAGGAACCAGCTAAAAACCTAGCGCATGCCCCAGATAAAGTACAGGAGTTCCACTCCTCTAACCTGGGCGCACCTAGAAGAATAGCTGCTCTCATTTACGTGTCCTTGCCTTGGCAACCCTCTCATATGTACACAGAGGCCAACGTGGACGTCGACCCTTAAGGAGGGGGGTGATGTCATGGACACGTATTATTTTCCTTATTTTTCCTTATTTTTCTGTATTTATACGGATTTATATACAGAAGATATAAAGGGCCAAAGTACAGAGACTTTGAGTTAGTCACACGGGTTTGCCACCCATGTGCACGTGATCATGGGACAAAGGTCCCTTATACGTATACAGAGTTCTAATTGGTAGATAAGGATGGAAGGTTCTGGAAGGATCTAGAACACACTTAGTAGTTTACGCTTACTTGCTGTATTAGGTTTTACTCAGCATCTGTAAAAATGGGACCTGTCAAAAGCTGTCAAAAGCATTTGAGACCGGTCTCAAACGCTTTTGACCAGGTCCCACTTTTACAGATGAGCCAAGTGGAGCCGCTCGTAAGCGCTATGACAAGTGCATCAGTCAGCACAATAGATAGCACTATTAATAGCCACAACATGTCAGCTCCTGAGTCATGGAGTCTTACTATACACTTAGTAATAGTGTTCAGACTCAGTTTGTACTCAGCTGCAGTAGCATATATAAACTCCCCTGTAGCGTCCTGAGTGGAACCAACTTGTCCTCTTGGTTCTCCACTCAGGTGCGTATCCCATTGTACTTCCTTACTCTGCTCTATCTGAACTTGTCCTCTTGGTTCTCCACTCAGTGTGCCACAGCGTGATACTCTTGCAGTTAGAGTCCTGTATAAGGTCTCATAAGTTCTGCACTCTCCACTGTGACTGTACGTATAGTGCGTGACTTGTCTCCACGCTAAGTTGAGTGTGCCCCCTTAACAGTTCACTTAAATCTACACTTGACTTGGCGTAGCGCGGCAGTCACACCGCTACACACCCGTTCCAACACGGACCACCTTTCTGCAGTCTGGACACTCCAATGTACTTGAAAACGTGAATAGCTGTTTCCTGTCTCTGTTATTTCAGGAGTTAGATGAGCGGCATAATTCAAGTACATGTTTCCTCACTCTTGGACCTTGTTTCTCACCATTGTCTCTTTTTCTGAACTCAAGGGAGGTTAACAAGCACGCAAACACAACCTTTTCACCCCATACAAGCCAAGTTGCTAGTGTATTGGCTGTCAAAAGTTTGTTGCAATCCTCATTGCTCACTTAGTATGGTAGAGGGACTACCGTTTTTGGACATGATTATGTAATAAATAGTAGGTGTCAAACTTTTTTCACAATCAAGACCCCCCCTGTTACGGTTTCACCTCAGACTGACCCTCGGACACCCTACGCCAAGACCCCAAACACCATTAGGAGGAGAAATGCCAAAGATGACGCCAAAGAAGAAGCGGCAATAGCAAGACTTGTGGCTGAACATGCCCAAACTAGAGCTAAGTCTCCCACACCATACTATGAACCCGGAAGCGCTCAAAGACCACAGGAATATTGGGAATAGTGCACGTGACCTTAGCGCCGCCCATCATGTGACCTGGCTAGACTTGCACCAGATGGGTCCAGATGAGCTTGTGCCTGGACCAGCCTAGACTGCCTTGTGTTTGTGACTCATACATTCTGATTGATTGTGCCTTGATTCTGATGTGATACTGTACCATGATTGGCTGCTGATTGTGCCCATACACCACGACTCCCTTATCTCTGACTCATGCCATGAGGGCCTTACGCCATTGGCTGACTGTTATCTGACTTGTTGTGACTCATTCCTAGGATCCCTGTATTAGAGTTCTGAGCTGAGTTTCAAAGCTCCTCAGGCGCGTATAAGTAGAGGGCTTATGGTCGCTGAAGACCTAAGCTTGACTTCTTGGATTATACCACCCACTGTACTGCCACTTCTGCGCTGTGTTGCCAGTTGTGTGCTGATTGTCCTTTGGTGAATATCATCCCATTGTCCTTAGCTGTTCTCCAGTGTGCTGTGTCTGCCACTGTGTGATATCCCTTCCTTTCCCACATATCCTCTAGTCGTTTGCTGGCTGTCTGCCGCTACGCCTTCTCTACTCTACTTCATCATTGGTCAGTTGTCTATCGCCCTTGATCGTCTACTCCAAGCCCTTGCATTTGTTACCATGCATATCCTTTGGGCCATGCTATTAAGTCTCACTTGTGAGCTAGTAGCTGAACGTGTACGTGACTTCGACATCCTCTGTGATTGTTAGGTCGCTGTTGTTGCCTAGATCCGTGCTTTCTAGAAGAATGTCCAGTGGAACGTTACACCCCCCCACCACCCCACCCCTGGTGTGGGATTCCGGTTCCGCCTCCCCCTTGCATCCATACAATCCACACTTACAGTACTCATACCCATACCCATATAACTCCTAGACCCTTAGATATAGCCTCAGATGTGACCAAAATAACATATGCTCCAATTAATCATTTTTGCCAGCAAACCTTTTGTTCAACTGCAAGGAGGGCTGACTCTCATCGCCACATTTGCCAGAATGCTGCCCACTTCTCTGCCTGCTGCTAGTCTGCCATCACAGTCACCTTGCTTGCAAAGGTCATATGGCAGGTCGAAATTCCCTGCAACTCCAAATAAACACACATACTGTCAAACTTGACGCAAATACCATCAAAACAGATGCAAATAACGACTGCCCTTCTAAGGATCGCTTTGTTCTCGTGCAAAACTAGATGAGGTCATGCTGTCCTTATTGGACGATAATCGCTCAAAATTGGTAAACACAGGAGAGGAAAAAAATAAAAGGAGGAAATTAGAAGCAGATGAACATCCTGTGCCAAACCCCTCTCACTCTCCCGGGCCCCAAACCGTCAACGGTTCCTTCCTACAACCCATTTCTGAAAGTGTTTGGCGAGAACATATCTCCAAATTCATTGATGCGACTGGCAATGCAGCAATGAAAACTTCAATTTGCGCTGTCTGCGCCAGCCAGTTTTTTGACAGCAATATTTCTGTACTTAAAATATGCAAATTACAAGCAGATGACATTCTCCTTCCTTCAAAAACTCGTCCTTCCCACATTTTGACACACAGAATGCTGCTACACCAAAACCCGGAGTGCTTTCACAATGACAAAAACAGAATTCACTCTGCTAATGTCTGTTCCTCTTGCGCATCCCACATACATCAAAACAAGACACCTCCTCTTTCTCTTGCAAATGGGATGTGGGTTGGTGCCATACCAGGCGAGTTAAGCATTCTCTCTTTACCTGAGCGCACACTCGTAGGATGGCATTTCACTGTGTAAAGCTGTATCCAAAGAAAGGGGCAAGCTCTTGGAATTCAAAAAATCTGCAAAGTGGCTTACATGGGAACATTTCCATGTACAGGCTCAACACGGATGACATCACTACAATGATGGATGTGCAACTCATGCCTCCTTCTGCCATCCTTGCAGCCACCATTAGTGTAACTTTTGTTGGGCCAAAGAATCTACCACAGAAAAGACAATGCCTGGGGTGTGAAACATCGCAGGTGGTTGTGCAGGCCTCTGCGGGGCACAAGATGTTGTACGTACATCTGCGGTTATCGCAGATGCATCAACGTCCATGGTTATCGCAGACGCATCAACGTTGAAGGGCTAAGGCCACGCGTGAGTGCCACAATGTCAGGAGAGATGTTACAATTTCACCCCCCTGTGGACTGCTTTCTCATTTTGGTCACATCTTTACTGTACTTTTATGATACAATCCGGTTCGATACACTTTCCAGTTTCTAGCTTGCACCCACCACATGACCGTTCCGACGCCCCATGGCATGACTTCCAGAATCCACCAGTCACTTCTGATGCATGCGTTGTCCCGCGGGATCCCCTTGTTCTCGATATGTACTTCCCCTTGTTAGCTCTCTAGGACCTGTATCCTAGGATCGCGCCATGTGTTTGTAGCTTGCAAACACCCTGTACTAGTATATAGGTCATGCTCTACCTAGCTTGTACAGTAGACTTGACTTCTTGTGTAATACCACATCATCTTTGCCTCATGACCCCTGTTTGACTTGCCCTTGCGCTTGAGTCCCTGCTTTTGCTCACCCTTATGCTTGAGCCTTATCTTCTACTATTGCCCTAGTGTCCCTGGGAGACCTAGCGGTACTTGTTCATCACTGAACTGAGTCTTAACAGACTCGTGCACTTCCAATCCCGTTGACTTACGCAAGTACACATCGTACTTAACGCCCCTGTGGTGGCATTACATTAAGTCAAGTCTCTCACAGTGGTGACATCTAGTCGCAGCCAGTCTTGGTTTCAGGCTGAATACATTGAACGTTACAGTACTGACAAGCTCTCTGACAAAATCAAAGGAGCTGCAGTCTGGGCAGAACACGACGGAACCGAGGGATACTTTCTTTTCCACCCCAGCACACAGAAATACCGACAAATCCACTATCTTGACAATATCCGTCAGTGGGTGTACATCGATTACTTGCCAAAGAACAGACAGTGGTACACCATCAGCATTGTACCCCCTGCACTTGGAGTAGGGCCCTTCAAAACCCACACTACTAGTGGCATCGACGTCGACAGCCCAGACCCTGACTCCCCAAGCATACCCGTCCCTACAGCGCAAGAACTGATGATGAAGCGAGGGAAGACGCACTTTGTTCCATACCAGGAAGGAGCCCAGGTCTGGCTGGAAGGTACGAACCTATGGACCTTCTATCCAACTGCCAAACTCGGTCCAAAGCGTCACGGACCCTTCCATATTAAGAAGGTCTTATCGGACGTCTCTTACGAACTGGAACTTCCCCCTACATGGAAGATCCACCCCATGTTTCATGCTAACCTCCTCACCCCATACAAGGAGACAGAGTTGCATGGCACAAACTTCACACGACCCCCACCTGACCTTATCGATGGGGAAGAAGAATTTGAGGTGGAGCACATCCTGCAGTTGCGACTGCACGGACAAGGGCACAAACTTCAGTTCCTAGTTCAATGGAAAGGATTTCCCATAAGCAACAGCTCGTGGGAGCCACTCGAGAACGTACAGCATGCCTCGGAACTCATCACTGACTTCTATCACCTAAATCCTACCGCCGAAGGGGCTGGACGAAAGATATAAATGATGCCCCATTGACGCTTGCCATCCCCCATCCCCATTCCTATCCCTCACATGACTTCTACTCCCATCGTTTCCACTATCCCTGCCTGTCGCCCTGTTGAGGTTATCCTCGAAAATCTGACTGTAGCCTCACAGGACCTGGGTGTCCTATCTGAAGTAGATGGTAGTATGCCACACTCTGTGTGCCCTTGCTCGCCCCCACTCCCAGCTCTTGCTCTTGCTTCGGCAGCCCTTTCCAAGCTGGAAGAGCCGCCAACCCCCGTGCTACCACCTGGACTCCCCACACCCACCGTTACTGCCACCCTGATCACCCAAACATCACCAATGTCACCTCCACCTGTTAACACGCCCGCCATTGTACATGACGTGCCAGCCCCCTACTCCCTCACACCACCACCCCCTCTTGAGACGCCCATTGTGAACGCGGCACATATCCCCATCCCACCATTCCCTGCCGGACTTGACCACACATTCACACCCATCCCTCAGACGAGGGTCGTACAACCTGACCCAGCCCTTGCCCTCCTCGATGACGAGGATGAGGAAGAAAGCACGGCTGACCCCGGTCTCCCCTTTTTTCCCAACGACCCTGACTTCCCAACATACTTCCCCCTCATGATCGGGCAGGCAGGGTATCCACAGGAGGTGGCACACTTCATTTACTACCGACACAACTACCAAGAGGTTATAGGGACCATGGGGAAGGGACACCCCTGTTACGCTTCCCCAGTTTTCTTAAACTCAGTCTACACTGGCCAACTGGCACAGTACATCACCGACAACCAACTAAACATGTTCCACCCTCATGACCCACGCGCCATCATCCTTAATGAAGTCCTGATTGAGCTTCATGACCCCCGTCTCCATGCCAAAGTCTCTCAACTTCACGAGTGTTTGATGCATCGAGACGCGATCAATGTACGATGCTCAGATGTGCTTAGACTGCAGTCAGAACTAACGCAAGATGAGTTCCACCTCGATATGGACTTCTCGAGCATCCGCAAACAACTTCAGTACGCGCGGGCGGTCCCCCTTATCGCCGACAAATACGCCAAGCTCCATGCGAAACCCACACGCCCACGGGTGATGCCAGAGTCGACCCCTCTTTCCCCCCACGCTGGAGGACCGTGCGAGATGCTGCACCTTCAAGGAGAAGGTTGTCAGCAGCAGCGCAGGTGTTTCCAGTGCAAGTCTACAGAGCACCTCGTGGCTCAGTGCCCGGACCGACGGGAGCAAGAGCCGTGCAAGTGGTGCGGCAGCCGCGTCCATAGGTCCAACATCTGCCTCATCTGCAGGCTCTCCCCCATGTCCCCCTCGTAAGTCAACCCTGACAGCTGCCCTAGGTGGTGTGGCAAGTGTCTGAGGCACGACGCAAGGCATGAGGAGATTCGGTGCCCCTTGTATGAGCGTTGTAGAGAGTGCGGTGAGTCCGGACGATATTTGTTCCTGCGCCGTCACACCTGTCCCTGCACTCCATCTCCCGTACCTACCAATGTGACGCCCGAAGGGGACTGTTATTACACCAGCGACTAGTCGAAGTCGTGGCGACTTCGAATCTGATGGGGGGGTAATGTTACAATTTCGCCCCCCTGTGGACTGCTTTCTCATTTTGGTCACATCTTTACTGTACTTTTACAATACAATCCAGTTCAATACGCTTTCCAGTTTCTAGCTTGCACCCACCGCATGACCGTTCCAACGCCCCGTGGCGCGACTTCCAGAATCCACCAGTCACTTCTGATGCACGCATCGTCCCGCGGGATCCCCTTGTTAGCTCTCTAGGACCTGTATCCTAGGATCGCACCATGTGTTTGTAGCTTGCAAACACCCTGTACTAGTATATAGGTCACGCTCTACCTAGCTTGTACGGTAGACTTGACTTCTTGTGTAATACCACATCGTCTTTGCCTCACGACCCCTGTTTGACTCGCCCTTGCACTTGAGTCCCTGCTTTCACTCGCCCTTACGCTTGAGCCTTATCTTCTACTATTGCCCTAGTGTCCCTGGGAGACCTAGCGGTACTTGTTCATCACCAAACTGAGTCTTAACAGACTCATGCACTTCCAATCCCGTTGACTTACACAAGTACACGTCGTACTTAACGCCCCTGTGGTGGCGTTACAAGAGAGATTGGTGTTGGTTGGTCACAGGTGGCTGGAAACAGTCACACATGCTTCAGCACAGTGCGAAAATTTGCATAGGTGGCTGCTGGGGTCAGTAACACGTTGGGTTCAAGTCACTAAGGCTGCACGCAAGTGCGGCACGCTGAGAATGCAATGGAGTGAGCTACACTGAGCTCAAAAGTCCGAAATTGCACAGCCTTAGACCTTCAATGCCATGGAGGCCTGCATGACCACTTGCGACGCTTCACACCCCAAAATCCTGCACTAGGGATTGTAAGGGGTAACCCTGGGGTTGAGCGGAGCTACCCGTACCCGTACCCGGAAAAACCCGTACCCGTGACTTGCGGGTATGGGTTTTTCCGGGTATTGGGAACGGGTTTTGACGGGTACAGCGGGTGTGCAAACCCGCACGGGTTCACCTACTTTTCCACGATTTCGGCACCAGAATGAGGAATACAAGTGCGATACCATGAGCTTCATCAATCAGAAGATCTCCGAAAAGGAGAACATCTGCAATCTCATCCACAGGCACAGAAAGATGCCTTCACCCGGCGTGACGATTCGCGAATCCTTTTGGAGCGGTGTGGAATTCGAACTCAACAAACGACATGGATTTGGTAGATACGATGTAAAGACAATTTACGAGATGGAATCCCAGCCTACAGGGAGATCAGGCTCCTCTCCAACAACCTCCTCACCCAGTGCGCCACTGATATCGCCGTCCTTGACCAACCCAAGGAGGCTCCAAGAGCCAGTACACATAAGAGCGCGGGTAGACTGGACCGAGAGATGGCTGCGAACATGGGGAAGGACAAGGCAGCCCCAGCTGAACTCGCGTTCGACGGCAACAGTAGTAGCTTTCAAAAGGAGTATTAGTACTGGAAATGTGACAATAAATCAAAATGCTCACCGGGAATTGAAAGGTAATCGCGGGCCATACGGGAGAGACGTGGAAAGGCCTTAGATCTCTCGTACCACCACATGAGACCGTCCTTGACGTTTTCTACATCCGCCATAAGGTAGCGGTCAAGTTCGTCTTGAGAGTCGGAGGATGTGGGTGCGAGGTCCGGGAGGTCGTCGAAAATGTTCGCCGATGTTGACGAAGCCAAGGTCTGGAAATCAGTTGCTAGTCAGAAACGAAACAAATTAAAACAAGACTTTGCACCTTGTTACTGCTCGACTGCGTGCCATCCGGTTCATCCATCGAGGCATACTGTCGATCAAACTCTTTGCGGACGATATCACGAGCCGTGTCGATCCAGGCTTCTTCCCAGTTGTGCCTCTTGAAATATTCAAGTTTGTGGCGGGGATGGAGAACTGAGAGGCACGAAAATTAGTATAGACAAGCATAAAACAAAAAGAATGTCACCCATGGCCATGCGGTACACCTCGGAGTGGTCTGTTTTGTTGTAGTACTTATTCATTGCATTCTTCCCAACAGGCAAGGCCACACGGATAGCAGGAGAAAATTGGTGAGAGCTATCGGTGGAAGACGTGGCGAGGACCTTGTCAATGTGGTCCATAGCCGGGATGACAGTGGCGAGGTTTGGGGTGCCTCGAGAAAAGAAGAGAGTTGCGTCCTTAAAAATCTAGTCAAAAGAGTTAGATTGAGAAGAGAGAAAGAGAGAAAAGACTTACCTTCAATATGTCTCGAAGCTCCGTTGTGACGACCCACTCCGTGGGGACCAATTCGTGTTTTCGAAGACCAAGCTGTCGAGTGGCGGTCATCGAGTCGATCGCCGGGCAATACTGGATCGCGAACTCGAGCATGTCAAACGTCGAGTTCCAGCGGGTTGTCACATCACGCGGCATCATTCGATGGGGTAGTCCGAGGGAGGTGAGGGTATTGTACCAGGCCGGAAGGAGTTTAGTAGTCGAGTTCTTGAGGGCAAATGCGAGCTTGCGCAGCTTGCGCAGCTTGGACAAGTCAGTTAAAGTAGGGTTAGGGTCGAGATCAACCAACGCACTTTGACTAACATCGATCTCACGGGTTGGACACTCACATCCAACTGTGCTTCTTCTTCTCTTGTTAAACCCCCACGAAAGTCGTCCCAGGCTTCCAATGGCTGGTCGTCCTCATCGCTGTCGGCTGTCTCCCGTGTCTCCTGCTCCATGCGCTCTTCAAGATTGAGTCCCTGAGCCAAGTCAGCAAGTGCTCTAGCCGCCTCATCTAGCTCCTCGCCGTCCCTCTGTTTAGGTATGTCAAATTGTCTCAAAATCACCTTTGCTGATATGTTTATTGTATGCGCAAAGCAGCGCGTTTGATTTGCCGCTCCAGGGAACTCATCCATGATCTCACCCAACTTGGAGATCATGGTGTCATTATTTGATGCGTTATCGGCCATAACACTAAGGATCTAGACTGCTTGTGAGTATCAATTTCTGATAGATGGTTTCCTTTCTTACCTTTTCCTTAATTCCGAAGGTCTGCAGAACCTCTGCAAATGCGATCGCAAGGTTGGCACCTGTGTGAGACATCGGCACATCGACTAGATCTAGGAGCATCGATAGTGGCTCGCCATGGTTCTCGAGGTGGACGGTGATAGCGACATAGGCTTTGTGGTTCGGAGAGGTCCAGGTGTCGGTAGCGAAGCTCAGTTTGCCGTCGTATTCCTGTTGCACAAGGTCAGTCTATTGTTTTTTTAATACTATCAGCACTTACCTTTAGCATTGTAGAAATGTGTTTGCGAACCCGTACGAAGACGTTCTTGACGTCAAGGGATAGGGTTTCGGCCGAGGGTATATAGTATTCAGGTCGCCCAGTCTTCATGAGGCAACAAAACCCTCGATCGTTGACAATCTGAAAAGGTCGGTTGTTTTCGCAGATCCAACGAACAAATTCCGTGCTGAATGGAATTTCAGATATCACCTTCGAGTTTCACATGAGAGGTGGAAACACACCAGGCTTCGGCCCTCGTATGCTGGCGGTGGCTGTAAGTTACCGTTCCCTTCCCGATGCGCCGAAACATGGCTGTAATTGACCCATCAATTTTCTTATGATTAGCCAGAATATCGCGAGCCGCGTTGACATCCCGAGTAGAATCAGCCGCAGCCACCGCCTCAACACCCCAGCACACCTTAGCATGGCGGCGGAGGTTGCTCGTCGACTTCGCATCAGACTTATCAAGGAACCGACGAACAAACCGGTTTTGAAAATGACATTGACGTGCTCCACATTTAAAGACATGAGCTTTGCGAGTGTCAACATACTCAATGGAGGGAAGGGGCTTGAAGAAGATATAGATCGGTGAGTCCCACTCCTTGCGGAGTCGAGCTAAATGATCGTTAGTTTCTGCTGTAACGTTACATAGCTTGTGGCTCACCCAATTCAGTATCATCGTCTTCCTCCAAGATGCTGGACGTGTTCCCTTCCTCGTCGACAACATTTACCTCCAGTTCAAGCACGTCGGAGGATCAATCGTCATCACTTCCATCAGAGGCTTCAAGAACTCGCCTGCGGTTGCGTGGCTGAGTAGGAGGTGGTGGACCGGGCTCACTGACGTCTTCAACTGTTGTTTTAGGCACTTGTTTCGCCCTTTTGCGTGCAAGTGGGTCGGCGTTGTCGGTGACCCGTCGAGTAGGACGACGCTTGCGTGGTCCAACCATGACGTTGGTGTCAGTTTCTTGGTCGGGTTGGATAGCTGTAGAGGGGGAGGACATAGTACGAGGAGTTCTGAATGGGTTTTCTGAGTTGTAAAATGTGCACGCTTTTATGTGAAGAGGGTGTATACATGTGCCAACAGTACTAAGTTAGCCTAGGACTGTCTTTAGGCTACAGTAAGTTAGTAGTATATTCATGTGAACGCCACATTGACTCAGATGGATTCGTTGTGAGGGTGAACCGGATATCAAAGGCCTACATTGACAGTTTAGTGGGCGCAAGAGTGGGCGGGTGATGTGCAGACAAAAATACAAACTCCGGGACATCAAAAAATGATGCCAATGACCAAGGTGCATGGTCAGCAGAGGTAGCAAAACCTGCCACTACCCGTATTGACGGGTACGGGTTTTCAACGGGTGGGTGAAGAGCTACCCTGACCCGTACCCGTGACAACCCTACCCGTCACCCGTGGGGGTTTGTCACACCCGTTACAATCCCTATCCTGCACACGTCATAGACCGTTCCCTAGCAATCAGGGATGGTTTAGGGTATCAGCGCTCATGGTTTGCTTCCAAAATAGTGTCAGTCTGCCAAACTAAGAAAAGGCATGTATGGAAGCGTGTGGGCATGTGAACAACAGCTGAGTTGGATGACATGTTGGGTTCATTCAGAAAAATGGTCATAATGTATATATGAACCACAAAAAACGACAACATGTTTTAACTTACACACAAACATTGTCACCCAAACTGATAACACCTGCAAGCAAGGTTACAGTCGACAAAGTTGACACCTAGTGACAAAGTGTGACCAAAAGTTGCAGAGGTAGGCCTCATTGCTCTACATTGAATGGACTCATAAACAAATAAATAAAAATATGATTTGAGTGGGATATACATGTATCTATTACTATGTACAAAATGAAGTAGCTACAATATGTTGTTGAAGCTACAAAAAAGAAATACCGTGTTTTTGCAGAGGTGCGGGAACGATAGTATAAGGCCCTGTTCGGTTCGGATTCTTTGAGAATCTGACACCAGATTATTGCTACATATAGTAGGTAGATTATTTTCTAAGATTGTGACCTTGTGTGACACCTGAACTCGACCACCCATCGCAACTGATGGTCGAATTGTTTGACTCAAACACAATGTACGACTACTCTCCCTGGCTGATCTGATTTTCACACTTTCCAGTTACTGCTCCATGCCATCCGCACTCTCCCACACTTGCCCGCTTTCCCCCACGCTTCATCGCTTTCCCGCGCTCTCTCTTCGTGCTCGGCTTCCTACTCCCTCTGGACAGTTCCTTAAGCATTTCATCATAGCATTCCCCTGTTCCCCTGTTTATCTATGCACCCTCTTTCCTTAGCCTACATTCCCAGTATATAGCCCATGTATTTGCAACTTTACACCTCAGATTAGAATAGAGACTTCTCCCCTCACATTTCAGAGGTCAGAGCAGCTCCCCCCCACGGTCCCCAGCATGTCGCACTCGCGCCTGGCCCGAACCCGACGCGTTCCCAGCCAAGGCGCACACCTATGCCAAGTTTCGCGCTGCGCAGAAGCGTGCGCGTCTGTTTCCGACAACTTGCGACCACCCGACTCAGTGGGGCTCCGTGTAGCCCACCATTTCCATTCCAGACCTAGCCACACCCACGCGCGGCCTTATTGCCTCAATACCAACACTTCCGCAATCCCCACGGACCCGCATACGATATATCATGCCTCGCGGAGGCCTGCGTGACCACAAGCAAAGCTTCACACACCCCAAATCCTGCGACGCCAAAGACCGCTTCCTAGCGATTAGGGACCGTTTCGTATTAACGAGTCAAATGCGTACTGGTCACCCATTGATGGGAACACCAAGCTTGTATCTTATGTAATGTCACACTTTGAAAGAATCTCGTCAGATTCTTTAAGAATCCGGTTCCCGAACAGGCTCTAAACCCCTTCCCGATTTTGCGACAAAGGAGACTTTGTTTCAAGGGGCACTTTGGTATTTTGTTTCTCAATTTCCAACCATTATGGTTATGTC